>PVHT020000179.1:975424-1028370 GCA_004024745.2 Catagonus wagneri
ACTGAGAGAGTCTGTGGATCCAACCCATATCCTCTTAACCTGCTGAGCGGCAAAACTCCAGGAACAGGAGTTTTCAATTTAGATAAAATCTAATGTATTGAGTGCTTTTAGGGATCATGGTTTTGGTGTCGTTTGTAGCAAATCTTTGCCTAACCCAAGGTCAGAAATTTTTTCCAGTGTTTTCTTCAGAAATGTGTATAGTTTATATTATACATTTAGAGTTTTGACCCATTTTGTGTTAAACTTTGTGTATGATGAGAGGTCTGAGTCAGAGTCCATTTTTTGCATATGATATCCAATTATTTCAACATTATTTATTGAAACAAGTATTTTTTTCTACCTTTGCACCTTAGTCACAAATCAGTTATCCACATATATGGACAGAGCCCTCTTTCTGGGTTTTCTGATTCATCTCTTGATGGCTACACTAGTATCATACTCTTGCTCACTGTGGCTTCTTTATTTTTCTTTAATTTTAAGGGCTGCATCAGTGGCATATGGAAATTTCCAGACTAGAGGTCAAATGTGAGCTGCAGCTGCTGATCTATGCCATAGCCATAGCAACGCCAGATCTGAGCCACATCTGCAAACTACTCCACAACTTGTGACAACACTGGATCTGTAACCCACTGAGCGAGGCCAAGGTTCAAACCTGCATCCTCCTGGACACTGTATCGGATTCTTAAACCACTGAGCCACAAAGGGAACTCCCACTGCGGCATTCTTGTAAAGCTTGAAATCAGACCATCGAAGTCCCCAACTTTGTCTTTTGCAAAGTTGTTTTGGCCATTCTGTGTCCTCCTTTTGCTTTTCTAAATGAATTTTAGAATCAGCTTGTTAATTTCAACAAAAAAGCCTGCAGGATTTTTATTGGGATTGCTTTGAATCTATAGATAAATTTGGGAAGTTTTGACCTCTTAAAAATACTGAGTCTTCTGACCTGTGAACAAGGCATGCCTCTAGTTAGTTCTTCTTTCATTTCTCTCGGCAATGTTTTGTGAGTTTCAGTGCATAGCTATCGCACACCTTTTGTTAGATGTATTTCTGTTTCATATTTTTTGATATTATTATAAATGGCATTTTAAATTTTAATTTATTATCATTCTTTGCTAGTACAAAAATACAATTGATTTTTGTATATTGATCTTGTTTCCTGCAACCCTGCTAAACATCTTTATTAATTCTAGTAGCTGTTTTAGATTCCATCCAATTTTCTGTATAGACAACCATGTCATTTTCAAAAAGGACATTTTTACTTCTTCTCCAGTGTTCATGCCCTTTCTCTCTCTCTCTCCCTTCCATCCTTCTCCACTTTCTTTCTTTTTCATTTTCTTTGCCCACTATTTCACTGCTAGAGCCTCCAATACAGTACTGAATAGAACCTATCTCGTTCCTTATTTTAGGAGGCATGCATTCAGTCTTTCATCATTAAATATGATATTAGCTGTAGATTTTTTCAAGATAAAGAAGTTCCCTTCTAGAGAGTCTCTTGCCTGCCTGCTTGCATCTCTCAGAAGCATATTATCTTAATAAATCTAGTTCTTGCCATCAAAAAATTTCCCTTCGATTTATAATTCGTTGAGAATTTTTTTGTCAGAGAAGGGTATTAATTATTATCAAATAATTTTTTGTGTCTCAAAGTGATCATTTTCAGATTTGGCTTTCCTTTTGTTGAAGTAGTTTCCTGTTACTCCTAGGTTACTGAATGCTTTTTTTTTTTTTTAATCAAGAAGTGGTGTTGAATTTTGTTGAATATTTTTTTCTGCATCAGCTGAAAGGAATATCTGGTTTTCCCCTTCGTTCTGTTAGTGTGATGTATCACACTGGCCTATTGTCATATGTTAGATCATCCTTGCAGTTCCAGGAACAAACCCCACTTAGTTATAATCCTTTTGATATGCAGCTGCTTTTGACTTACTAGTATTTTGTTGAGGATTTTTGCATCGATGTTCATAAGGAATATTTGTCTGCAGTTTTCTTGAGGTGACTGTCTGGCTTAGGTATCAATGTAATACCAGTCTTATAGAATGAGTTAGGAAATGTCCCCCCACTCTTCAATATTTTGGAAAAGTTTGAAAACTGTTGCTGTTTGTTCTTCTATTTTATTTTATTTTATTTTTTATGGCCACGCCTGCTGCATATAGAAGTTCCCAGGTTAGGGGTCAAATTGGAGCTGCAGCTGAGGCCTACACCACAGCCACAGCTTCTGCTACCTATACCACAGCTTGCAGCTATGCTGATCCTTAAACCACGACGCAAGGCCAGGGATTGAACCTGCATCCTCATGGACACTATCTCAGGTTCTCAATCCACTGAGCTAAAATGGGAACTCCAGTTCTTCTTTAAACCTTTAGTTCGCCAGTGAAGCCACCAGGTGCATGACTTTAAATTGTCAGGAGATTTATTTACTGATTCAACCTTCTTGCCAATTATAGGTCTATTTAGATTTTCTATTTCTTTGATTTAGTCTTGGTAGGTCCGTGTTCTTTAGAATTTTCCTTGTTCATCTAGATTATCATATTTGTTAGTATGCAATTATTTCTTCTTTTAAGTTCTGTCTTATAATCCTCTTTTATTTATGTAATTCAGTAGTAATATCTCCACTTTCATTTCTGATTTTAGTAATTTGAGTCTTCTCTTTCTTAGTTAATCAAAATAGAGGTTTATCAATTTTGTTGATCTCAAAGAACCAACTTGTGGTTTCATTGATTTTCTCTGGTGTTTTTCAGTTTGTTTAGCTCTGCTCTAATCTTTATTATTTCCTTCCTTCTGCTGGGCTTATATTGTTCGTCATCTTTCAGCTCCTTAGGTTGTAAAGCTAGGTTGTTTGTTGACTTGAGATCTTTCTTGTTTTTTAAAGCAAGCAATTGTAGCTATAAATTTCCCCTTCCTTTACTGTGTTCCATAAGTTTTGGTATGCTATGTTTTCATTTTCATTCATTTCAATGTATTTTTTTAAATTTCCCCTGTGACTTCTTATTTGATCCACTGGTTGTTTAAGAGTGTGTTGTTTAATTTCCACAAATTTGTGAATACACTTTTATTTCCATTATTGATTTCTGCCTTCGTCCTGTTGTGGTAGGAGAAGATGCCCTGTATAATACCTGTCATTTAAATTTTATTGTCATTATTTCATTTACTGGGCTTTTTATTATTGCAGATTGTCTCTGTACAAAGGATCAGCCTGAGCTGAAAACTTAAGGTCTTCCCAGGTATTTTCAGAGCCTATGTGTTTCCCTAGGCACTTTCTTTTTTTTTTTTTTTGCCTTTTTGCCTTATCTAGCACTGCACCCGTGGCATGTGGAGGTTCCCAGGCTAGGGGTCTAACAGGAGCTGTAGCCGCCGGCCTACGCCACAGCCACAGCAACGCGGGATCGGAGCCGTGTCTGCGACCTACACCACAGCTCATGGCAACACCAGATCCTTAACCCACTGAGCAAGGCCAGGGATCGAACCCGCAACCTCATGGTTCCTAGTCGGATTCGTTAACCACTGAGCCTCGAAGGGAACTCCTCCCTAGTCACTTTCTAATTTTTCCTGTATATGCAATTGCTTATGAATGTCCTAGATTTCAATGTCTGGCTCTCCACCACCCCTCCTCAAAAAAAAAAAGAGAAAAGAAAAAAATGGATGTGGGAAGGGTATTGACCCTTTAAGTCTCCTGAAAGTCACTTCAGCTGGACGGGGGTGGTGCTTGTCACAATGCGTGACAGTGCAACAAAAATGGCTGCCCACCTCCTTGTCTGCAGTCCTGTGACTCAAAGCAGCAATCAGCAAGGCATCAGGGCACAGATTCCCAGTATTTGGAGGATAGGGTCTTTTGTCCATGCTGACCCCACGAGCTGCATTCAAGCTGCTCCAGGAATACGTGCATGGCTGTATGGGGGTGAAAGATGAATAGCTGCTACTATGCTACAAGTTAAAACTGACCAAAATTAACTGCAGTTTACCATCCAAGCCTTCCCTTGGAAGTTGCAAGTTTTCAATAGACTTCAGAATTCCAAAATAATTACATCAGAGAGAGTCTGCTGGTGTAATTATTTCTAGGTGGAGAAACAGACTCCTGGTACTGTCTACTTCATCATATGTTCAGAATCTTCTATTTTGCCTTCGTTTTTGAGAAATAATTTCACTACGTATAGAACCCTGAGTTGACAGTCTTTCAACGTTGCTGTTGTTGTTGTTTTAGAAGTTGCTCAACTGTGTTCTCCTTTGTATTGTTTCTGGTGAGAAATCTGCTGTAATTCTCTTTCCATGGTGTGTTCTTTTTCCTTTGGCTTATGTAAATTAAGACTGATTTTTAATAATTTGGTTATATTGTGCCTTGGTGTAGTGTTCTTCATGTTCCTTCTGCTTGGACCTCATTGAGCTTTTTGGGTCCGTGAGTTTATAGTTCTCATAACATTTGAGGAAATTTTAGCAACTATTCCTTCAACTATGTTCACTGCACCCAACTTCTCCTTAAGGAACTCTAATTACATGCATCTTAGGCCACTGAACACTGTCCCACAACTCACCTATGCTGGTTATGGTTTTTCTCTTAATTATCTTTTTCTCCCTTTCAGTTTGGAAAATTTCTATTGCTGTTTTTTTAAGTTCACTAGTCTTTTTTTTCTTTCTCTTTTTGCCTTATCTAGGGCCACACCCGCAGCATGTGCAGGTTCCCAGGCTAGGGGTCTAACAGAAGCTGTAGCAGCCGGCCTACACCACAGCTCACGGCAACGCCGGATCCTTAACCCACTGAGCAAGGCCAGGGATCGAACCCGCAACCTCGTGGTTCTTAGCTGGATTCGTTAACCACTGAGCCACGACGGGAACTCCAAGTTCACTAGTCTTTTATTCTGCAATGTGTAACATCCTCCATTAATCCTATCCATTGTACTTTCAGCCTCAGTAATTTAGTCTTCATTTCCAGTAGTTTGATTTGGGTCTTTTTCATGCCTTCCGTGTCTCTAATTAACTTTTTATACATTTGGAATGTCATCAGAATTGTTTTAATATTCTTACCTGCTAATTCTAACATCTGCACCAGTTCTAGGTCAGTTTTGATTAAGTCATTTTTCTTTTCATCCTGGGTCATATTTTTCCTGCTACTTTACATGGTTGGTACTTTGTAAGTGGCTGCCAGACATAATAAATTTTATCTTTCTGCACGCTGGATGTTTTTGTGTTCCTATAAATAATCCTGTGCTGTATTCTGGGGGCAGTTAGAGTGCTCCTCCCTCTGACCCTTTGGATTCTTGGGCCTCACTGACCTTCCCCGCATGCATGTGCTGATCGATTGTTCTGCTAAATACTTGAAGAGGGGCCCCCTGAATATCTCCAGAGCTCTCTCTCTGTGCAGCTTTCCTTTATCTTTTCTTTTGTCATTTTAGGGCCACACCCGCAGCATGCAGAGGTTCCCAGGCTAGGGGTCTAACAGAGCTGCAGCCGCCGGCCTTCACCACAGCCACAGCAACGCGGGATCCAAGCCACATCTGACCTACACCACAGCTCACGGCAACGCCGGATCCTTAACCCACTGAGCAAGGCCAGGGATTGAACCCGCAACCTCATGGTTCCTAGTCGGATTCGTTAACTACTGAGCCATGACGGGAACTCCAGCTCTGTGCAGCTTTCTCCTTTCAGCTGGTCTCTCCTGCAAACTCCATCACAGGGCTCACCTCATTTGGTTCCCATCTCTCAGGGAAAACGGCCCTTCATTCCTTAATGTCCAATGTCTTGCAAACTATTGTTTCATGTACTTCGTTCAATTTTTTTTGGTTGTTTCAGGCAGGAGGTAAATCTAGTTCATGTTACTCCATCTTGGCTGCAAGTAGAAGTTCCATCACTGCCAGCAAATGAATCTTCACAACTCAGCTCAAATGTCACCTCCTGCAGGCAGCCTTGTCTAATGGCCCATAGACTGCACTAAACATGGAGCAGGAGCTGTGGTTCCCTCCGCCGCAGCCAGAACGCGTCCTCTGCCATAGTTCTTATCAGCCTGCATCGCTATTGCTTATTTATTGACCTTCCCAGTTAGACTGTGGTTTCCTAAACATAAGCATCCAAGACTCACTAGACTTTAGCACAGAATAGGTGCTTGATTTGATAGGGGACCATTGACGGAAACTGCCCGCCTTGGCCGGACAGGAAACTAGCTGCTTGTATGAGTTGTCTCACAACAGGAGGCCCTGATAAGGAACACGGTGCTGCCTTGAAAACTAACCAGGAGAAGTTCCCATCATGGCTCAGCGGAAACGAATCTGACTAGCATCCATGAGGACATAGGTTCGATTTCTGGCCTCGCTCAGTGGGTTAAGAATCCGGCATTGCCATGAGCTGTGGTGTAGGTCGCAGACGCAGCTTGGATCCCGCGTTGCTGTGGCTGTGGCGAAGGCCGGCGGCTACAGCTCCTGTTAGACCCCTAGCCTGGGAACCTCCATATGCCGCGGGTACGGCCCTAGATAAGGCAAAAAGACAGAAAAAAAAAGAAAGAAAAGAGAACTAACCAGGAAGGGCCAATAGGACAGAGGAGACACCCAACTCCCCAGGATCCTTGGCGGTGGAATCCATCTTGGCTGAAAGGCGCACACCCCACCAGGAGGGACCTTGGGCCAGATAAAGTGAGGGCCGGGCAAGGTGACTGGCCAGGGACAACCCGGAAACTAACCCCATTCCCATAAAACCTGAGTCTGTGAGGCACGTGGCAGAGCAGTGCTCCCGGCTTCTCTCACCCAGCTGCTCTCCACCCAGGCGCCCCTTCCCAATAAACTCTCTTGTTTTGTCAGCACGTGTGTCTCCTGGGACAATTCATTTCCGAGTGTTAGCTAAGAGCCCACTCTCAGGCCCCGGAAGGCGACCCCTTTCCTGCAACAGATTAGCATGGACGTTCCTGAAAGTGTTTTAGTTCCAAAAGACTGAAGCACCATTATCAGGGGATGTGCCTCTTGTGTCCAGACAGGTGGGTTTCACCTAGAAAGGTGTGGCACCCCTAGGGCAGGAGGCTCGCGCACCTGTTCTTACCTTCAAGACCCCAGAAATCATAGTTGGTAGCCAGTTAAGCAGTTAACTGTTACACAAGGGGCAATGCAGACGGAAGGGGAGCTGGGAAGAGGCTGAGCAAGGAATCGGCTTACCAAGGAAGAATGACATGCTTGTGCAGATGCAGCCATGAGGTCCTTCCAAAAATCCCAGCTCCCCCCAAACCCTGAGGTTCTGGAGACGACCCCCAGCCCAGGTAGTTAGGGAGTAAGGCAAGTTTGCAGACTGAACGGATTTCAAATGATATTCAACTCTGCACTTGGTGAGTGGAGGGAAAAAAAAAAAAAAAACCCTCACTCTTTTTTCAAAGAATGAAAAGGCTTCCCCCACCCTCCCCTTCCTTTCTCTTCAATGATAGCATTTCCATAAGAGAAACTGCTTGATAGGCCTGTTCCCTTTAAATTATTTTCTAACGATGCAGGCAGTCGCACGCGCAGGCTGCCTCTCCTTGGCTCACCTTTCCTTTCAATTACTTTCCTTCTTAAGCTGAACAATGGCAGCGTCAAGGCCCCTCCTTGCTGGGACTGCTGCAACTCAGGGCCTCTGCAGCCGGGGTGCCCAGGCTGGGCTCCGGCTTTGTTCCCCTGGCCAGACGGCTGTTGTTTCATCTTCCCGTCTCCCCTTTCTGTGCCATTTAAACTTTAACCTGGTAGTAACTTTGCTGCCTTGATTCCCGATTCAAAGGCTGCCAGATGAAAAGCCCTCCCCTTGGATGTGGCTTGAAAACTTCATCCCCAGTCTCTCTCTGTCTTTGAACTGCCTTGGAGCCTTTTTGCCCAGGTTGTTTTATTCTCCCTGGGCTCTGAGCTTTCAGGCCTGGGGGCTCAGGAAAGGCAGCCATAGGGGCTTCTCTGTTGGGGCCCAAGTGCACCCCAAGTTCCCAGGCTGAGCAACTCTTGTGCCCCCCACCCCCCAACACACACACACACACAATGTACCATCTCCCCCTGAGCCCAGGGCCCTTGGGAGTCTGGCTCCGGAGGGCAGTCTCCAGTCTTCTGGCCAGCCCTGCCTTCACCCAGCCCTCCCCCATCTCAGCTTCCCTTCACAGGCCCCAGGTGGGTCCTCCAGAAACTTTTTCCTTTTCAATGCCAGGCAGGCCACTTGCTGTTTCAGATGTCGGGCCCAGGCACAATGACAGAATTCTGCCATCACAGGAAAATGCAGGTGATCAAGACCAAATGGGACAGTGGGGAAATGACCTGGAGAGAGAGCGTCAGAAGAAAATCCCAAAGCAGGCCTAACTTCTCCTCCTCCTCCAAGCAGGCCCTGCCCAGCCAGGTGGTGCTTTGTGGCTAAGGTCTCGCTTGGGTTCCCCTTTGTTAGATGCTGAAGCATCTCGTTTGTCTGTGAGGCCAGATTCCTTACCACCTGTGTATCCACCGCCAGAACTAAAGGACATTAAGGTGGGTTGAATGGTGGCCCACATCCCCCCCCCACCCCTGGAATCTGTTCATCAATTAATTTGGGGAAAGGCTCTTTGCAGACACAGCGAAGTTAAACATCTAGAGCTGAGGAAAGCATCCTGAATTGGTCAAGTGAACCTAACTGCAACGTCTAGTGTCTTTTTGAGAGGCACGCAGAGGAGACGAGGAAGCCATGCGACCACGGAGTAAGAGAGTGGAGCTATGTGGCCGCAGGCCAAGGGACACCCAGAGCCACCAGAAGCTGGAAGAGGCACGGAATGGATAGTCCCCTAGAACCTTCAGAGGAAACATGGCTCCTGACACTTTATGGACTTCTGGTCTCCAGAGCAGTGCAAGAATAAATTCATGGTTTTTGGCTTGGTTTTGTTTTGTTGGTCTTTTTTAGGGCCGCACCCGCAGCATAGGGAGGTTCCCAGGCTAGAGGTCCAATCTGAGCAGCAGCCGCCGGCCTTCGCCACAGTCACAGCAACGTCAGATCCTAGCTGCGTCTGTGACCTACACCCCTGCTCACGACAACGCCGGATCCTTAACCCACCAAGCGAGGCCAGGGATCGAACCCGTATCCTCACAGATGCTATTCATGTTGGCTAACCACTGAGCCATGACAGGAACTCCTCCTGTTGTTTCTTTAAGTCACCAAGTTTGTGGTAATTTGTTATAGCAGCTTCAGGAAACCCATACCAGCCTGCAAAAGTGTAGAGAGGACTTTTCATGGGTTTTCACCGACCTCTCCAGCGTCTGGTGCTGAGGACACCCCCTTCAACCTCAGGCTGTAAGCATCTCTACCGTCAAGTCCACAGGGCCAGCCTAAGGATGATGGCAGGATAAAGAGATGAAGAGAGTCTGCACAAGGCGTGGCAGGAAAGGGCAATGAGACAAGCTAGGTAGGAATCTTGAAGGGACAGCTTGAACCTAAATCATTTCTCCAGAAGGAACCAGGGCATGTCTGGTTTTGGGGTAGACCAGAAGTCCACCTGCATGATGCCCTGCGAACCCCCTGGAGTAGAATTCCTTCTAAAGGGAGAGCAGGACAACCATGGCTTAGCCTTATGGCCATGGTCTGAGCATGGAGTAGTGAAGGAGCCAGGGTTCTCGTGTCTGGCTTCTAGATTTCTCTCCTGAACGTGCCACCTAGATTCCTGTTCCAAGTTGGGAGAGAGAGAAATCTCTCAACAGAACGGTTTGCGTGGAAACACAAAAGACACAGAGACTAACGACAGAGAACAGTGAAGATTGCGGGAGAAGAGAATTCCTCCCCAGTCGGGGCTGGGAGGGCTCCAAAACGTGGGGAGCCGTTGGCAGCTCAAGCTCAGCCCATCAGCCCCAGAGGCGTGACACTCAGAAGTGGCCGTGGGGCTGGCAGACGAGATGGTCCAATCGAGTGGCCGGACCCAGCAAAGTGTCTAAGACATGTGCAGTGGACAATCTGGCACCTAAAAGGGACAAGATCCAGTGGAGCCACAGAGAGCAAGGCACTGTGTGTGTGTGTGGGGGGGGCAGGGCTTCCGGATGCAGGGCTGGGTCACTCCAAACAGCTTCTCAGGCAGATGCCACCAAAGTGCCATAGAGAGGCCTGTCCCTGCCACTTGGTAGTGGACAGGTTAGTTTATGAGCCCGGAAAGTCCCCAGAACAATTGAGTGACAGTTTGATGGGGCTCCGGGTTTCCCTGTGATATCAGGTGCGAGCAAAAACTAGATAAATGGACATCATTGTTGTCCGCGCCGTTTCGCATGGCCTTGGGCCCTGTGACCTGGCAGATGCAGCTCACATCATTCAGTGACATCAGTTCAGGCCAGAGCTTGTCCCCTTAACCACCTTGCGCTTCTCAACGTTGGTGCATATGGAGTCAACCAGAGCTTGTAAAAGAGACCCCTTCCCCCAGGTCCCACCCACACCGATGACACGGGGCCTCCGGGCAGGACCCAGGCTCTTATTGTTCAAGAGAGCTCCCGGGGCAGCCGGCATTGAGAACCTCCTCTTTCCTGGCGCTCTCTGTCTACCCAGGCGGGGAGCAGGACGGAACCTGGACCTTCTCCCAAACTGAGGATCCCGTTTCCCCAGCCTGAATATGGGAGGTCAGGCTGGTGTGAGCTCCACCCCCAGCCCGGCCGGAGCCTTGCTGATGCCCCTCGCCAGGCAAGGGAGGCAGCGGCTGCAAAGTCCCTCTCCCCAGCCTCTGTCGCAGCCGCTCCAGGCTGCCTGCGAGGCTGAATCTTGCTCGCTGTCCCAGGCCGGGGCAGGGGTGGGGAGAGACAATCCCCACTGGGAAACAGAAGGCGCCTGCATCCTGTGCTCCGGCCCAGGAACGGTTAATGAGTCCACAGAGTCCTTGGGCAATCTAGTGGTGCCATCTAAACCCCATTTAGGGAGCTGCATTGTGGCTCGGTGGTATACATGTGGATGGTGGGTCCATCCCTGGCCTCGCTCAACGGGTTAAGGACCCAGCGTTGCCATGAGGCGTGGTGTAAGGTCACAGACGCAGCTAAGGTCTGGCATTGCCGTGGTTGTGGCGTAGGCCGGCAGCTGTAGCTCTGATAGGACCCCTAGCCTGGGAACCTCCATATGCTGCAGGTGTGACCCTAAAAAGACAAAAAGAAAGAAAGAAAAGAAACCCCATGTAGCTCATCATTTACAGTTACTAACAGACGTAAATTCCCCTGACAAAGGAGAGAGATGGGCCTTATTATAAGCATCCTTCTTCCCACTCCAATCCCAAAAGGCTGAGCTTTTTTTTTTTTTTTAGGGCATGTTATGGGATCTCAGTTCCCAGACTAGGGACTGAACCTGGGCCACAGTGGTGAAAGCACCAAATCCTAACCACTAGACCACCAGGGAACTCCCGGGGCGGGGCTTTAATTTCAGGGCAGATCTGGAGAGCTCTGGGCCCTGTAATGGCCATCTGTCAGGGATGATCGGAGGCCACAAAGAGGGCAGGGGGCCCCATGCTCTCCCCACGGGAGGCATCCCCCGGCCCAAGGCTCCCGAGCATCCTGCAAAGGCCTAAGAATCCTTCACCGCCCTGTGCCCAGGCTTCCCCTGCACCTCCGAGGCCCCGGGCGCGGCAGCTTCGAGAGCTCTCCAGTCACAAAGCAGTGACAGTGGCATCCAGCCCTCGGGCCTCATTCTCTACCGGAAGGGAGAAAAGGGGGTCCTGGGTAGGCCTGGGTACCCCATTTGCTGTTTCCCTGAGAGGTCTGCTCCCTCAAGCCTTGACCCCAGGACCCACTCCGCAGAGCTTTAAGGAACGTTTGCAAAGATGCTACCCTAGTTTTCTTGGAGCAGTTCTTTGTTCACAGAGGGGCTTTTCGCGAGCATCCAGCGAGTGGGGCCTCCTGGCTGGGGGAAGAGCGTGGCTGCACCTTTGGAGCCCCCCAGGTTATCCCTCCACCCCCCCCCACTTCTCCAGCCCTGCTTCTCCCACTGCCGCACCCCCTACGTCCCATGCTGTGGACACATCTGTCCTGGAGCCAGGGAGCCAGGGAGCAGCGAGACTCGCCCGCATCCTTCCTTACGGGGAATTGACAGGGTCCTGACCACGTCCCCTGGCTGGAGGGATGCTGAGGACCCCCGAGGGCTCACCCCAGCGGTGGCCCAGGCTTTCCACTGCCGGGATGGTTAGAAGGGCGGGGGCGTCGGCTTCCACACGCCTGGCTTAGAGGGTGGGCTTTGGGAAGCTGTGACTGGAGTGAGGGGGGGTGAGGCCACACAGCCAAAGGGGGCACGGAGCGACCTCACAGCACCCCGCCGCATCGGAAGCAGAGGCGGCGGCAGCCTTAGCGGATAAGAGGGCTAAGACGCAACCTCCCACTGCACCTAAGCAGCCCAGAAACCCAGCCTCTTCCCACCAGCTTGATTTGTCCTCCTCACTCGTCTCTTCCCTTCACTGGGGACCCAGGAAGACAGGTACCTGGTCCTCTCTGCCAGCACCCGGCACCCAACTAATAATTCATAGCGGTGGATTAAACAGACGAGGCGACGATCCATCTGAAGCCCGGTTCGTGTGTGGACACACCTCGTTGCCCACGTGCTCCCCCACTCTGTGGATTTCCCACAGCAAACACCTCCTCTCGCCTCCGAGCCCACCCCGGGGCTGTCCCGCCCTGGCAGTCTGTGAGCTCAAGGATTACAAACTAATCCTAATATATTTGCCAGCATGAAACCTAATTAGGAAGGTAAATCTGAAAAAAAGTAAAAGGTAAAACAATATAGAAACCCAAGGAGGGTGCCCCCTAGCCCCCAGAGCAGGGGAGAAGGTGGTTTGGGATTCCTTCTCTTGTGATGTCTCCCTTCTTTGAGCTCAAATAGAGACGAGACAGGCCCCCCTCTACCAGGCAAGACCAAAGAGAAAGGCAGAGGATAATTTGTTTTAAGAGGCAGCTGGGGCAGTTCCCGTCGTGGCTCAGTGGTTAAACGGATCTGACTAGAAACCATGAGGTTGTGGGTTCGAACCCTGGCCTTGCTCAGTGGGTAACGATCTGGCGTTGCTGTGAGCTGTGGTGTAGGTTGCTGACATGGCTCAGATCTGGCGTTGCTGTGGCTGTGGCTGTGGCGTAGGCCGGCAGCTGCAGCTCCGATTGGACCACTAGCCTGGGAACTTCCATATGCCGTGAGTGCAACCCTAGAAAAGGCAAAAAAGACCAAGAAAAAAAAAAAGGCAGTTGGGGACCCCTAGCTGGGAACCTCTATAAGCCACAGATGCTGCCCTAAAAAGACAAAATAAAAGGAGTTCCTGTCATTGCTCAGCAGAAACGAGTCTGACTAGCATCCATGAGGATGCAGGTTCAATCCCTGGCCTTGCTCAGTGGGTTAAGGACTCATCCCTGCCGTGAGCTGTGGTGTGGCTTGCAGATGTGGATCAGATCCTGTGTTGTTGTGGCTGGGGTGTAGACCAACAGCTGCAGCTCGGATGGGACCCCTAGCCCTGGAACCTCCATATGCTGTGGGTGTGGCCCTAAAAAGACCAAAAAAAAAAAGAAAGAAAGGCATATGGACCTAGAATCCCACTTCTAGGGACCTAGAATCCCTAGAAGCCTGGAGGCCATTTTCTTTGTTTTCCAGGCACTCAGATTTGGAATTTCAGATCCATCAGAGGCTCTAGCAAATGGTTACATGTTTCTGCTGCAAAAGATGAACATCTAATTTCAAGTGACTTAAGAAAAAAAAGGAAAGGTTAGTTGGCATTTGTGGCACGTGTGCACACGCATGCATGTGTGCATGTGTGTGTGGGGGGGTGTATACAGAATTCAATGCTGCAAGTCTAAGGGTAGGCAGAACTAGCAGAATACAGTGACTTAAAGAACGATCCTTTCCCCATCTGTCCTCCATATCTTGCATTCAGGCTCTCTTCAAACAGCGGTCCTCCCAGCAACCAGCTTCTATCATGGCTTCTTCGTGGCCAGTGGCAGACATTTTTCTTTTCAGGACTGTGGAGTGGTGGGGACTGAACCTGATTGGCTTCTCTCGGGCCATGTGATCATCCATGAGCCAATCATACGATCAGAAGGATCTGATACTCTGATTGGTCAGCCCTGGGTCACATGTTCCACACCCGGGGAAGATGGGTAACATCCATCCCACTAAAAGCCCAAGGGCTGCAAGTGAGGGAGAGTGTGGTTCCCCAAAGGAAGATAAGCAAAAAGAGTGTGGTTGATCCCATTAAGGGGAAAGGAGGCTGCATGAAGAAAAGGAGATTTCTAACATCGACTTGGATAAAGAGAAGGAGATGGAAGCTTTTAAAGTTCAGTGGGTGGGTAATGACCTAGACGTGGGAAATGAGCGCCGTGTGATGGAGTGGGAGCTGAGAGCCTGGCTGATGGTAGAAGGGGGCTCCAAAGTGCAGATCCGGGGTATCACGGTGTAGGTTCCCTGGACACATGGGTTGACATGCTCCCCAGGGCCCCTGAACTGGATTTTCAAAGAAACATCTGAAAATCTTCACTTTGGGCAACACTGAAGTGGTGTCTCAGCCTTAGGTTCTGCTTTTAGGAGTTATGAAGGTATGCAAAAAGTAAAAGAGGAGAGGAAGCAGCAGATGGCCACGATCAGAAAGGGTGTTGCTGTGTGTGCGTTCCCCAAACCCACCCCTACTCTAGGTTTTCTGGGGGCAGCTGAGCTTACAAAAGAAAGCTTCTGGGCAGAGCCGAGAGCTGCCTTCTGGTTCCAGGGCACTGGAGATTGACTAAGTTGAGGGGAAACTTTTAAGCAGTAGGCTTCTATGGATCATTCTTAATTCAGTTCATGGTCACTTACTAGGCATCCAGTATGTGCAGAACATGGGCTGTTTCCTACAGAGTCAGTGGACAAGAAAATTTCATACGGCCTCCGAACTCTTGGGATAGTCAGGTCCATCACTGCCATGTCATGAGAGAGCTTCCCTCTGCCTACAGATCCGTCAGTGGATCTCTGCAGGGGTAGAGATGTCCCCCCTTTCCTCGGGAGGTCCCCCATGCTTGACCCCATGCCTTGTACACAGTAGTCACTCAGTCTTTGCATCCCGTAATGAATGAGTGAATGAATGAGTTTCTCTTTTCTATTCTTTTTTTTCCCCCTCTTTTTTTTGGTCCACCTGCATATGGAAGTTCCCGGGCCAGTAATTAAATCTGAGATGCAGCTGTGACCTACGCTGCTGCTGTAGCAATGCCAGATCCTTAACCCCCTGTGCCGCAGAGGGAACTCCTGGGTGAGTTTCTCCATAACAATGGACATGATGAAGAGGGTTGCCATCTATTGAGGACTGTTTATATGCCGATTGTTAAGAATTCCATAAGCCCAGTGATCATTTGTGGTTAAGTAATTTGTTGAGCACCTGCCATGTACTTCTGCTGGAATGACAGCGGGAACATAAGAAAAAGAAAGCCACTCATTCCTGGAGCTTATGCTACAGAGGGTATAGCCAGCCCCGTGTATGGGATGAGGAAACTGAGGCTCCAAGAGATGAAGGAGCATGCTCATGGTTGCACAAATAGGAAATGGGACTCAGTTCCAAATCTTCCTGCTTCTAAAGCCAGACCAAATCATCTGCATCACCAAGTAAAATAAAAACCAAATCCAATCATAGAGCCACTGAAGAAGGCAGGAGTCACACTTATTTGGGTTGATGGAGGTGAAGGAAGATGTCTCAGTCTAGGCAGCACTGAGCTGACCCTTGAGGAGTGGAGAAGGCCTCCAGCATGAGGAAGGACCCCTGGGAGGGAGAGCAGAGTCAGCAAAGATACAGACTGGAGAAGGTGCGAGGCGAGGTATGACACCAGGCTGGCCCTTTGTGGGGAGATGCTGTTGAAGCAGCGGATGAGGCTGGATAGAGAGGTAAGAGCCAGCTCTCGGAGGTCTGGAGGACCAAGGGTTTACCTTCCTATAATAGCACCATTTCTTACTCTTCCACTCTGTGCCAGGCACTTTCCACATATCATCTGATAGTACCGTTACTTACACTGTGTACTGGTAAGTACTTACATGCTTATTGCTATTATCTTGGAGTACTATTATACTATTAGTAAGTATTTATTACTCTCTCTCTCTCTCTCTCTCTTTTTTTTTTTGGCTTTTTAGGGCACCACCTGCAGCAAATAGAAGTTCCCAGGCTAGGGGTCGAATCGGAGCTGCAGTCACAGCCACAGCAACAAGGGATTGGAGCCGCGTCTGCGACCTACACCAAAGCTCACAGCAGCGCCGGATCCTTAACCCACTGAGCAAGGCCAGAGATAGAACTCGAATCCTCATGGATTCTAGTCGGGTTCGTTCGTAACCCAGTGGGC
The DNA here is from genome assembly GCA_004024745.2 of Catagonus wagneri. Lineage (NCBI taxonomy): Eukaryota > Metazoa > Chordata > Mammalia > Artiodactyla > Tayassuidae > Catagonus > Catagonus wagneri. The sequence goes on from PVHT020000179.1 coordinate 991,630, forward strand.
CACAGAGGGAACTCTTATTAGTCTTAGAGTACGACTGTGATTCCCATTGTACAGATGGGGCAGCTAAGGGTGCAAGTGCCTGCCTGAGGCTGGAGCTCAGCCGCCTGCCTCCCACCATGAGGCATCCTGCTGCGTGGAGAGTGGGGAGTGGGGGGGGGGCAGAGGCAGGCAGATGGGGGTCCTGCCTTTCTCCATCCTGCGGCCCAGCTGGATAAGGCCTGAAAAAGAGGCCGTATCCCCTTGGAAGCTTCCGAGTGGAGCAAGGAGCAGAGGGGAAGTCGCCCACCCAGGGTCCGGCTCCCAGCCTTCCAGGAACCTGCAAACATGAAACAATCCTAGATGAGAGGAGGCTTGAAAGCCGCCGTTTTTAAAATAAAAAGGAAATCGCATTGTAAAAGCCTTGGCAAAGATGATAAAAAAAAAAAAAGAGAGAGAGAGAAAAACTTGTTAAGATCAAAAATGCAGCCAAACCTCAAAAAAGAGGTTTGGGATAAAGGGAGGGAGCAGGGGTTTTACGTGGAAACTTCCGAGGGGGCTTCTGAAGCAGGTGAGGGCGGGGCACTCCCAGCCTGAGCCCCGGGCCGGCCTGCCTCTCTGTCCTCCCCTCTGTGGCACCTTTGATGTCCCCCCCAACACTGGCCCCCGCCGGGGCTGCGGGGCTGGACACTGGACACCCATCAAGTTTTCCTGCATGAAACTCATTGCTTTCCTTTTAAAAAGAGGAGACTTGGAGTCCTTTTAAGACACAGAGGATGGCAAGAATTCACTTGGGGCTTTCTCCCAGCCTCTCACCCCACCCCCGAAGCAGGAAGAGGGGATTTTCTGCCTCACCCCCACCCCGCCCCCAGAAAGTTAACTCTTCATCCAGGTGACCAAGAGCTGGCCTGAGGGGGCGCCTGTGGCCAGAGTCACACTACCTGCCCCTCAGAGAGTCTTCCTTGTCCCCAGGCCCCCAAGGAACAAGGGACTAGAGAGCCCCAGCACAGCTCTAACTGGGCAGGCATTCCATGGGGCTGGATTGAATAACATTTCTCAGAAAAAAATCGGTCCTGCAAAAAAAGGGCAGGTTAGAGGGTCGGAAGGAGGAAGTTGCCCCCCCCACCTCGAGGAACCCCAAGACTCAACTAATCTTTCAGGCACCTGTGTGTGTCTGCCGTGGGACAGTTGGGGTTCAGGGCCAGGATACCAACTGGAAAGGTGTGGCCGGACCCCCTCGACTTCCTGTCTCCTCCCTCCGCTCTCTTCACGAGGGTCCCCTCCAGCTCAGGGGGCCCCCTGCCCTCCTGAGGGGCACAGAGGCACCCAGGCTGGTGACAGTTTCCACTCTGATGGATTCTAAAGGCTTCCACGGGGAATTTCCCCGGGCCTGGGCCCTCCCAGCAGGAGACCACGTCCCCAGAACAGACACAGGGCCAGCCCATGACACGCTCCACAGCTCCAGCCTCTCAGAGGCCAGGGAAATAAATGTCAACCGTCGCATTTCTTCCTTAAAAAAAAAAGAGAAAAAGTCCTATATGAATGGCCCGAAGTGGGGGGGGGTGCGGAATGGGGGGTGGCGGGGAGCTGCTGGGGCGGGTGAGTGTCATTAAACGTGATGAATCCCTTTTGCTCCTGCGGCTGCAATGCCCCAGTTACAAGACCATTGTCCACCTCGGGACTCGGACTCGGTTCTCCCCGCCCCACAGCCGAGGAAAGGGCCAGGACGGCACAGAAGCAGTTTGGAAGAAGCAAGGTACCTGCATGGGGGCGCCCCCTTTGACAGTCAGCCTCCCTGCCACACTCTCCCATGGGGGCTCGGGGTGGCGTCTGTGTCTTTCTCTCAACTTCAGTGTTTGGAGTGTGGGTACTTGGTATCTACTGGTTTTCTGTCGCACCCTGTCTATTTCAGTCGGTCTATTTCACTCAGGCTTGGTGCTCTGTGCCTGGCACAGCATAGGTGCTTTTGCAATGCTTTCTGGAAGGAAATATGAGTTACCTCCAGTGAATAGAGAAGGCGAGCAGGCAGCCGATCAGGCGGTGAGGGTCTGGGAAGGGAGAAGGATTTGGAAGTGGGGAAGCTGCGTTCCAGGCAAGGAGCTTAGGTCCACGTGGCAGCGAGGGGGAGGGGACGCAGGTCCTCAGGGTCTTGGCCCTCTGTCACCGCCTGTGCAGCCTGGGACGGTCCCCTCCCTCCTTGTGTCTCTGTCTCCCCACCTGTAGAAAGGGGGGGATGGCACAGTAGGTCAGTGTGAGTCACTGGCCAGGCTCCAGCTGGCTCTGGAGTCGGGCGGATGTCAAGGGGACTGGAGAATTAAAAATTAGTATTATGTTCCGCCAAATGCAATTGACTTTCTTGTGGATCCAAAATGGTCCAATATTGGCAGTTTCATACGGTTCAACCAAAAAATAATAATAACAACAATAATAATCAAGTGTTACAGAAACCTTGATAATAGGGTATGTCTGAGGTCCATTCAGGACAAAATGAGGATCCCTAATTCCTTTTTAGCCTTGTCTATTTTTTTTTCTAGGCTGAACTCTTTTATTAATTTGAACGGTCAATGCATCAGTTCATTAATTTTTTGGCCATACTCACAGCATACAGAAGTTTCCAGGCTAGGGGCTGAACCTATGCCACAGCAGTGAGCCGAGCCATAGCAGTGACAGTGCGGGATCTTTAACCACTAGGCCACCAGGGAACTCCCTTCCCCTGTCTATTGTAATGTATGGTGAGCCAGCCTTATGTGACACTAGCCAAGCCACTCTTGCTGGTTCGTCCACCCTCTCTGATCCACAGGGCTGCTTCCAGGTAACAAAGGGGAAATTGCACTCCTGATTGAAAGAGTGGTCCAAGTGCACGATCCAACACAGTTCGGCTTTCAGCCTCCACCAGTTACCACAGGACCGAGCAGCCAAACCCACCTGTGCCTGAGCTGGCTTGAGTTGAATTCTGTCACTTGCCTCCCCAACGACAAGGATTATTACAAAGTACACACACGTATACACACATACACTCACCAAACAATAGCAAGAGTAAAGTAAGAAAAGACAGATGAGACTGAAGTTTTAAAGGAAAGAGCACTGGGAAACTAGCGTCCCCCCATCCGGCCTGCTGTGTGACCTTGAGCAGCTTCTTAACCTCTCTGACACCGCTCCCCCGCCCCTCGCCGGTTCCCTTACCTGTGAAATAAGAATAAGAACCTCTCTTTTGCGAGACTGCACAATACCCTCCAGTCAAAGAGCACCAGGAGCGCGCCTTTTGTCCAACAAAACTGAGTTTACTGGCCAGCTGCACTGGTAGAGCATACATGCCCCTGGGCATCTCAGGACTTTAGAAAGAAAATTCTAGAACTTGGGCTTGTGTTAGGTGATTTCGTGGGCTTTTTATCTGGGTTGGATGCTGTCGGGAAGTGGGGATTATTGTGTGAGGGGGTGTCTTAATGACTCTTACTGACAAGGCAAGAGGATCAGAGCAAAGCTACAGCTGCAACTAGTACAGAAACATTTTAGCCAGGATGGGGGATGTTTGGGCAGTTCCATGGTCTGAGTGATGGTCACTTGCAGTCTGTATCCAGACATGATTCCGGAGTGGTCCTGTCTGTGTTTTCACCCTCTGTGGTCTTGCCCGATGCTGGCGTTCGAGGGACCAGTTTACAGCCAACAGCCCCAGCTGACTAGCAGGCGGCTCTTCTCTGTCTTGGTTGATACGAGGCTAAAGCTAGAAACCACAGGGGCGGCTTCGGCTCTGCTGGAGTGACAATGATCCGGAGTCTGACATGTTCTATGGCACGGCTGCCTGTACCACAGAGGCTCAGAGGCGGGCGATATGGGTGTGCGTGCAACGGGACACTTCCAGGAACAGTTAGGGTTTGGGTATTTAAGGATGAATAGGAGTTGCAGGGGGAGGGTGGATGCCTCCAAAAGAATCAGTGAGCAGAGGTTGTATTGGTCCAGCATGGTGCACACGGTGCTTCTCTGCCCAGAGACCGCAGCCCCTCCCGCAACCCCACGGTTGACTGGGGGTCTTCCCCTCCCCCACCTCAGAGCACAGGCTCCGGGCCACCCCATGCCAGCTCCAGGAAGAGCACATGACTTGTCCTGGCCAATCAGCACACTGTATCCGATGGCCATGTGACTCTATAGGTCAGGCTTGTGACTGAGCTCCTCCAATCAGAGAGCATCAGAGCTTTCCTGGGGATTCTGGGCCAGCTTCTTTCCCACGCATTGGAGCCTAGAAAAATGCCATCCAAGAGCTGCTGGCGGTGATCACGTGAGCTTCAGGGGAACACTTGCAAGCGAGGGGCTCCAGCCTGGGGAGAAGGGCAGAAAAGCACCAAGAAGGAGAAAGAACCAGAGCCTGCGTGGCCACCTGACCCCTGTGTTGAGCCGTTCCTGAAGTGGATCACCTCCGCGACATTTCCACTCCATGAGCTGGTAACCCCCCCTCTGGGCTGAAGGCAGCTGGGATTATGTTTCCGTCGTTTGCACCAGAAAAGCCTCACCATCACGGGCTGTCGAATTCCAGCATTCCCACAGGACCCGCTCCCAGGGCCCCCGTTTCACAAACGGACCTTCCTCCAGTGCCAGCTCCCCCCACCTTCCTGCCCTCTTGGCCGTCAAGCTATTTCCAGATGTCTGTGAGAAGAAGCCCCTGTGGGCATTTGGGGAATTCCTTCTGGGTGTTTTCACATTGCAAGCGTTCTCGCGGCCACCCTGCAAGGAAGAACAAGGAACCCATTTTATGGATGAAGAAGTGGAGATTCACAGGTCCAAGGTCGCGTGACCAGTTACGCATTGAGGCCACATCGGGCTAGTTTCAGAGGTCTGCCCACTATGCCAGGCTCCTCTCAGAGGCCGGCTTCTGATCCAGCGAATGAAGCCACATGTCATCCACAATTGTTTGTCGAGTACAACTGAGGGCACCCAGGCTTGGGCCAGCCTCTGACACAACCCCTAGATAAGGGGGGATCCTAGGATTAAGGCGACCGGCTCAGCCCACACAGGACCCCCATTCGCCTAACACTCAGTTGCAGCTACTCTGGTGCCCACAGCAGTGGAAGGGGAGCTGCAATAAAGCCAAAACCCGGGCTTCTGCTTCAGGGCAGGGCACTGGAAGAACAGGTAGGCTTTGAGAAGGGGGAAAGAGGGTGAGAGTCTGGACCCCACAGTGGAAGCAGCGCTGGCCTGGGAGTCAGGCAGACACGGAGTCAAGCCCATCCTTTCCTGGCCGTGTGCCTTGGCCTGGCTGAGCCTCGGGGGTGGGGGGACAGTGTCACCACATACCCCCTGGCTGCTCATGCCCCGTCTCAGCCCTGCATCCCAGCGCCTTGGCTGCCATCAACCTGCCGGCAAATCCTCTAGAAGCGATTTTCTAGCCGATCCCCTACCTCCACCGCAACTGAACCAACCCAGGGGGGCTTTAAGCCCTGGGCTGATGGGGTGAGGACCCAAAGCAAGGACTGGGCTCCACAGTCTGGGACCCATGCCATGTGAGCGCAGGAGGGCGGAGCTTTTCCAGTGGGGTGTGGTTCATCCATCACTCCCAGCACATGGAAGAGCAGCTGCCTACGCGTAGTTTCATTCATACATCTTTGCCTAATGAAAGCATGAAGGACCCTCTCCCCCGGTGGGAAGGGGTTCTTCAGTCAGATCAAGAGACCAAGACGTTGTTAGCGTAGCTGCACACGGAGCGTGCCCAGGAGAGGCCATCACGAGGTGGGTTCGTGTAGAGAAGATTCTTCCCCAGGGAACTTGACTTTGGTAAAGCAGAGAGCTGGAAATCAAGCGCCTTCAGAGGCCAGGAAAGGGCCCGGAACGGCCCCTCTTGGAAAGGGGAGGTGGAGCCTGGCATCGCCAAGGGGTGGGTGCAGACAGAGAAGGCCTGTGGCACCTAAAGGCGTTCAAACCACAAAACTAAGCAGCGTTTATGCCCCCCAGTGAGAAGGGCCGCCTCCAGCTCAGGGTCCCGGTGTGTGACTCCCGAGTCCTGTCTCCCTCGAAGCCTAGAGGGAGGCCTGCTGCGACAGTGCCTCTCACATGCAGGGCAGCCTTCCCGGTGACACCCAGCTCCCTCTGCGTCTTTTATGCTCCCCCAAAAGCTCCCCACCTTCGGAGGACGGAGGGTCCCCTCTTTACTTAGGCCGCCTTCTGAGCTTCGGCTGGGTCCCTAGGGCACCTGGTACCACTGCGCCCAGAGACCAGTCTCCGGGTCCGCACACCTGCACCCAAGTGCACAGGACGTGCCCAGGCGTGAACGTGAACCCCAGGGTGCGCCCCAGCATCTGCCCCCAAAGTCAGGAGCTGTCTCCTGGGCACCTGCTCCTCTGTCCAGAGACCCCCCTACGCCAGGGAGCCCTTCCTGACCCCACGCCATCAGCCAGCACGCCAGGTCCGCCCTCCCTCCCCCGGGCCTCCGGCCCTCTCGAACGGACTCACGGCCCCCGCTCCCCTCGGGGCAGTGACTCTGGGGCCGGGAACTGTAGACGACTCGCCCCCGTGGCCTCAGCACGGGCTTGTCACAGTGCAGCGGCTGCCAAGTGTTTGCTGAGCCCCGGAGACAGGGGGGAGGATCATCGCAGAGATAAGCACGGGCCCTGGGGTCGAATCCCAGCCCTGCCACTGCCCAGCAGCATGACTTGGACAAGCTGCTTATAGCTCGCCCCTGTCCTCCGTTTCCCCGGGGCTGAAGTGGGGATGCTCACGGAGCCTCTTCACCTCTGTTGAAAATGACCTGCGATCGTCTCCGAAGCCTGCCTGCAACCCGGCTCTGGGTTTGGGTATCCGCCACTACGGCCGCGGCTGCAGCTGCGCAGCTTCCGGCTGGACCGGGGAGGGGTCCAGGGGCGATGCAGAACATTCCGCGGGGCCTCTGCGGTGAGGCGCTTTAGCCGTGGGGCCAGCCAGCCACCTCCCAAGCTTGCCAGCCCGGCCAGCCAGGCTCCCCCAGACTTGGTACTGACCCTCGCTTGTCCTGGGGCCCGTGGCCTCTTCCCTGAGCTGCGCCCGTGGGGAGGATGCGCAGGCCCCGCGGGCCGGATTGATTTTAAAATCTCGTCTCTTACATAGGAAAAGGTCATGTTTGCGGGGGGGCATCCTGAGGCCTCTTTCCAGCGGGGCGCCCTGGCCGAGCCACGGGACTTCCATTAGCATGAACAGGGGGCCTCTCGGCAGAGGGCTCCCGCTGGAGGGGCCGGGACGGCCGGGGAGCTGTCGCTGTGGAAATCGTTCCTCATGAAACTGCTCTGCTCGGAGGAAGCTGGTCTCCAGGGCGGGCGGGGCCGTGGGGGCAGTTCCAGTCTCTTCTGCCCCAGTTTGCCAAGAGCGAGGGCGGCTGGGATGTGGGGGCCCAGGCAAAGGTGCTCCGGGCACAGCCATCACCGGAGTCCCCGACGAAACTGAAGCGGGAACCTCTCCATCCTTACATCCTCAGGTGGGGCTGTAGCCGGCTGGCTGCTGGAGACTTCCAGGGGCCAGAAAAAGTGGGTCAGGGTGGAGTTCCCATCGTGACGCAGCGGTTAATGAATCCGCCTAGGAACCATGAGGTGGCCGGTTCGATCCCTGGCCTTGCTCAGTGGGTTAAGGATCCGGCGTTGCCGTGAGCTGTGGTGTAGGTCGCAGACGTGGCTCGGATCCCGCGTTGGCTACAGTCCCGATTAGAGCCCTAGCTTGGGAACCTCCATATGCTGCGGGTGCAGCCCTAAAAAAAAGCAAAAAAGGGGGCCGGGATCAGTGAGAGAGGCCGAGGTCCTGCCTTAGGAAGCAGGGCACAGCTCCACCCCCTTTCTGCCAGCCTCGACTCTCACGGAGGTAGTTCTGAGAGAAGGGGGGGGTGTCCCTGAAAACAGGTGTTTGGACCAGCGCCTCCAAGTCCCTTAGTCCCTTAAATCAGGACCAGAGGATCCCCCCAGCCCTGCCCAAACCCTCACCCCTGAACACCTCACTCCTTGCTACACCCACTGGGCTTGGGAGCCATGATTCAGGGACCCGACAGATAGCTGAGTCCAAAGCCGCCAGCTGATTGCTCACAGGCTGGATCTAGCCTCTAATCGAGTTTTGTTTGGCACGAGCAGGGTTTTTAAAAATATTTTTAAATTCGCTTCTAACACTTCAAAGTTGGATCAGTTCACATTTCAAGAGATGAAGATTTTAGCTTGGCTTGAAACATGGGAAGCCCCGGCTGCTCCAGGCCTGCATTCCCATGTCGCCGGCCGGCTGCCTGCCTGCCACCATCCTCACCGCTCCCTGTCACCTCACAGACCCAGGACTAGTGTCAGTTGCACCTGTTGTCACATGGACACCTGGATGGGCTCTGTCGTGACCACTGCCTAGAGCGGCAGGCGCTGGAGTTTATAATCCCTGCTTGTGGTTGCAGTGAGATCAACCCATTCACGCCTCAGGGCCTTTGCACTTGCTGTTCCCTCCTCCCAGAATGCTCTGCGTCAGGATGGCCACACAAGCACTGTCTCCTTCCTTCAGACGTCTGCTCCAATATTAGAAAAGCCATCCCTGCCTGCTCTGACCATTTCTCCCCTGACTGTGCCCTGCTTTGTCCTTCTTCACGGCTCTTATTTCCCCACACATAATACATCCATCTCTTTCTTCGCCCTTTGTCTCCACCCCATCCCACCAGGAGAATGTCAGCTCCACGATGAACAGTGACTTTGGGATTTTATTTGCTGTCTTGTTCTCAGCCCCGGAGAAGACTTGGCACTTAGTAGGTGCTTGGTAAATATTCTGAATGCATGAAAAGGAAAAAAAAGGAGGAGGTAAGACAGACCATGAAGAGGTTTGAATGCCAGTCTGGGACCAGGAATGGGGTGACCTCCGCGTGTTAAGGGCAGCCCAGTAACAGGGTCACGTGGTCATTCTCCAAGATCTTCTCTGGGACCTGCCTTTCAGGCACCATTACGGGGCCCCCGAGGGACCTGCAATCCCGTACTACTCACGTGATCTGTATAACAAGATGTAGCCAGCATCTTGGGGAGGCAAGGCCATGGCCCCCGCCCTCAGGAGGCTTCAGTATAACTGAGAGACAGAATCAGGCAAAGGATACAACGGGGGTGAGAGGAAGAGGAGAGAGAGAATTCCCACTAGACAGCAATCTCCGTGAGGGCAGGGTCTCCTAAATTATTCCAACGATTTGTTGAGCACCTACTATGTGCCAGGACCCTGCCTTAGTGGAACGCAGCCTGGGGATGGGACAGGCATTTATGCCACAAACACACATGTAACTAAAAGTAAGAGGATGGAGGCTTTGAGAAAGGAAAGAGGCTTTGAGGGACTCTTCTTGCGCCTTGTGGTTTGAGGACACAGTAGGGGCTCACCTGCGGTTTTCCAAAGGAATGCAGGACTCTCCCGTGGAGCCCCTGAGAGGAGAGAGACACTGGGGAGCTGGAGGAAGGGTGCCTGAAGGGGCTGGAGGAGCAGAGAGGGTGGCGCTCCTGAATGAGGGCTTTGCTGACCCCTGCGTCATTCAGGATGCTGGGTGCCAGGTGCTAGCCATCGGGCAGGGCTCTCCTTGGGAGAAGAAGGGGCCTCCTTCTCCTTTTCAGGAATGTACACGGCCCCTACTCTTGCCCCGGGTGGGCCAGGAGCCACTCGGTCTGCCATTTTGATGCTCTCGGCAGGACCAGGAGGCTGTAAACACCCATACGCGACTCTCCTGCAGGGTCTCCGGGTTGCCAGCAATCACGGCCATCTGCTCGCATGGCATCGGGCCCGAGCCCAGCGCCCGGGGAACCGTGCCAGGCGGCGATTGGTTCTGAGGCGTGCCCCTTCAACCGGGCGGGGGGCCTCCTCTTCCAAGGGGCCCTGGGGGAGCAGGAGAACAAAAGACAGATTTCTCTTTCTTTAGAAAAAATAAAAAAAGATCAATTTCACTTAAGACTCAGCACAAAACAAGGAGCAGGGGAAGAAACGGCAAAGAGTGTCTGTGGGATCCTGAATATTCACGAGCTGCCTCTGCACAGCTCAGAGTCCTGGGCGATGGGGGAGGCACCGAAGGTGTGCTGCATATTGAAAACGCCCTCTGAAAAGTCGCGGTTTCTTCCTGGGGGCACCCAGTTCGCTAGCTAATCCCCTGCACCAGGTCACCAGAGGGAGAGAGGCCAGTGAAGAAGCTACAGAGAGCACTGACTTGGGGACCGGGACCCGAGATCCCTCCCAAACGGGCTGTTCGGGAGCTGGGTGGCTTTGGGCAGTGCACTTAGCCTCTCTGAGTCCCCCACAAACAAAGACGATAGGAGGTTTGTACTGATCAGATAGGATGGGACGCACGGTCACATGTCTGTCTGGAGCAAGGAAAAGTCTCAGCAGTGGGAAGCCACTAGGTGCTATGTGTGTCTCTTGCACACGCGTGTGCACAGTTGTTGTGTGTCTGATGACCTCAGATCTAGCTGCGTCTCTCTAGGCAAGTGTGTGGTTGACCGTGACCCCGGGCGGACCCATCTGTGTTTGCGCGTGAGACTCCAGGAAACTATACGAGCTTGTCTTGGCTCTTGACTACATGAGTGCCTGTGGGTAGAGGTAAGGAGGGTTGGGTGGGCACAAGGGGGGTCGGTCCCCACCCTGGGCTCACTGCCTCTGGGGGCCAGGCCATCGGCGGCAGACGGAAGCTGGCTTCTCGTGAGGATCTGGACTGAGGATTCTGTTCCAGCCGTGTCACCTCCTTAGTGGGTTATCCTCAGCCCACCCCACCCACTGTCCAGCTGGCACACACCAGGGGCTGGCACTCGTTTCAAAGTCCACACCGGAAAGGGGCTGGCCTTGAGTAATCATGCTGGACACCCCAGCACCAACTGGGCCTGAGCTGGGGGCACACCAGGCCCTGGCTACCGGGCAGGTGACTTGTGCCGAGGGGGCTGACTGGGCTCTGAGCTGAGGGGTAGACGCATCTCTGCTCCCAGGAGCAGGCTCTAGAGGGGACGGAGTTAGGGACCAGGCTCACAGAGAGGAGGAAGCCAAGCTGGCCCCCATGCACTGCACCCAACAGTTTGTCAAGTTCCATCCCACGCAGAAGCCACTCCATTTTGGACACCCTGCCAGGCCCCAGCGAGTGTCTACCCCACAGACGAAGGAGTCAGGCTATGGGGACCAAGACGTCACTGTGATGTCATCGGCACTGGAGCCAAAACCCCACCTTCAGCCGATGAGTAAGTGTGACCCAGTCAGCCTTGCGGGGCAGAGCCCCACACGCAGGGGGTGGTTTCACGGCTGGGTCAGGTGGTGGCTGACATCCGAGTAGCACTGCACAAGGGCCCATTTCATGTCCCCAACAACCCATGACAGAGGTACTCCTATTGCCCCCATTATACCCATGAGGACACCGAACACACACAGCTGGAAGCGATTCACACCAAGTCACGCAGCAGGAAGTACCCACACGGGTGGCCTGTAGCTTCCGTACTGGGCTACCTTCCGTGCAGCCCGGGTTGAGGGGGTTCCCGGACCCACTTCAAAGAAAAGAGGAGTTCCCTTCGTGGCTCAGTGGTTAACGAATCCGACTAGGAACCAGGAGGTTGCGGGTTCGATCCCTGGCCTTGCTCAGTGGGTTAAGGATCCGGCGTTGCCGTGAGCTGTGGTGTAGGTTGCAGACGCAGCTCGGATCCCGCGTTGCTGTGGCTGTGGCGAAGGCTGGCAGCTACAGCTCCTGTTAGACCCCTAGCCTGGGAACCTCTGCATGCCGCGGGTGTGGCCATAAAATGACAAAAGGCAAAAAAAAAAAAAAAAGAGGGGGAAGACATAATCACGTCCTGCCTCCCCTCCCCAGGAGAGCGAGCAAGGCGGGCATTCCGCTCTCCAGCTCCGGGTGCCCTTCCACCGCCCCTGAGGCCGATGTGGGAACTCCGCCCCACCAGGAGCAGGAGGAAGGGACCCCTAAGCCAAGGACAGGCCAGGGGTCTCCCCAGATCACCGTCCCACCCCATCCTTTCTCAGCGCCTGGCCGGGTGGACCCGGGGCCAAGGGTTCCCCTGCTGCAGAGTCCCGGGCGAGAAGGAGGCTGGAGTAGAAGGGTGGGACCCAGACAGGCCTCCAGCCCCCGTCGCCCAGCCCGCCACGGCCGCCTCTGCCACCACTGAGCCCGCGCCGGATTATTCAATGTAACATTTAATTACACTGAGAGTCTAACGAACACAAGGAAAGTCAGATGTGGAACTCGCACCCCCTGCCGAGCCTCCTGGAAACCGTGGGGGGAGGCGGGGTCGCTCCATATGCCGCCGAGGGTGTGTGTGTGGTGTGCTCGCACGTGTACTGGTGTGCTGGGGGCCTGTCTCCAAGTGTGTGCGTGTGTGTCCAAGTGGGCAGTCTTGGTGTATCTGCCTGGTGCACGCCTCCGTGTGTGTGTGTGTGTGTGTGTGTGTGTGTGTGTGTGTGTGTGTTAAGAGCACTCATTTGCTTGTGTGCAGTGGACCTGTCTCCAAGTGTGTGTGTGTGTGTGTGTGTGTGTGTGTGTCCAAGTGGGTGGTCTGGGTATATATCTGCCTGGTGCACATGTCTGTGTGTGTGTGTGTGTGTGCACACGTACATGCGTGTCTGACTGTGTCTGAGCCGCGCATGTCTGGGTGGGCCTCTGTGTCTCCGTTTGCCTGTCTAGCATTGTCATACCGTTAACAGCAGTTTTGCCTCTAATGACAAATAATGTTTTTCAGGCCCTCAGTAAGAGTGGATCGGTCAAAATCCTCCTCTGACATTGCACTGCTCCACAACAGTGCGGCAGGGGCCCCCCTTGGCACTGCCAGCACCCCCCCCCCCGCCCCCTCTCCCTGTGCAGCCTTCTCCCCTCTCCCCTCCTCCCCGCTTCCTTTCCTTCGGGAGTTGGTCCCTCAGCACAGGGCTGGACTTCCTCGAGGTGGGCATCGACTGCCTAGCCGGCACATCCAGCCCCATCTCCCCCCACACACTTCACTCACCCGCCTGGCCTGTCTGCTTGCTGTGGGCCCTGCTTTGTGGCTCCTGCTGTGGGCTGTCAGGCATTCATTCAACACATATGTACTGAACACTTCTTAGCTGCAAGACGGTGATTTCAGAGAAAGCAGGAAGGGAACTCTTGACTCCAGTTGATCCCACCAGAATCTTCAGGGCGTGGTGAGGGGATCTAGTGGGCAAAGGTGGTTTGAAGCATAATCTTCTGTCCCATGACTTAATTTTATATTTGGAAAAATGTTAAAAGTACTACGATTGCACTAGCAGTAACGGTAGTGCAAGCACTATTGTGTTCAGCACTTTTCATCCATTCATTTAGTCAACAACTATTTCTAGAGCATCTGCTATGATCTGGTACTGTTCTGGGGGATGGCGATACAGCAGAGACATAAAGATAAAACTCCGCCTTCTTGCAGCTGAACTTCTTCTAGGATTCTTTTTTTTTTTTTTTGTCTTTTTGCCTTATCTAGAGCCGCACCCGCGGCATATGGAGGTTTCCAGGCTAGGGGTCTAATTGGAGCTGTAGCTGCCGGCCTTCGCCACAGCCACAGCAACGCGGGATCCGAGCCGCGTCTGCAACCTACACCACAGCTCACGGCAACGCCGGATCCTTAACCCACTGAGCAAGGCCAGGGATCGAACCCGCAACCTCATGGTTCCTAGTCGGATTCGTTAACCACTGAGCCACAAAGCGAACTCCTTCTAGGATTCTTATTGTCTCCCCGCAGCAGCAGCCTGATGGAGGTGGGAAGGAGAGGCACAAACTCCATACACAGAGGGGGGAAACCCAGGTGGGGTTGGGGTGGGGGTTGAGTGACCTGCCAAAAGTCACACTATTCAGGAGTTCTCCGTGTGGCGCAGCGGGTTTAGAGCCATACATAGTATCCATGAGGATGCGGGTTCAATCCTTGGCCCTGCTCACCGGGTTAAGGATCCGTGTAGGCTGCAGATGAGGCTGTGGTGTAGGTGGGCAACTGCAGCTCCGATTTGACACCTAGCCCTGGGAACTTCCAGAGTGCAGCCATGAAAAGAAAAAAAAACTTCACACTGTTCAAAGGCAGACTGGAAACTGACCACAGGTCCAGCAGCCCCCAGGCCCTGCCCCTAAGCCTCACAGGACATGAGGACCCCCACCTTCACCCCCAAGGGACGCTCAGCAGGGTCTCTGGATTGTGGACCTTGGACGTGGAGCTTGAGATCCAGTGGGGAAGGGTTTCGATGGGCTTGGATGGAGGCACAGCCTCTGCTGAGAGTTCTGGAGCCTGCCATCCTGGGAATCCCTCAAGAGTGGGAGGCCAGAGGCAGAGAGGGTTAAAAGTGGTCCAGAAACCCTCTTTAGGTCTCCTGAGAATTCCCAGCACTAGTCCTGGGCATCTGATCTCTCTCCCCGCTGTGACCTTGACCCAGGTCAAGGGCTGGGCTGGCCTCTCGGAGGCTGCATTGCTCCCTCCGCTCAGCATATGTTTCCGGAAGGTCCTGGACTGGGTGGGCTGAGAAGCAGCAGGGTACCCGGCGCGGGAGTGACAGGGCCTTAGCAAGGACCTCTCGGTTTTCCGTTCTTTCTGGGCCTGGGTAGGTCTCGTGACTGGGCTAGGCGTTAAACTAGGAGCGGCCAGGGCAGGTGTAAATTATGCATAGCTATTTCTGGAAACTTATCAGATTTCTCAAGAGAGAGAAATTAATTTGCCTGTTTGGGCAAATAACACCAATTTTTTTTTTCCCTGCTTAAGGTCATTTTGTTAAAATAAAATTGATTAACGTTCTCTTTAAAGTTTAAGTAGAAACTGCTCAAACATATTTTTATGCACAGAAGCACGGTTTGCACCCTTCAGTAATTAATAACTCCACAAATAAGTTCACACCGCTCAGCCCGCGGCCCGGGGCGGGCTCCGGATGGGCGGGGCCGGCTCCAAGTCGGACCAATCAGGGCTCAGGGGAGGGAAGGGGGCAGGACGAGCCGCTACCTGCACAGCTCAGATCCGAGGCTGGGCGCCTGCCAACCTTAGGCTGTATGAGAACCAGCCTGGTCCCGGCTCCTGTCGGGCCACGGGGTCTCTGCAGGCAAAGGCTGTCCCTGGAGGACCAACACGGGCAATCAGTCCCAGTGATGAGAGCACCAGGAGCCAGCATTTCTGATTCGCAATGTTAAAACATGCTTTGGGCTGAGAAGAGGGCTCTGGAGCCAGACTACTTGAGTTAGAATTGAAGCGCGAGCAAGTTAGACTCTCTCTTGTCGTGGTTTCCTCATCTGTAAGAAAGGTGTAACATCACCTACATGATATTGTTGTTGTGTAGATTGAAAGAGTTAATACCTGTTTGGTGTTCAGAATAATGCCCAGCGCAGTGAAAGCTCAGATTATGTTGTTTGCCACCATCATGGTTCTTATCTCCTTTACACTGCACAACAGCTTTGTGTGGTAAGCACTATTTATTATCCTTCCCATTTTACCAGTGAGAACAGTGATGCTCAGAGAAGCTGAGTGCTTTGCTTGAGGTCACACAGCTAGTAAGGTTTGAATCCAGGTCTGATATTCTCCACAATTTTTTAGGCTATAGGTGTCTTCATATGCACACTTATCTTCCCCTGGATCTTTATTTTTTTGTTTTTTTACAGCTGCACCTGCAGCATGTGGAAATCACCAAGCCAGGGGTCAGATCTAAGCTGCAGGTGCAGGCTTACACCACAGGCATGACAATAAGAGATCCGAGCCGCATCTACAACCTACACCACAGCTCATGGCAATGCAGGATCCTTAACCCACTGAGCGAGGCCAGGGATTGAACCTGCATACTCATGGATACTAGTCAGATTTGTTTCCTCTGAGCCACGACAAGAACTCCTTTGCCAGTTTTTTGTTCACCCAGGCACAGGAGATTGTACTTCTTGCCTCCTTGTGATGGAGTGGAGACAAGTGAGAGTTGCTGGCCAATAAATTGTGAGTTTAAGTGCTCTGTGTGTGTGTGTGTGTGTGTGTGTGTTTCCCAGGCAAGAGAATTAAATTGACAGTATGAGGTCCTCCCAAGTTCCTGTTTTCTCTGGTTACTGACCACATTGATGGTCGTCTGCTCTCTGAAACCAACTTCCCAAGAGACTGTGAATTAAGGCCCCTGGAGATCCAGGGTGACTATGTCATATCAGTGAGAAGTAAATCGTTACTGCATTAGGCAGCTGCAATTGGGGGCCTTTTTGTTACTGGACCATAAAGTAGCCTATCCTAACTGATATACAGTCCCCAGAGAAAGATGATTATAAAAGTGTGGATGTCCAGTGACAGACTTATATACTACCTATTATCACAGTTGTTATTATCAGCACGTTTCTCCTGATGATTCCTGGAGCTCGGAGTAGGCTGCCTGGAGGATGAACAAGGCCATCACCAGGGTGAATAAGTGAAGCACTTGCCTTGGGCACAAAATTTAAGTGAATGGCAAAAAACTCAGAATGATGCTTTATTATTTTGTTTTGTTTTGTTTTGTCTTTTTGCCTTTTCTAGGGCAGCACCCGCAGCATATCAGGTTCCCAGGCAAGGGGTCTAACAGGAGCTGTAGCCGCCAGCCTTCGCCACAGCCACAGCCACGCGGGATCCAAGCCGCGTCTGCAACCTACACCACAGTTCACGGCAATGCCGGATCCTTAACCTACTGAGCGAGGCCAGGGATCGAACCCACAACCTCGTGGTTCCTAGTCGGATTTATTAACCACTGAGCCATGACGGGAACTCCCAGAATGACGCTTTAATGCAATGTTTTTTTTGAAAATTCAAAATTAATGCAAAAAATCCACAATGAATAAAATGTTTAATAATGACGAACTCCAATGCTGCTTTTGCAGAATTCTGCCATACTTGTCTCACCCTAATCCCAGCCCTGTTCCAGTATACCTTTTTTAAAATTAATTAATTATTTTATTAAAAATTTTTTTTGTCTTTTTAGGGCCACATCCATGGCATATGGAGGTTCCCAGACTAGGGGTCGAATCAGAGCTGTAGCCACTGGCCTACCTCACAGCCACAGCAACGCAGGATCCGAGCCGCATCTGCAACCTACACCACAGTTCATGGCAACGCCGGATCCTTAACCCATTGAGCAAGGCCAGGGATCGAAGCTGCAGCCTCATGGATACTAGTCGGATTTGTTTCCTCTGAGCCACGACAGAAACGCCCTAATTTGTTTTCCTATTATGGTTTGTTTACAATTAAAAAAAAAAAAAACAGGCTGCCAGTCCGTTGGCTGTAGTTTGTCAATTTGACATTTTTAAAAATATAGTGTTATAATTGTTTATCTTTATTATTGAGCTTTTTGGTTCCTCCTTAAATTGCACCCAAAGTGAGTGTTTCACTCACACTCTTGGCCTTGAAATCTTGGCCTTGAAAATTAGACACCTGGAAGTTCCCGTCGTGGCTCTGTGGTTAACGAACCTGACTAGGAACCATGAGGTTGCAGGTTCGATCCCTGGCCTCGCTCAGTAGGTTAAGGATCCGGCGTTGCCGTGAGCTGTGGTGTAGGTCGCAGACGCGGCTCGGATCCCGCGTTGCTGTGGCTGTAGTGTAGACCGGAGGCTATAGCTCTGGGAATGTGCATATGTTGCGGGTGCAGCCCTAAAAAGACAGGGAAAAAAAAAAAGAAAGACCAAGATGGACCACCTCAGTTTGTTTCCTAAGATGTGATCATGGGTGGTACCTAGGAACTATCAGGCTTTGCCTTGGGAGGTGAGAAGGGGGCCTTTCAGTTCTGTGATAGATTAGTTGTATGAGTGACTCCAATTCTCCAGCCCTTTGTGCTGAGGTCTTGCAGCTCCTCCCATCAGTAGGTGCGGTATATTCTCCTGCCCTTGAGCCTAAGTTTGGCCATGTGAGCAAACATAATGTGGAAGCAAAAGCTTGAAACTTCTTGCACAGATTGGCTGCTCTGCACTTGCCCTTGGCCAATGTCATGAAAAGAACATGCTCAGGCTACCCTGCCAGAGGCTCAAACATGAAGAGCAGGGCTGAGGTGACTCAGTCATCCCAACGAGGCCAGCCCACACTCACCAACAGCCAGACTCTCAGGTCAAAGCAGCCAGGCTAAGCTAAGCCCAACCCCATACACCTATGAGCCAAACAGATACTGATTATAGTATATCACTGAACTAGATCCCTTAACCTTCAAATGTTTTTGACCATCTCATACCTTTTCTTTGAACCTTTTAAATTTGCTCTTACTTGGAAGCCATCTACATATATATTCAATTTGTTTTAGTTAAGAATTGATTCAACTGTTACAGAAAAACCCAAATAATATTGGCTTAAACAAGAACTCATTTCTCAGGTTCAAGGTTTTTGGAAGCAGGACAGGGCTAGTATGTACTTGACACTGTTGGAGACCCAGGCTCCTTCTATATAGTTGCTCAACCCATGTCTGGCTTCTATTTCCAGGTTGCCTCTTGGCTCAAAATGGCTTCTGGAGCTCCAGCTGTTGCATCTACATTCCAGTCTTTAAGAAGGATTGGGGATTAGCTTGTTTTTTCCTCTTTAAAGACAATTCTTAGAATTTATACATATCTTATTTATATCCCATGGGTGGAAACAATAGGACCACCAAAGTAAAATGGTCACACCCATCTTCTAGGTTGGTAAGGTATATTATCCGAGCGTTCTCCTCTCCAAGGTAATATGTGCTCAGATAAAAAAAAAAAAAAAAAAAAAAGCAGAGTTAATTTAGTATGGAAAAAGAGGAGAGCCAGCAGTTTTTCCTACAGGGCATGTCATTTTATTCATAATAATAATAATTATTCAACCAATTTGCCCTTCAACAAATAGACGATGGCCACAGAGGAGAGTCAGACACCCAAGGCTAGAAGGCAGGGCACCCAAATTATAGTCTCGGTTCTATTCTGAATTGTGTGACCTTGCATGAGACTCTGAATATCTGCAGGCTTGTTTTAATCCATCTAAAACCGAAACCCAGTGCAACCAGAGATCCCAAAGGATATTTCCAGCTCGGGGCTTTGGCGTTCACGGTGCTTTCTTCCCACTGCTCTTGGTCTGCCTAGATCCTTTCATTCTTTGGTCCTGAACGCACATCTCTTCCTCTGCAAGGCTTTCCTCAATACGCCCCTTCTTCTCCCATGGGTCCCCGTTCACTGGGGACCCATCGCTGTGCGCCGCTGGATGTTTATTGGCACGCTTGTTTGCTAGATGGCTGTCATGTGACCGTGAGCTCCCGGAGGGCAGGCGCCACATCCTGTGTCCCCCTAGGTCCCCAGCACCTTGTGCGGTGCCTGGTACACAGGAGCAGCTCCGTGATTATCTGGATAAATGAATGAATTGAAGTCTCGGTCCTATTTACTGAGCACTTGCTTGGAGGTACAGAACCCACCCCTAAGAATGCACGCTTTGGGAGGGGATGAAATAGCAGGTGGAAAGTTAAATATTAAACATCCTGTGGGTTTTGAAGGAGCTTTCTCTGTGGAGGGGGAAACTCGAGAAGAACCGTCCTATGGTAGCTTCGCTGCTGAGACTAAAGCCCTCATCCATCCGCTAATCCAGAAGCTCTAGGCAGGTGCCAATGACAGGGATCTGTGGCCCAGGGATTTGGGTGAAAGACCCACAGAGCCACTAGAAACATGATCCGTACGTGCAGGCCCAGCGCCCAGTAAAGTCAGGCCTCCGGTGACCTCACCCGCTCCTCACCACACACCTGTTCCAGCACCCAAACTGCTCATGGCTGATCCCATCACACGCTCTGCTGAAAGGGACTGCTCCTGGGTGGGGTGCTGGCTTCACGGTCCTCCTAACAAGAACGGCACCACTCCGGGTCTTTCCCTGCACCCAGGCCTTCCTTTCCTAGCGACATCCTTTCTCTCCCGTGACCCTCTTGAGATCCTGCAGAGCTGAGAGGCAAAGCGGCTCATCCCAGCTCCAAACCAGCCGACTAGAAGGAAGCAGGGGTCCCCGAAGCGCCGGTTCATAGCCCTGCGCTCCCCCCACCCCAGTACTGCCTGATGGGGACGAATCAAGTCCCGGTAAGAGGCACCCTGTCCCCCCTACAAGCCCCCTCCTCGCAGAAAGTCACGAGGGGCTCTCAGCTGAAGCAGTGGGGGCAGAGCCAGCTCGAGAACAATGGGGCTGGGGTGAGGGGGGAGTCGGTGGGGTTCCCCGGCTGCCTGCTCATCGCCATAAACCTCATTACCTCGCGGTCCCCTAGGCTGCCTCTCTCCTTACCCAAGGCATCCGCCGGCTTCGCTGCTGATTCCCACACGGCGCGAAAAGCTCTTAAACCCCCCGCTGTATTTTTAATGGGGGCAGTGACTAATTTAGCCTTACGCCACCAACCGTCAAATCAAATCTTCTATTGGTACTTACTGAGGACTCACCTGGGTTCCATGAGGTTCAGGATAAATCCGGACTGGAGAGGGTCCGGAGACAGTGATCTGGAAAGCCCCAGAGCATGCTGGTCCCGCCACCGGCATCAGCACCGCATCCGAAACGGAGGCTTGGCTGTGGACTCGGGACAGCCTCCCCCAGTCCCAGCCCGTGCCCAGCCGCACTGCCGGGAATACCGATGTCGACCCTAAGATTTCCCCCTCAAACGGCCAAGTCCCTGGAGGACTAAAAATCGGAGTTCAGCCCCTCTGGCTTCCAGGAGGAAAAAGCCCTGAAATTAAAGACTGACTTTCATTCTGTCCAGCGGCGGCAGGAGTCCCCTCAGAGATACTCAGGCGTGAAAAATACCTTTAGAAAAGCTAATAGCCCCACCCACATCAGATGCTTACACATGGCGACAGCAAGGGGAACTCTTACAGAAGCCCCTCGATCCGGGAGTCAGAAGATGCTGAGTCTAATTGCTCCAAATTCCACGCCACGACTTAGTATTACATTATAATTAGGTGCAATCTGTCTGCCTGTTTCATCTCTGCTCTGCAGAGGGTAATAACCAATTTTCCTGCCCCTTGTGAAAAGTTAACAAGGAAGGGCTTCCCCATGCGGGTTCCGAAGCCCTGGCCTCTGATTGGCAGGTCGGCTGAACACCAGCGTGATGGAGATAGGGGTAAATGGCCGTGTGAGAGGCTAAGTCTGCTGGGTGGGCCCTGCGGCGCCAGCAGAATGCCTCGGGTGCAAAGTATCAGGAGACACCCATTCCCAGGGCCCTTGGGAGCCGGGACCCCTCGAGATCCGCACCCCCAACCCAGGCACCTTGCTTGCCCCGCTGGAGTCCTGCTCACAGCCACTGGTCCCAGCACTTCCACATCCCACGGATCTCTGTGTCCAGAATCTGCTGCTCCTACCTGGCTCCACTCTGCAGCCCCCCAGCTCTGGACCTTATGGGGCTGGGGAGCCTTCCTGAGCTCCCGTCCCATCCCCGTGCTGTTGCCATAACTAGAATCCAGGTCCTGCCCGGAGCCCTGGCGAGGTAAGGGTTAACCACGTGACCGGCAGGACCTGGGAAAGCCAGGCTCCAGGCAGAGAGCCACCCTACCGACCCCAGTATGTGGCCTTGGGCCTCAGTTTCCCCCTCTGCAACCGAGATGATCGGAGTATTTAAAGGTCCCTCCGGCTCTGAGTTCCACGCCCCCTGCCAGCTCAGCCAGTCTGTGTGCATTAGGTTATGATGCTTCTTCCTTCCCGAGGGAAGCTGGATCTATTGTGTGCAGGTCCCCCTTGGCATATGTGATCCACGGGAACTCATTCACGGACACACCCCGTGGGTGACGACAGCACCCCTGCAGCCCGGGGCTGGAGAGGAGAGAACCAGGCAGCCGGATGCTATTCGCATGGATTCCCTTTATTGAACTGTACTAGTTACTGCAGTCAGATTAAGTCACATTTAAAAGCAGACCATCCAGTTGCACTGAAACCGATTATATTCATTACATAGTTTTAATCACTGTCCGGTGAACTGGCAAATCCAATCAAAGCATTAGTCTTTAATTAAAAAATTAAAAGGAAATATTCAGACAATAGCCAAGCAATCACATCACGATGCACAATTACCTAGAATTGCAATTAAAAAGTAGTTAACCGAAGGGGGGGAAAGAAAAAACAAGAAAGAAAAAAAAAAAGAAGCAAAGAAAAAAAAATCACACTAATCCTTTTTAAAAAACTATCAATATAATACATGGAGGAACAAAGGACAATAGCCTCAAAAAGCAGGTTTCTCTAACTCTAGAAATGTAGTCTGCGGCGGAAACTCTAAAAGCACACTAGCTGTAGCAGGACAATAAAAAATACTGAGCATGGAATACTTTTAATCTCTGCCATTAATATTCATTTCCAGCTGCTTATAATAGCAGCGCCTCATGGCCAAATCATTAGAGTTTTACATCTGGGTTGCAAATGACACTTTGATTGGATGTAATGTTCAAATGGCCCTCCCCACGGCGTCTCGGGCAAGCCTTCCGCGGAGAGGCGTCCTGTCGAGCGGTCCCTCACTGTGCGTGCTGGCTCATCGTGTGGTTCTGCAAAGGCGAAGAAAGGAGACGCGCATGAGGGCAGAAGAATGGAGAGCACGCCCGTCCCCTCCCACTCGGTGCATTTACGGCCGAGAGCCTCAGAAAAGCATCACGATTATGACAGAACAAAATGCAACAAGGAAAAAGTGCTCCGGGGACGCAGCTGCCAAGACGCCACGTTGATTTGGGGCTTGGGGATCGGTTCCTGTTGCCGCCAACCTGGGCTCCCTCTGAATTTTTTCGTAGCCCATTTAGGTCTTAGTGTGGGGACTGGCTGTACGGAGGGAGAGGGGAAATGCTGGGGAGGGAGCAGGAATTAAAAGCATCCCTGTTCACCCTCCGTCTCCCTTTTGCTCTAATGATCAGGAGGAAATCATATCTGATCGCCCGCAGGCTTCCCCCAAACCTCCCTCTTGGTCCCTCCCAGGAACCGCTCTGAGCCTCGTGGAGGGAGACAGCAGATGTGCCATGCAGCTCTCTGGCCAAGAAACACCCGAGCGGCATGGACATGGAGTGGCACGGACACGCTGAGGCAGTGGGCGGCCACGGGGCCTGTGGCCAAGGCAGCGGGCGGGTCACCCACAGGGAGGGCGCCGGAGGAGGAAGCCTGCCTGTGCCGTCACGTGACAGTGCTCTGGCCAGAAGAGCGTTATGGAGTTTGTCCGAATCCGCCTGGGAATTCAGGGCCCAGGTGGGACCCTCTGGCCAAACGCTTCTGCCTTCCCACAGCCCGTGGCATTTCCCTCCTCCCAGCAGCCAGAGCTGAGCAGATCAGCAGTGCAGGACTGTCTTCATAGAGGCCAGTGGCCTGGGGCCGGGGGTGGGATTGGCCTCTAAGAGGCTATGGCCTTTGTGTGTCTTTTCGGTGGTCTGTGTTCCAAATCCTGATCGATCTCATCAAAGCCTCAGGTGGTATTCAGGGGCCTCACGACACCTGGAGAAAGGAAGCAAAATCCACCCAGGGCAGAGCAGCCCTGCTGGGGAGCATCTTGCAGACGCCCAGACTTGGGCACCCCCCACCAGCCACTGCAGCTCCTCAGGGGCTGGGAGCCGCTCCTGCAGCTCTGCTGATGACCACCAGGGGTCAGACGTGGTACTGCCTCTCTCTCCTGGGCTCCAGGTCTGGGCTGTGAGATGCCTGCCGCTTCCAGGGGAGACCGGGGGCCACCTGGGCTCCCCAGCCCAGGGCCCCCCGTGGCAGCCCCTTCCCACTGCAGGCATGGCTACTGCCTCCGCAGATGAGGTCACCAGTCCCTCCTGCAAGCTCACGGCCGGCGACAGGCAGTGCCCCATCCTCACACAGCAGAGGCCCGCTGACTCCCAGAGCACAGAGTGCCAGCCACTGCTGTCCTCCTTCCTTGGGCTCCCGGGCGCAGGCCACATGGCCAGAGTCTGGCAAGCAGGCATGCTGTGTGCTGCTGCAGGCACATCTCTTTCAATCCTCACAGCAGCCTTACAAGGCGCGAGACGGTAAAATGAGGAAACCGAGGCTCAGACAGGCTAAAGTACACCCAGCTAGGAAGCAGGAGGGGTGGCAACTGGAATCCAAGAAAGCCAGGGACTTGGGCGAGAAGGCAGGCTTCCCACAGCACCCGACCCCCTCAGGGGCTCCCAGTCCGTGGATCACCCGAGCTTCTCTCCAGACACAGGCGAAAACGCTGCCAGCGTGGCCTGGCACCTCGGTCAGGGACCCAAAGGCACAAGGCAGGTTGTCTGAGGCCACAGATGGGATGCGGCGGTTTCCATGGGAACGGCCACCCTCCAGCCGCGGCACCTCTCCCCGCACTTGTGCAGGGACAGCCAGCCAGTCCTGCCGGGAGCCGAGCCCATCCTCCGTCAAACCATCCTCGGCCTTCCAAGCCTTTGCGGATTCAGTTCCTGCCTCCTCTCTTCCCAATCAGGCCACCCTTGAAGTCCTCTAGGTGCACGGGGCTTCCCATCCCTACAGCCCTTGAGGCCCCTCCAGCCCACCTCCCACGCCTCTGTGTGGCTCCCAAGCGCCCGACTGGCCGCCTGTGCTGAGCTGCAGGCTGGAGGGCATCACCGCCTTTCTCGGCCCCACCGTGGAGACCGGACCCCGGGGCGGCCCCTGCCCAGCCAGGCGGTGGCAGGAGCAGCTGCCAGGAACAAGAGGCGGCCTCACTCTCCCCACCCTCTACCACGTGGCCCGGGCTGTCTGGGTGTGGTCAGGTCCTTTATTTGTAAGGGGCTGAGGAGGTGGAAGAGGAGGGTTTTGGGAAGGAAAACACGTATAGCTCTTTTCTCATTCTCAAATTATCTTCCCCAGAGCCCGGCCCTAAGCAGACTCTGAGTAAATATTTTCGAATCAGTGGAAGGATAAATAACTAAGTATGTGGGCAGGATGTAGGCAGTTGGAAAGGGGAGAGGGCATATTCCAAGTGGAGGGCACGGCAGAGCCCAAGGTACGGAGCTGGAGTAAGCCCAGCAAGTGCAGGCACCAGCGGGGCGGTGCCAGCACAGAGGTCACACCGAGCGCTGCTGGGAGCCCTGGATGCGGACTCTGCATCATAGGCACCAGAAAACCAGATGATATTTGATCTTTACAGAATCCTCAGGACCACCCACCAGTAACGTGGGGCAAGGGGGTAGAGGAGGGGGGCGGCGGTGTCCGGGACTCTCTAGATAAAGAAGCAGCCTCTTGCTGAGACGCCGAGAACAGGACCAGTGTGACACGCGTGCTCCACAGGGGCTCAGCCGGCAGAGGAAGCCCGGAGGTGGGAACCTGCATCCGGGACCACCGGTTAGGACATCGGAAGAATAAATGCCACTGCTCAGGTGAGAACGACAGCGGCCTTCTGTCTTAAGGAGCAGTAGCTGTGGTTAGACTCAAGGAAGAACTTCCTCAATGAAGGTTCTGAGCCAGGAGGGTGACGCTTCCTTCCCTATAGTTCGACAGCAACAGAAGCCCTGGGACGTCACAGCAGATGGAGATGTTGAAACTTGACGCCCCAGAATTCATTCAGCACCGCTGTTATGCAGTGCCTGCAGGGTGCTCTGCCCTGGGTGGGGTGCAGTGGAAGGGAGGGGACGACCCCAGCTGGGCCCGGCCCTGGAGGGGCCTGATGAGATGGGGAGGGGGATGCCAAGAGCACACAGACGCGCAAATGCTGCGATTAATGGCGCAGAATGGCAGTTCCGACAAGGACCCCCGGTCAAGGCCACCCAATCAGTATGGGGGCGGGGGACAGTGCTGAGAAGCCCATGCGCTTGGCCGTGATGGCATCAGCTACTCCAGAGGCCCAGGCATGGTCTCGGAAAGGGCAGGGTAGGTGGTGGGGACCGTCACCAGGAGTCACCGATCACCAACACACCTGTGCGCGGAGCGGCTCCCGGCGGAGACACTGCCGGGCGGCGCTGCTCAATAACCCTACACGCCCGCCGCCGCTTCCCCTTCAGCTTGGAGTTGCGGTCGGTTCGAGGGATGGGGGAGCGTCATCAAGTCTTCTTAAAGAGTTCTCTCCACCCGGCATGGTTCTCACAAGGGCATTTTGGCTTAATGTCTATTTCTCTGTTTATGCCTGTGCTATTTTTAGCCCCTTCGGAGAAGGAAGAAAATCGTTTTTTAAAGATGCTACCGACCCCGCAGATGAACACTTCTCGGCATCATAAAGGCCGGGGCTGGGGCGGGGGTGGGAGCCAAGAAGGAAGGGAAGATGCCTAGAGGGGGCCTCTGGCAGCCACACGGGCTTCTCTGCCTGCCAGGGAGACGCAGGTGTAGGCCGAGGAGCAGGTGAGAAAAATAAAACGGGAGGACGGGAGGGGGTGGGTGGCACGGGTTTGTGGCCCAGATCCGCTCTGCAGAGAGTGCAGCTCTCGCAGTGGAGGTTTCGGGTATGGCCTGTTCTAGGGGCTTCTGCCTGGTGCACCTCTGCCCCTAGACAGGAATGAGTGATGGGCGAGGGGTCGCGCCACCCCTGCCCCCCGGGGGACCTGGTGAGCCCTCTCTCGGTGTAAGTCAATCACGGATGGTTGAGGCCGGTGTTCCTTCTGTCACACCCTCACACTCATTTACATTGTCATTCATTCATTCTTTTTTTTTTTTTTTTTTTGCTTTGTAGGGCCGCCAGTGGCATATGGAAATTCCCAGGCTAGGGGTGGAATTGGAGCTGTGACCGCCAGCCTATGCCACAGCAACGCCAGATCCAAGCCACAGCAACACCAGATCCAAGCCTCGTCTGCAACATATACCACAGGTCACAGCAACGCCAGATCCTTTAGCCCACTGAGCCGAGGCCAGGGATCAAACCCGCATCGTTATGGATCCTATTCGGGTTCTTTATCACTGAGCCACGATGGGAACTACTATTCATTCATTCATTCATTCATTCATTCATTCAGCAAAACTTTATTAAATCCCTCCTGGGTGACAGCCACCACGTTTGTTGCTAGGAATTCAGCAGTAAAATAATCCCAGTCTGGAGCCCAAGCCAGGGTATGTGTTGGGCCACGAAGGAGCACCGGGATCACGGAGTCTGTGCCTGGACCATTCTTCCAAAACACAGACGTAGGCTGGTGTGGTCCAGCTGGACATTCTGCTTGGGGGCCATTCCCATTTCACTAGCCCCAGGCTATGGAGACAGTTCAATTCACCTCTATTTGCACATATGCCTGCACCTGCATGCACGCGTGCGCGCGCGCGCACACACACACACACACACGTCCCTTCCTGGTCTGCAATTGAGATTTCTTCTCCAGATCTTGGCACTATTTTCTGTCCCTTGGTCTGAGACCCTGCTTGGTCTCCCCCTTTGATGCCAACACAGGAGTCAACCAGAATAGACTCACCGTGCTTAACCATGCTGGCTGCCTGGTGCCCTGGAAAACACCACCTGCGAGACCGTGAGAGACGGTTCTGTACCCCCGGGGAGGCACATGGGCTCAGGAGGATTTCTCTGCACCCCAGGTCATTATCAGCTGCCCCTCCTGTGCTCCAGCCATTCTGATGACAAAACGTCTCTAAAGTCCTGGTACCTCGCCTGGCC
Source organism: Catagonus wagneri (assembly GCA_004024745.2). NCBI lineage: Eukaryota > Metazoa > Chordata > Mammalia > Artiodactyla > Tayassuidae > Catagonus > Catagonus wagneri. The sequence continues at coordinate 1,018,963 of PVHT020000179.1, forward strand.
CTTTGCAAGGGCCCGCCTCGTGCTAGCCCCTGAGCGATGGCAAGGCAGGAGGCAAGCCCTCGGGGGGCCGAGACGGGCTGCACCTTGGGTCTGAATCCCAGTTCTGCTGCTTACTAGCCGTGTGCCCTTGAGCAAGTGCTCTGACGTCTAGGCTTTCCAGGGCTGCAGAAATAACACAGCCCACTTCCTAAGATGCCCCAAGGACTCAGGAGATAGTGTGAGTGTACTTATTTATCCCAGGCTGGCCAAGAGTAAGGGCTCCTTACATGTCCAGAGTGTCTGCGATACAGGAGGCTCTGTGACCGGGGGGCCTGTTTGTTCCCTGCTTGTACCTCCTGGGACCCTGGGGTCTGCGGTGGGGGCTTCATGAAGGTTTGATGGACTGATGAACCTTGCCTCTCCCAGCTGCTCCTCCTGAGTGTCCTGAGGGCTGCCAAGGTCCCAGGAGCGCTCCGGAGAAGGCAACACCTTGGGTGGTCCTGTCCCCGGAGCGGCAGCATCTGAGGCCCTACCCTTGCTGCCCCCTCCCCACAAGACCCCCCTGCCAAACCCCACACTTCACTGCTCTCCCTCCCCCCCAGGGGACACAGCGGGGTATCGGGTGAGGTGGGGAACCTCATGGAGACTTTGTGCGGAAGGCAGGAGGTGTGTACTCATTCGTTCATTCACTCATTCACTCATTCCTTCCACAGCAGGGCATGGAGGCCCCAGGAGGGTGCAGGACACACGGAGGTGGTGGAGCCCCCCAGCCTTCCCCTTGAGAAGCTCACGGTTCTGCCGTGAGGGTTGGGGGGAACTGGGCACCAGAGAAGGACTGGCCCAGGGTTTGGCCTCACATCCTTGCAGCAGATCAAGGGCGCGGGGACACGGCCCCCACCCCCAGGTCATCCCACCTCAGCTGCTCACCCAGCCTCACCTGCAGAAGCCACCCGACTTCCCCTTGACCCCACATCACCTCTTTTGTGGCTCTGGATCGGCAAAGAGGCTGTGGCCGAGCCCCTTTGTCCCCACCGCCTACCCCTGGGCCGCCCCCTGGTGGCTTTGGCCGCAGTGGCTCTCAGAAGCTGGCTTTACAGAGAGTGATCTCCAGGAACAGGGAGCAAGTCCAGGAACCTGCCTGAACCACGGGAAGATTCGTTTCCAGGGAAAAAGGCAGATCCTTCGGGCTCAGACTGCAGCCGTGTTCAGGCTAAATGGGCTTCTGTAATTTGTTCATTCAACAAACACGGAGCCTGGTCGTGTGTGGTGGATGGAAAACGGAGAAGGCACCTCCCGGCCTTTACCAGCTCATGGGTGACCGAGAAGGTGAGATTTCACAAGAAGAGATGATTTCTGATTGGGAAGTGCTTAAGGAAGAAGCTGGCCTCCCATCTGCCCTGTGAGGATGGCTCAGAACTTGCACTGGTGTGTGTGTGTGTGTGTGTGTGTGTGTCCAGGGAGATGGGACCGCCCAGACAAAGGCTGGAAGTGTGAAGACTCCTGATTACAATCACAGCTAACATTTACCCCCAACTCATGGGGTCCTTCTCAACTTTTCGCTTACATTCCCTCACCGAAGCCTCACAACAACCCTGGAAGTTGAAATACTCTCATATCCCCATTTTACAGATGGGAAAACCGAGGCACAGAGTCGCAGTCCCGCAGCCAGCAATGGCAGTGCAGGAGCTGCACCCGTGCGTGCAGGTCTGCGTGCAGAACCCACTCTTAACCACAGCACTTTTCTGCCTGTGAAATGTGAAAAGTGCAGCATATGTTGGGGGAACAATGAATAATTCAGCTTGGCAGAAGCACAGGGTATGTGCCATGGAGACGAGCCTGGAAAGGAAGGCGGGGGCCTTATTGATGAGGTTCCTTGATGCCAGACGAGGCAGCTTGCCCTTAAATCTGGGCCATGGGGAGCCATCGAAGGTATCTGAGCTGTGGAGTTACATGATCGGCCGGGAACAGGGAGAAAGCACACCTCCAGCCAAAAAGGCCTCTCAGCAGGCCTTCGCCCTTTTCTCTCCCTCTGCTCTCTCCCTGGATCCCCCCCGCCCCCAGCACAAACGTTGCATCTTTTTCTTCAGGGAGCGTGCAGACACAGGCGGCCCCGCTTCCCTCTCTGCTGTGGATCACCTGGGCAGCCCCTCTCTGCTAGCGAGCACTTATTTTTAGAAGCGTTTGACAATCGTCCAAGGGTCTAAGACGAACAGATGGCCTGTCTTAAAGGCTCGTATGTTCGCTAGTTTGCACTTCTGACAAACGGTAAGCGCACTCGAGAGCACGCCATAAACAGCACTGAATGAATACTCAGAACACAATTTAGCTAATGCACGTCATGAAAATTAGGAGTGAGTGATGGCCAAGGCTCTCTCTAAATGCCTGCCCGGTGACGCGGCCGCTCTCCCGGGGGCCCAGGCTCTGACATGTATGCGCCCCCCACGTCTCCCCACCACCACCCCCGGGCCTGTCCAGCAAGCCGGCGGCTGCCTGTCTGCACAGAGGGCGGGGAGACCTTTGCCCGCGTGGAAGGGACATGCGTCCTTGGCATCAGGAGGGTCCCGAGTGAAGCTGGTGACCCACCAGCCTGGGACAGAGCCCGAGACGTCCTCCGAGGCCAAGGCAGCTCCTCGGTGCGTGGGGACGTGGCAGTGGGCTTTCCCGGCCCGCCTCCCAGACAGCGAGACAGGCTGGCGTCTGCCACTCTGAGCAGCAGGAAGTGAGCGTCGCACCCGCTTAGCCGGGAAAGTCTGTCTCCCGTGTGGGAGCCTCGATTCATCTGGAACTCATGGTGTGGAGGGAGATTCCAACTTCCAGGGAGTGGTGGGGTTGGCTTGGGGCGCACGGCGGGCGGGGGGCGGGGGCTGCAGCGGGGCTGGCTGCTTTCTGGAAGAACAGGGACGGGAGCAGCTTCAGAGACCTCGCATCACCTGGGGGCATGTTAGAAAGAGCTGCGTGATCCTAACTGCTTCTGCTGGAGGTGTCCCCGGGACCCGAACTGCTTCTGTTGGAGGTGTCCCCAGAGGAGCTGACCGGCTGCTTTCTTTCATTCTCCTCACTGCTCTAAGGACCCAGGGCGGGGAAGCAAAGGCCCCCCCTCCAGCCCCTTCTCGCTGGCACCCTGCGGCACCCAGGACCTCAGAGCGCAAAGCGGGTGGCCTGGCCAACGAGCAGTTCCGTGAGAGGGAAAAATCACCTTCCTTACGTGGGGGAAAATGTTGTTGTGAAGAAAAAAAAAAAGTCTCATAAACTCCCAACGGGGCAGGTTCTATACGGCTGTGCTTTGGAAATAAAACCCACCGGAGAACAGATTATTAGGAGGGAACCGAAGCCTTCTATTAGGAACTCAGGCCGTCAACAGGCTCCCATTCTGAGCCACCCAACAAAACAAGGGAACTAATAATACCTGCCCAGAGGGACTGGGGACTCGGGGGAACTGCACTTCAGAATGCAAATGGGTCCTGTCGGTCTGTTTGTGAGCACAGCATCGCAGGCAAGCGACTTGCCTCTAGACAGCAGCTGCACCAGGGAAATCGAGGCTTTACGGCTGTGTCACGGGCAGAGGAAGGTGGAATCTTTACAGGGCTGCTTACAAATGTGTCCCTCCTAAGTGACAAGCCTGAATCCCAGTCCAGAGTTAATTGGGCCGCCACTGCTGCTGTTTCTCCAAAGGGAGGCGGGAGTCGCTCGGGGACAGGGCACCGAGCAGACTCGAGACTCAGGGCTGAGAATCAAGGGTTATTGGCAACAGAGTGCCAGGTGACCATGCGTTCCCTGCCGTGGACTCTGGCCCTCCTGGGTGAGGAGGACATGGCACTGGCCTGTCATTGTTCCCTGGGAAGCCCGTTCTAAACACATCAGCCAGACATGAAAAGTTGCTCATCACAGCTAATTATTAGAGAAATGCAAATCAGATCTACAATGAGGTACCAGCTCACACTAGTTGGAATGGCCACCATGAATGAGTTTACAAATTACAAATGCTGGAGAGGGTGCAAAGAAAAGCAAACCCACCTACACTGCTGGCGGGAATGGAAATTGGTGCAGCCGCTATATGGAAAACAATTCGGAAGTTCCTCAAAAAACTAAAAATAAGAGTTGCCATATGATCAAGCGATCCCACTTCTGGGCATATATCTGGACAAAACTATAATTTAAAAACATAATACACTCCTATCTTCATAGCAGCCCTATTTACAATAGCCACAACATGGAAATAGCCTAAATGTCCTTCTACATTGTGTGTGTGCGAGCGCATGTGCACTCGCACTCATGCATGCGATGGAATACCACTCAGCCATAAAAAAAGAAGTGAAATAACTCCATTTGCAGCAGCGTGAATGGACCTAGAGGTTATCAGACTAAGTGAAGTAAGTCAAAAAGAGATAAATACCATACGATATCACTTATAGGTGGAATCTAAAATGTGACACAAATGAACATGACAGAAACAAGGCAGAAACATAGAAAACAGATCTGTGGTTGTCACAGGGGGAGGGGGAGGGAGGGATGGAGTGGGAGTTTGGGGTTAGCAGGTGCGAACTATTATATACAGAATAGACAAACAACAGGGTCTTACTGTACAGCCCGGAGAACTGTATCCAATATCCTGTGAAAAACTGTACTGAAAAAGAATACATGTGTGTAGCTGAGTCACTTTGCTGTACAGCAGAAATAAACACAACATGGTAAATCAACTATCCTTCAATGAAAGAAATAAACACGCCAGCCAGGAACGAGCCCCTAGAGTCCATCTAAATACGAATTAAGACGTATCTCCTGCCTCCCGCCCCAAAGAGCCTAAGTCACACACCTAAAAGATAAGATTGCCTCCTGCTGGAGCAGGGCAGGAATCTGAGCGCAGAGACCACCAGAGCCTGACAAGAGACCACGGCAGAGATGCTGAAACGCCGTTCAAAACGACGCTGGAAGATCGGGCTCCCAAGACCCAAAGGGGGTCTCCTCCTACCCCAGGCCATGCGATGGAACATCCTATCAGTGGCAGCGCCAAACTCACAGCAAAAGCTGATGTACTTAAAAACAGCGGCTGACGTGGGGAGACTCTGCCCCCCCGTGGGCAGGACCCCTCCTGCGCAGCCCTGAAGAAGGCCTCCCGCTCAGGGGCCAGGGTGCAGTCAGGTCCACAGGACCGGCGAGCTCGGCCCAGGCCAGGTGGGAGGCAATAAGGCACGGTGGGGACTGTGTCACCCCGAGAACCCAAGCCTCCTAGGAAAGAGGCAGCCCTCGTCGCCTCCAGGCATTGACAGCCCCTGCGAATGCGGGCTCAGTGCTGCCAGCGCTTCTGGTTCTACAAGGAAAACTGAAAAACTGGGACTCTTTTTTTTTTTTTATAGAAAACATCTCCAAGTTTAAAGCACCATGCAGCCAGCGAAAACGTATCTGCAGGTCAAAGATGGCTCACAGGCCGCCAGCTCGAGGCAGCTGGTATTTGGAGAGGCCCTCAAGGTGCTTGAATGCCTCCGAGTGCGCTGACTGGCTGATGCCCGTGGTGGCTGGGGGCGGATGATGGAGGCAGTGCTATTGGATGGCACAGGGCCCGTCATTATTCAGGGTCCTCACCTGAGGGAATGGGGTGGGGCCTCGCACAGTTATGTTCTGAAGAAGAGGATGCGGGTAGGACATGAGCTTCTGTGGAGGCCAGCACGGTCCTGCAGGTCCCGGGACCGTCACCTTGTGGGCGGGGCCCACCACTTGGCCTGAGTGTCTCCAGGTGCGCGGGGTGCTAGCAAACCTGGGACGCCCACCCTCCCTAGGGTCACACAGAAGAGCCACCCTGACTTTCTCCCAGAGGGGGACCAGGCCCCTCCTCCCCCAACCACCCAGGGAGAACAGCACCGATTTGCCACACCCACCCCCTTCAAGAGTCCTGAGGACAGAAGTTCCCGTTGTGGCTCAGAGGTAACGAATCTGACTAGGATCCATGAGGACATGCGTTCGATCCCCGGCCTCGTTCAGTGGGTTAAGGATCCGGCGTTGCCGTGAGCTGCGGTGTAGGTCGCAGATGCGGCTGGGATCCCGCGTTGCTGTGGCTGTGGCCGGGAGCGGCAGCTCTGATTCGACCCCTAGGCTGGGAATCTCCATATGCTGCTGGTGTGGCCCTAAGGAGCCAAAAAAAAGAGGAGTCCTGAGGATAATCATCCCTCCTACCTTCCTTTCTTCCAAACTACTTGAGAGTCCTCCCACCCAGCACCCACTGTAGCTGTGGGGGAGGAGAGCCAGGCATTGTGCGGGGCGGCCCCAGGGCACACGTGAAGGCAGCGTGGTATGACAGGCCTCCTTTTATCCCCCACACCTATGCCTGCCCCCCAACACTGACACTCAGACACCCCACAGTCACATACACACACCTATACGGACCACCTGCGGCAAAGTGGTTCAGAGGCTGGTTATTATTTTGGGGGTCTCACCTCTCACGCTGCTCAGGCTCACACCACTGCGGGGACCCTCTTGCAAGCCCCCACCTGCCAGTGGGGGTTCCTCTGGGCCAGGATGCTGAGAAAATAAAGTCCCGCGAGAGGCACGTCCCAGGATCTCTCTTCCAGGGGGCAGGCAAGTGGGAGGTCTCCACTTAGCCACGCAACCCCGTGGGTTCCAACTACAGCCCAGAGAAATTCCAGCCTCCATGAGTATTTCTGGAATGACAGCCAGCCAGCGAGCGCAGCCTCCACCAGTGAGGTCGGGGAGGGGAGAAGAAATAGGACCGCCTTCTCCTCTGGGTCCCCCGCCCCACCCAGCCGTGCCGCACTTTTCTCTTGCAATGGAAGGGGTCCTTTGAAGACAGTGTGCGACGTGCAATAAGCAGGTCACAGAAGGACCAAGACCGTGCGGTTCACCCCTATGAGTTTCCTAGAGACAGGACGCGGCGGTGGTTTCCAGGGGCTGCGGAGCCACTGATTTGGGCACATCACATCTTTTTTTTTTTTTTGCCTTTTGTCATTTTAGGGCCGCACCCGCGGCATGTGGAGGTTCCCAGGCTAGGGGTCTAACAGGAGCTGTAGCCGCCGGCCTTCGCCACAGCCACAGCAACGCGGGATCCAAGCCGTGTCTGCAAACTACACCACAGTTCACGGCAACGCCGGATCCTTAACCCACTGAGCAAGGCCAGGGATCGAACCCACAACCTCATGGTTCTTAGTCGGATTCTCTAACCACTGTGCCACGACGGGAACTCCAGGGCACATCGTTTTGGTGTGGGAAGACGGAAGAGATTCTGGATGGTGTGATGGTTGCACAGCAACGCGAAGGTGCTTAGTGCCACGAGCTCTCTGCTTAAATATGGTTAAGGGGGTAAGCTTTATGTACGTGTATGTTACCACAGTTCTTAAAAATGGAGTGGGAGAGTTCCCTGGCAGCAGATTAAGGATCCGGCACTGTCCCTGCTGTGGCGCAGACTGCAACTGGGGCCTGTGGCTCGGGTTTGATCCCCATCCCAGGAACTTCCACATGCCACAGGCACAGCTGAAATAAATACATAAATGGGAGTTCCCTTCATGTCTCGGCGGTTAACGAACCTGACTGGCATCCATGAGGACGCAGGTTCGATGCCCAGCCTCGCTCAGTGGGTTAAGGATCCGGCGTTGCCATGAGCTGTGGTGCAGGATGCAGACACGGCTCGGATCTCGCGTTGCTGTGGCTGTGGCGAAGGCCGACGGCTACAGCTCCTGTTAGACCCCTAGCCTGGGAACCTCCATATGCCGCAGGTGTGGCCCTAAAAAGAGAGAAAGACAATAAACAAACAAACAAACAAACAATGGGGTGGGATCTTATAGAGTAAGAGGGCAGGTGGGAGGGTGAGACGTGGCTTTTTACACCAACAGCCAAGACGCCAGGGCTGATCCTGAGCTGTTACCCTCAGGTCTCTGGTTCTCGGGCTGGAAGGTGGAAGATGTACAGGCTGTAGCAGTGAGATGCAGCCTGTAGGGGCCTCAGCTAAACGGGCGGGAGCCGGAGGATCCAGCGGATACATCACTGGCCAGTAACGGCTGAGACCGTCTCCACCTCCATGGTGCACAGCGTTTCCTCTGCGGTGCCCGAGCCCATGGCTGTCACTGGTGGCACAGCTCTGGGGCCAGGCCTCAGGGGACCTGTAGAACCTACAGAACTGGGGGCTCTATGCCCTGAGCACAGGGGCCCGAGCCACGGGACAGAGGGACCTCCCCCGCCATCACCGTCAAGTCCAAAGGAGTCCTTGACGGTTTTCAGATCTGCTGGATGCAAGTGTTTCCTCCGCTGCTTCAGCGGGGGAGGCGGGCAGGCCAGGTTCAGGTGCGCCTGCAGACACGTTTTGCCACGCTGGGAAAAAATTAAGTGGGAGGGAATTTTTCCCATTAAATTTTTTTCTGAAATTTTCCCAGATCTTCCCAGCTTTAAATATTTATGCATTAAAATTGGACGAGAGAACTCAGCTCCATTTATAGTCATCACATCTCCTAAGCCAAAAAATCGGGACAAGTAGCCAATAGCTGGGACGAAAACCTTGAAATCAGGACTGTCCTGGAAAATCCGAGTCACACGGTCACTAATTATACAGAACACGTATGTTCAGGTCCCTCGACTAACCCAGCGCTTTCAGGTTTTAGAAACAATATTTTAAAACTTTGGCTCCTACCCGTTGCTTCTTTCCTCCAAATTTGCGCTAAGAGGAAAACTTTCCTGCCTCCTCGAAATTTCTAGAAAATGAACGCCTGCAGATGGAGAGCTGTTTTGACAGATTATTCGGAGGGCGGTTGTCTTCAGAAAACATGGCTTGTCACCCCCCACACAATGGCGTCTGGAGCCCACATGGCCCAGCTCCCTCGCTGACAGACCCCCAGGCTTCAGGGCTGGAAGTTCTGAAGATGGACTTAATTTGCTGTGATGAATTGTGTGCATGCACCAGCGATCAAAACTGCAGCTGAGACCGATTATATTTAATGATTGAAAAGGTTCTTATGAAAACACTTGGGTGTATATCTTTGTCCATTCGGAGAGGACGTCCAGCCTAGCACAAAGCAAAGGGCTAAGGGCGACCCCCACCACCACCACCTAGAAAGGCAGGGGTCCCTGGGAGCTGGGCCCAGTGTCGGGGCTGAAGACCACGGTGGCCCAGCCTGCAATGCCTTGCCTGCCCGCTCCTACATACTCAGCTTCCAACCAAACTGGGGTACATGGTTACGCCCCACACACCTGCCCCACCTTGGCCAAGTGGGTCTGCCCTACGTCTTTCCTTCCACCAACTGAACTCGACGGTTTCCATGAGGCAAAGCAAGAATCATCTAGAGCTCCAGTCCATCCTGTGCCACTCAGCTCACCAGAGGGTGTGTGTGTGTATGTGTGGGTGTGTGTGTGTATATGTGAGTGTGTGTGTGTGAGCACGTGCAATTTTAGGGTGGGAGGAGGGAGAGAATTAAGAGCGTATGGGGGAGTTCC
>PVHT020000179.1:1029370-1071694 GCA_004024745.2 Catagonus wagneri
AAAAAAAAAAGAGCATATGAGGAAGGTGTCATGAAAGCTGTGTAATTCCTAGCACTTTGCACTCAATACTGGTAGACGGCTGGACGGATGGAGAAAGGGATGGTGGATGAGTGGATGAATGATAGATGGACAGATAGATGGACGAGTGGATGGAAAGATGGATGAATGTGTGATTGATGGATGAGTGAATGGATGGATGGATGGATAAATAGACAAATAAATGTGTAGGTGAGTGGATGGATGGCAGATGCGTGAATGGTAGGAGAAAGAGAAGTGAATTACTAAGTGGGAGGAAAGTGGATAGGCTGGCAGAAGGAAGTACAGTGGGCTTGGGAGTTCAAATCCTGCTTTAGCCACCTGTGTGTCACATATATGACTCAAGGCAAGTCTCTTTTCTAAGTACCTGTCTACTCATCTGAAAAACGGGACAAATAATATCCACCTCATAGCCTTGTTAAGAGCTTCCAATTTGGTAGCGTATGTAAAAGTTTTTTCAGCATGTAAAATGGTACACAGGTGTTTAATATTGTCATAATTAATTCTAACCATCACTGTCAACTCCAAAGCATGGATGACCCTACCTTCTTGATGTGGCAGCTTTGGAAAGGATAGGGAGACTGAGACGGGGCTATAGAGAGGCAGCTGTTGGCTTGTGCATCCACGTCTGGTTCCGGGTGGGGACTAGTCACTGAGCTGGGGGGCAGAGAGCCCCACTTGCCTCCCTGTTCAAACACCCAAGATCCAGCGGGCGGAATACACTTCTCCCTCCCATCCCCGGCCCCAGTTCTCCCAGCCTTGTTGCTCTTTCGTAGCCTCAGCTGTCAGGTCTGCAAAACCGTGAGAATGAAGAGTACTTCCGGTGGCCCCAAGTTACTGGGCTGCCAGCGAGAAAATACTTGCCAGCTGAGAAGTGCTGCAACACAGCCGCCAGCTCAGAGCCCAGGTGGATAATGAACTGGGTGAGGCTGACAGAGTGGAGGGGATGTCGAACCGAAGGTCACAGTTCCTGTGTCTAAAGAGGGCTGCTGACTGTGGCCAAGCATGACTGTGGTCCAGGGGCTGCCAGGTCTCATGTGCAGAAAAATCAAGAAATCTAGCCATTTAGTGTGTTGGTAAAGAGGACAGAAGCCGGGGCCGGAGCCTAGGTCCAGCACTGACCAGCTCTGTGGCTTCAGAGTTAGTTAACCTCTCTGTGCCTCAGTTCTCTTGCCTCAATAATAGGTGCATTGTGAGGACTGAATGGCCCAATGTACAGAAGTGCTAAGAATAATGTCTGGCACTTAAGCACTGCATTAATGTTAGCCTCTCTAATGACAGGACATTTCCATTTTGAAACACAGACAACCATTTCAAGGTTCCAGAATCCCCAGGGCCAGCACAGGCTATGAGGTTTCAGCCTCCAGTCTGTAAACATGTTCAGTGCTGGAGTTCCCATCGTGGCGCAGCAGAAACGACTCTGACTAGGATCCGTGAGGATGCAGGTTCGATGCCTGGCCTCGCCCAGGGGGTTAAGGATCCGGTGTTGCCATGGGCTTCGGTGCAGGTCGCAGACGCGGCTCGGATCTGGTGTTGCTGCGGCTGTGGCGAAGGACAGCAGCTATAGCTCTGATTAGATCCCTAGCCTGGGAACCTCCATATGCCGTGGGTGTAGCCCTAAAAAAGCAAAGACAAAAGAAAACCCCAAAAAGTTCAGTGTTACTGGGATAATGATGGGTCCCTGTGTGTGTCCTCTCTCCTCTGTGTGAGGAGAGGATGGGGTTGGCGGGCTCCCTTCTCCCACTGGGAACGCAGCCCCTGCCCCAGACAATTCAGCATCTTCTTCCTCACCCTCCACCGTGATTCCGACCAATGCCATATTTCATCTATTCTGAGACCCCCAAAGAATTTAAGATGCTCCAATATTTGATGTATCACAACAAACGAACCAAAAAATGACCAATTAAACCGTAACACACAAGTGAGGTATTCGAACGTAAGAGATCCTATAACGAGAAAAGCTGTGCATCCTTACGGCAGCAGAGTCTGCTAAGAACTACCATAGGTTGAACTCCTGCTATGGGTCAAAACTAGGCTGTCCCAGTTGTCCACATTTTACTGATGAAGACACCGAGGCTCAGAAAGGCAAAGCAGCTTGCTAAGTTACGGAGCCAGTAAGAAGTGGCGCTTGGATTTGAGCCCAAAAGGCTCAGGCCTAAGGTCACCTCCTCCCCTCTCGCTGTCCCCTGCCCACCCCCTCTGCCTCCTGATGCCACCGAAAAAGGAAACACCAAACTGAACTTGTCACCTGCCCTCATCTGTGTCACAGCACACGGTGACTCTCACGGCAGCTTGGATGAGCCCCAATCAGTCCCACGCTTGATTTTGTCTAAACTCCAGAAGCAGAGTGAGGGGGGCACATTCATTATTGACACAGCAAAATTAATTTCTGCTCGCTCCTCCCTCCCCCTCCACGCCCGGCCCCTACACCTCGCCTCTCCTGTGAGTGCTGACGCGCGGCTGCTGACTGGCGCTCCTGAAATGCCAACTTGCATTTCTCAACATTAATTTCTTTCTAAATGTCATTAGTAATTGTTCCTGCTCGACCAGAGAGTGCAATCCAGGCTTCCGCCGAGAGCACCGGGTTCTCGTCTCTCCGCTGAGGGGGCCGAGCGCCCCCAGCCACCCAGACCCTGGCATCCTGGCCGGGGACGGCCAGCCCGCTCCCAATGAGCTGAGCAGACAGACCGCAAGTCAAGAGACAAAGCAGGCATCGTTTTTAACATGCATGGGGTTCTGCGACAGGATAAAAGCCTACCCACGGTATCCGGGCCGAGGCTTAGCGTACAGGCTCTATGGCCTCGGTTCAAATCCCGTCTCTGCCGCTGCTTAGCGTGCCTCGGTCTCCCCTTCTGCAAAATGGGGAGACCAACAACACTGGCATCAAAAGATTGTCCCAAGGATAAAGCAGGATAATTAATGCACAGGCTCCCCATAATGCCTGGGGTTGTTGGTGTTACAGCCACTCCCCACGCCTTCACCCTCCCTGGCTCTGCTCTGGCACTTAACAGCTATGCGACATGATAGCACATAGCACTTTTCCTACCTGTGAAAGGGGGACGGTGACATCCCATCAATTCTATGCCTAAGCTCCCCTGACCCCCGTTAGACCCCCCCTGGGCCAAGATACTGTGTTCGGTGTTTCACAAATAACATGTTGCACCTCACATGAACCCCTCCTCCAGGAGCAGCGGCAGCGGCCATTGTCCAGGTGAGGATGGTGAGTCCTGGAGAGACGTCACATGCCCAAGGTCACAGGGCCCTTGAAGGAGCAGCTGAGATTTACATCCCCCGGCCCCCGAGGTCCTGTGTCTTTCCTTGTCTAAGTCAATGAGCAGGGCAGGGCTTTGTCAGGTGCCGACCTCTGGGCGCCTTGAACCAACACAGCACCCACTGTTCTTAGGATCATCATTGTTTCTAAGAAACTGAAGGCATTTGGTCCCGGCTGAGACAGCGCCGGTGAGGGGCTGGGCTCACAACACACAGTGGCCGCCGGCTTCAGGCTCCTGGCAGCTCCCCCATGCCCATCTGTCGCCATGGCATGGTGCCCCTCTAAAGTTGGCCCCCCCCCCCGCCCTAGGGCATGAATGACAGGCTCTGGTGGGCAGACGGGCAGCCCGAGGCCCATTCTAAGTGCCATCTCTGTCCCGAGCTGGGCCTCGGGGGGAGCCCGCTCCCCCTAGTCCCCACCTGGAGCTCCGCACACTTCTTGCATGAGGGCATCTGAGCACAGCGAGGCGTGGGCTCCTCCCAGGCCCCTTCCCCCTCCCGCCGCCGCCCCATAGTGACCACGGCAGCCACGGCTCACCCAGAGCAAGACACCCACAAGCCCCAGGAGGCTCGAGACCCCCGAGTCACCTTCTGGAACTCTTGTCCTCCTCGGAAGTGAGGCTCTGCCTACAGCCAGCACCCCCTTGGCTCCTAAGGGCCCAAGAGTCGCTTGCAAGCCCACGCCTCAGCCTCGGGGCCGAGCGCACGGATGCTGGAGTCAGGCTGCCTGTGCTCATAGCCCTGCACCTCCAGCAGCTGTGAGCCTCAGTTGACCCATCTGTGCCACGGAGATCATAAGATGCCACCCTCACGGGGTCACCGGAAGGTCTCAAAAGACTGCACATGCGGAGAGACGGAGTCAGGCTCCAGGCAAGCACCCAGGAAATGCTGCTTTGTTTTTACTACACTGGGGTGAGAGGCTCAGGCCGGCATCCGGGCCTCAGAAGGAAAGGAGCCGGGTCAGTTTTCTCCAGACGCAGACCCTATACCCCCACACACGGCCCCCCCAGGAGGCTCGGCCACCCCAAGCGGTGGCAGGGGTGAGAGAGGATAACGATGACGGCGGGTGGAAAGACGCTTCACCATGAGCAGAAAAGGCCTTGCCCCACTCAAGAGTAAGTCAACTAAGAGACAGATGGACAGGGCTGGAGACAGAAAGGGGCCGAGCTCAGGCTTCCTGCGATGTCACTGGGGGCCCTGGCTGTGGGTTTGGCTGCCAACAGCAGTCGTGTGATGTGAGACTTAGCACACGACGTGGCCGAGACGATGTGCTACGATGATGCTGTGCCATCGTACAATATAGCTCGTAGCCATTACACCAGAGTATGCCGCAAACACAGAATCAATACTCCTTGTGTTTGTCCTCATTAGTTCCTCTCTCCGCAGCCCCCGAGGGACGCACACCTCTACGCCTGGCATATAAAGGGCTCAGCAAACCCGGTGGGCTGTGCTGAGCACATCCACGCAGGACGGGCAGAAGGAACGAGTCCTGAAGGAGTGAACCGAAGCCGATGACAACAAAACCTGGACTCAGACCGGACCCGTTGCTGAAGGCTTTTCAGGCACCACTGCCTCTCTGGTCCTCCCAACACCCACAAAACGGAACAGTCATTATCCCCCATCTGCTGAGGCCCAGAGAGGGTCAGTGGCTTGCTCAAGGTCACAGAGCCGCTCGGGGGTGGGGCTGGGATTGGCAGCCCAGTTGTGCAACCCACAGTCTGGCACCCACGGTGCTGCCACACAAAGAAAAGAAACTGCGCTGTGCTGGGCTCTGGTTTCCTGCTCAGGTGGGGGAAGGCAGGACACACAAAGGGATCGTAACCAGTAATTACCTACAGGAGGCTTTATTTTCAAGGTGCTCTCCACACGTTAAACTCTCCACCCTCACAAAACCCATTGTACAGATAAGGAAACTGAGTCCAGAGAAGTGCAAGCATCTGCAATAGAAAACAATGAAGGGGGCAACCTGGGAAGGATCCCAATGCCAGCAACAGGTTCCCACTGCCTGGAACCCCTGCTGCGTGTCACCTGCCCCCCCCTCCCCAGGCCAAGCCTACCCAGGTCCTGATCTCCCTGCAGCAGTGGGTGGTACAGACTGGGCTGTCTTTAAAGCAGGAAGGAGGAAGATGCTGCTACTCATAGAAAGCTCAGCCAAAGAGTCAAATGCTAAGTATGTGCCTAGAGCACTTTCAATTTTTAATTATTATTAGTTATAATTATCTGGCTGGATCTGACAGCAGCAGTGCAAAGAGGCAAGGAAACTGGCTCCTCGGTTACCCATCTTATAAGGACCAGGAATTTAAAAAATGGGCTTCTAGAATCTGCAGTTGCAACCCTCCTTCTTTCACTCCTTTCATTGTTGGTGTTCTCTTTCCTTTATTTCCTACTTTCTACAAATATGGTAAAACATGGTTGATGGATGGATGGATAGATGGATGGATGGACGGATGGATGGGAGGATGGATAGATGGATGGGTGAGTGGATGGATGAATGGATAAATGGATGGGTGGATTGATGACTGGGTGGATGGATAGATTGATGGATGAGTGGATGGATGGATGGATGGATGGACGGATGGGTGGGTGGGTGGATGGATGGGTGGATGAATGGATAGATGGATGGATGGATGGATGGATGGATGGATGGTTGGACGGTTGGGTGGGTGGATGGCAGAAAGAGGCTTCCCCCTCTAAAACCTCCCATTAGAGTGGGAAGTCAAGTGTAGACATAGTTGCTACAATCTGTATCGGCAAAGAGATCAAGGGGTTAAACACAGGGCTGAAGAAGCCCAAGGAGGGAGAAGCAGGTAGGACTTCTCAGAGAAGGGACCACGTGAGCTGGGGCCTGAAGACGAGAAGAAGGGAAGGGCGATCAAGCCGAAGGCTTGGAGGGGACACGTGCATCCAAGAAGCTGAGATAAGAACCGTCCAGAAAAATGAAGCAAGAGGGTGCTCACCCTTCTCCAGCCTAACTTCTCTTTACTCTGCTCCTTGGACTTCCCAAATCTGCCCATGCCTCTGAGCCTTTGCACTGGCTGTTCCCTTTCCTGGAAGCTCCCCAGCTCTTCCCCACGGTGGCTCCTTCTCAAACTTCAGGACCCAGTTGAAATGGCAGCCTGCCCTGATCACCTGGGTTTTCACCTCGAACAACCCCCTCCTTGCCCTGACACACACACACACACACACACACACACTCGCATTTTGTTCCAACACGGTCTTCAAGATTTCTCAATCTGAAACGACCTCGTTCATGTATTTACTGACTTATCATTGGTGTCTCCCTCAGAATGTCATCTCCGTGAGCACAGGGACATCGGGTACCCATCACAGCTGCAGCCCAGGCCCCTGCGATGGCTCCCGTAATAGGTACTCAGTAAATATCTGTTAAGTGAAAACAGAATGAGGGGAGGATTCAAAGCAAATGTTACACAGGCTAAGAAGGAAGGGTCCCCCTGGAGCTCAGACCACGCCTCTGGCTCACAGACACCTCCCCCTGGCTGGGTACCAGGATTCAGCCTGGCAGGGCCCTGCTTGCCCCATCGGAAGGGCTCCACGTTGCTAGTTAGAATACCTAGCTCTGCGTTTAATCAATTGTAATCATTTAGCTGGAAGCGGCGTGATTAGGCACACACAAGCAAACAGCGTGAGCTAATCCTTTAAATGCGCCCGCTCAACACCGGGCTGGCCGCTTTGCCGCTGCGCGCCCGGCTCAGGAAGTGCTTCCTGCGGCCCCTGGCTTTGCCAGCAAGGGAGCCTAGATTCCAGGACACAGGGCAGGCCCTCTGCTCCCCCGCAGCCCGGCCCTGTCACGGTGGGCTGCAGGACGGATGCCAGGCTCAGCCTCCGGTGCCGGCACCCGGCTGCTGTCCGCGGGACGGTGCCGGCACCGGGAAGCGTGAGGGCATCTGCTCCACGACCGGCCCTGGTTCTTCCTCTCCCCAAGCCTGGTCTGGGCTGAACCCACCTCCTTGCTCTTTGCAAGAGGGTTTGGAGGTTCAAGTGCCAGCCTAGCAAATGCGGCTGCAGGCCAAGCTCCGCAGAGCGGGGCCCCAGGGTGCTTCTGCCCGGGCCCACCCACGAGCAGGTTTTTTGTATCCCCCGTTACTGCTATTTGTGCTACCTGCTTGGCCCAACTACTAAAATAGTTTCTGGGTCCCCCGACACGAGGCTTTTTATAGTTCAGCACCGCAGGCCTCATTTAAATCTATTAGCTCATATAAATGGCAATTCATTTAAACTTTGGAGGATTTCTGTTTTTGCCTGGGTGGCAAAAGACAATTTGGCTTTGCGTGTGGCTCTGCCATTTGCTGGTGACCCTGGGCCAACCACTTAACCTCTCGGAGTCTCAGTTTCCATATCTGTAAATGGGGACAGGGGTCCCCACCCACCCAAAATGCTTAGAACAGGGTCTGGCCCACACAGGATCCACCCAGATACTATAACTACTGCTATAACTACTTATCCAGTTTTGGGGGGAGCTTGTCCACCTGGCAGAGGCCAGCCCTGCACAATTTGGAGGTGCACCCCTCGTGGATTCCCTCAAGGCCGATGAAGGATGAGATGCAGTGAGGCGGTTAGGAAGGAAGAAGGCGGTGCCATCTCTGCCAGTGTCTGTGGGCACGGAGGCTTCCACGGGGACTCAGAGACAGCTGGGCTGGGCGGGCAGAGCCCGCCGCTCCCCTCAGGTCAGCAAACCCCTGGCAAGGGGCCCACAGGGCCCCGGGCCTTCATCTGCTGAGGCCTCAGGCTGGAAATGCAAGGCCAACAGCCTTGACATTTTCGGGGTCTGCTGTTTACAGGGTTGTCTCACATCTCCCACTAAATCTGCATACCTCCCTCTGCTGAGCCCGGGGCACAGGAAAACAGGGTCCAGAGTAAAGACCCAGGCCCAAGGCACTGGGAAACGTGTAGAAAGGGGCACTCGAAGCCCCAGCCTCTGGCTCCCACTCCATGCCCTCCCCGCCTTGTTCTGTATCTAGCTCTTCCTCGCGCCCCCGTGGAGGCCTCCGGTGCCCATGGCCTTGAGACTTGGCTGGGCGCTGCAGAAGGAAGGGTTTAGAACCTCGCTTTGCTCCCATTTAGGCCAGAAATCGTTAAAAAACAGCAAGTGTCAGGGACTCTCAAAAGTCATCTGACCCTCAAATGACTCATGCCAATAAGATGCCAACAATAATAACAATAGGAAACGATATAGCAGGTAGCTAGCTGTTAGTTCTAACCAAGCTCTTCCCATGTGCCAGCCACTGTGCCAACAGCATTACGACACAACCATGAGGTAGGAAACTTTTTTTTTTTTGCTTTTTAGGGCCACACCGGAGGCATATGGAAGGTCCCAGGCTAGGGGTTGAATCGGAGCTACAGCTGCTGGCCTGTGCTACAGCCACAGCAACGCAGGATCTGAGCCACATCTGCGACCTATACCATAGCTCATGGCAACGCCAGATCCCCAACCCACTAAGCGAGGCCAGGGATTGAACCCACATCCTCATGGATTCTAGTAGGATTTGTTTCTGCGAGCCACAAAGGGAACTCCCAAGGTAGGAACTCTTTTTATTTTCTTTTTTCCGTTTTTTTTTGCTTTCTTAGGGCCGCACCCGTGGCATATGGAGGTTCCCAGGCTAGGGGTCGAATCGGAGCTACAGCCACTGGCCTTCGCCACAGTCACAGCAACATCAGATCCTAGCTGCGTCTGTGACCTACACCACAGCTCATGGCATCTCAGGATCGTTAACCCACTGAGCAAGGCCAAGGATCAAACCCACAACCTCATGGTTCCTAGTCAGATTCGTTAACGGCGGCGCCATGATGGGAGCTCTGGTAGGAACTCTTCTTTTTTTTTTTTCTTATTAACAATGAATTTTATTTCAGTTATAGGTGTACAAAGATCACAAGTCAATGTGATAGATTTTGTGTCCCACAGTGCATCCCCCACCCCCCAGATTGTCTTATTTGAAAAACCAAGGTTTTTCAAAATCTGTGAGTCATTGTCTGTTCTTCAAAGAAGTTCACTGTGTCTCTTTAGTTTCCACATGTATGTGGTAGCATTGGGTGTTGCTGTCTAATTGTCTGACTGGTTTCACTTCGTATGATTATTGCTAGGTTCATCCATGTTGCTATAAATGTTGTTATTCCGTTCCTTTTAATGACTGAGTAATATTCCAGGTAGGAACTCTTAATACTCCCATTTTGCAGATAAAGAAACTGAGACCCACAGCTGATAAATGACAGAACAAGACTTCAAACGCAGAGCCGCTCTCACACAGCCTGTGCTCCCTGCCTCCTCCTCTCAGCATTTCAGACAAGCACTCTGTTTGCATACCTCTACTGACAGGGACCTCACCACCTTCCATTTCTTCCATCTGTAGACAGCTCTCCCACATCAGTGGACATCTGTGGTGTCTACCAGCCCATGCTCTTTTCCATGGCTGGTCTGCACTGTGCGGCCCCACTTGGGGCCACAGCTCACTAGAGCAGGGCTGGACAGCTGACCTGAGCTCAACCATCAGATCCTCACTCCAGGGACCTAGAACCTGTGGCCTGCACACTGGCCATGACCCGCGGTCACCATTTCTGGGTTAGCTGGGTGTTCCTTCTGGGTACTTATGTAGCGAAATCCTCCCCCTGCCCCAGGAAACCCGGGTGCGTCTGTCTTGGCAGAAACGGCAGGAACCGTGGGAGCGTCACAGGGACTGGCCACCTTCCTCGGTATAGAGAGTCAGGCTGCAGGGAGAGGACGTGATACCAGCCAGAAAGGGGCAGAGACAGTGTCGGTGCCTCAATCAAGGGCTCTCGGTTCCTGGGAACAGGGCTGCTGAAAACTCAACGACAGTTCCCTGCTCTGGGCATCCGGGGCCACGCCGTGTCCCTACCATCTAACTCCCACTTTGCTTGAGAGTGACGGTCATCGGAGACCAGACTCCCCATCCTGAGCCCGCCCCCACCCCCCGACCGGAAGTCTGGCCTTGGAGTGTTGAGACCCCGCTCCTCCCCACAGAGCTTAAAACACTTGAACGCGACCGTCCCCCGCGACCGCACCCCGCTGCGATCCAGCCCAGTCTCCTCCCGCCGAAACGGCCACCTGAAAGCTCCTCAAAGCCAAGCTGGATGCGCACAGCCTAGCACCGTGCCTGGCCGAGCAGGGCACACGCGTGCCTGTGTGTGCATTTGTGTGCGTGTTGAGACGAGCCTCGCTCAGGCTTCCCTACCCGCAGCCGCCGGCAACCTGTTTTCTATTCTGACATGTTTGCCTTTTCCCAGAATGCCGCGTGCATAGAACCCCGCAGTGGGGAGCCTTTTGAGTCTGGCTTCTTTCACTTGGCATTTGCAATTCACGCACGTTGTTGCGTGTGTGAGCAGTGGCATTTTATTGCTGAGTAGTAAGGCACTGTCTGAAGGTAAATCTCTCTGGTCATTTACCAGGGAGGGACCAGGGGGCGGGGGGTGGCGGGGGGCAGATTTTACAGTTTGGGGCGTTTTTTTTTTTTTTTTTTTTTTTGGTCTTTTTAGGGCCATACTCTCAGCATACGGAAGTTCCCAGGCTAGGGGTCGAAACAGAGCTATAGCCACCAGCCTACACCACAGCCACAGCAACTTAGGATCTGAACCGCATCTGTGGCCTACACCACAGTTCCGGATCCTTAGCCCACTGCCTTAGCCCAATGCCGGATCCTTAGCCCACTGAGCGAGGCCAGGGATCGAACCCGCGTCCTCATGGATGCTAGTCGAGTTTTCTAACCACTGAGCCACAACGGGAACTCCAAAGTTTGGGGCCATTGTAAATGAAGCTCTGTATCAGTCACGGAGAGGTTTCTGGATGAGCATGCTTTCAGTTCTCTGGGGTAAACACCCCGCAGTGGGATTGCTAGGTTATAGGTTAACTATATGTTTAACTCTGTAATAAATTCACAAACTATCTTGCCACATGGCTGTACCATCTTGCATTCTGCCGGCAGTGTAGGAAAGTTCCGACGGTTCCTCCACACTCTGGCCGGTACTCGTGGCGCTGATGTTTTTGTTTTTGTTTTAATCATTCTGCTAGGTACACAGTGCATTGCACGGTGGTTTTCATCTTCTCTTTCCATCCAGGTTACTAATGATGTTGAACACCACACATCTTTGGTAAAGGGTTGAGAGTTCTTGCTTTTAGAAAAAAAAAAATTGATTCTTCCCTCCCCCCATATTGAGTTTTGAGAGTTTTTTAAAAAATATGTTCTGGATACAAATCCTTTATCAAGTATGTGATTTGCACATATTTTCTCCGAGCCTGTGACTTCTCATTTTTTTTTTTTTTTTGCCTTTTGTCACTTTAGGGCCGCACCCGCGGCATGTGGAGGTTCCCAGGCTAGGGGTCTAATTGGAGCTGTAGCCGCCGGCCTACGCCACAGCCACAGCAACGCTGGATCCGAGCCGCGTCTGCACCTACACCACAGCTCACGGCAACGCCGGATCGTTAACCCACTGAGCAAGGCCAGGGATCGAACCCGCACCCTCACGGTTCCTAGTCGGATTCGTTAACCACCGAGCCACGACGGGAACTCTGAGCCTGTGCCTTTTCATTCCCTTCATGGCGTCTCTCAAAGACCAAACTTCTGTAATTTTGGTTCAGGATGTAATTCAGATCATACCTCTTTCCTGCGTGGTTTCCCATCACCATGGGGATAAGACCCAAATGCCTTTGCTGTCCTGCGAACCTTGCCATGACCCGGCCTGCACCCGCCATCCCCCTTCACACTCACCGCCCCCTGACCGTTGTGCTTCTGTTGATCCAGCAACACACCAAGCTCACACTGGCCACAGGGCCTTTGCACTCACGGCTCCCTCCCATCCGCCCTCCCTCTCACCTCCCAGGCCTCAGCTCAGAGAGGCCCTCCCTGACCACACTCACCAAAGCATAACCGAGCTCACCCTCCATTATGCTCTAGCCTATCACCGTTTTCTTCATGTCACTGACCACTACTGGCAAGTGTCTATCGGTCTTTCCAGAATGTAGGTCCTATGGGTGTTTCTCCATCTCACTCACCAAGGTCTTGTTAGTTTCCGGATCTAGTGCCTGTATGTATGTATCGGGCCCTCCATATACACGCTTTGAACACAGGAAGAGCAACGGCGAGTTCCCTCTCATGACCGTGCCCTGGTTTGTCCAAAGTCCTTTAATCTTACTTATTCTTTGGCCAGGGCTAGGTGAACTCAGAATCAAACAAGATTTGCACCTCCCTCTTTTTGGCACCTATGCTCCTATTAATGCATCGTAAGAGAATATTCCCTTTGGAGGCAGACATATCATTCTGTCACAGACCAAGCTGGGCAGGGCCCAATCCCACCTCCATCACCTCTATATCAACAGTGGGAAGTCTGGTCCTATAGGGAGAACAATCTGAAATCTCGTATCTTCTCAAGACCTCTCAGCCCAGAGTCACACGTACATTTGCATACAGATGTCAGCTTCCCTGAGTCTCCTCACAGGACCGACCTGACCTACAGCTAGGAGAGCCAGCTAAGGCCCCAGTAAGGGCCAAGCCCTGTCTCCTATTGCACCCCCAAGCCTGCACCAGGGAAATAACCCACTTCCTTCCCTGCCAGCCCCAGCTTAAGCATAAGCGTGATGAAATTCCCAATGCCTGAAAAACCTTCCTCTCAAAAAACCAGAAAATTGCTCTTCAAGTTACTTAACGAAAGCCATTATTTGCATAGACTTGGCATTGCTACAACACTTCCACATTTAAATGGTCTGTAATTAAAATCATTAATTGCAGAAAATAGTGACTCGTTAAGGCTATAATTTAGTGACGTTCTCGGCAATGGAGGATCTGCCTTAAAGGTTGATAGGGTGACCCAGGAAACCACCAGAGCACAAGGCACTGTGGCGTCTGGGATATCTGCAGCCCTAGGTGGGAGCAACCAGGGTGAGACCTGGCTGGAAACCGCAGTTGCCTACACCCCTGCATCGCGAGCTGGGCCTCTGGCACAGCCACGCCCATGAAGCTCGAAAAAAGGCAGGACTGGGGAATATTTCTGGGAAAACCCTCCAAACCAACCCAGAGAAGAGTTATCCCTCTCTTCGGTGTTCAGGACAATGTTGGGGGGGACCCGAGGGCTGAGGGAGCCCAGAGTTTAAGCAAATCATAGTTTACACGAGCTGGTGTATTTATAAGAGGCCTGCCGGGTTGGACAATAAAAGGCTTCAGTTGTCTGGGGACCCGGGGCCTGTTTCGGTAGCTGGGCCAGGCAGCTAAACCGGGTGGAGGCATGAAGGCAGCGCACAGACTGCGTTAGGGGGAGGGAGCCCGCGCGCCAGCCAGGCTTCCTGGACGGACACTGATCAAAGCTGGCGCCAGGGCCCTTGGTCAAATGGAAGAGGGCACAGGTAGCAGTCCCCTCTCAGGCCTCAGCACAGAGATGCACACTCCACTTGTGGATCAACGGGGGGACAGTGGTGGGCCCTGGTGGGGGTCTCTCTGGGCGCGGGCCCATAATTCTGTCCCACCCTGAGATGGGCTGTGTGAGAGATACGAAGACTTCGAGGAACTCAGAGGGGCTGGGTGAAAAGAAACAGGCTTTCCAGGAAACCGCCTTGCCCAAGTCAAGGTCAGAGAGGTGAAGTCTGTCAGCTTAGCAGCCGGCGGGGTGGGGCAGCCCTTGCGTTGGGGGGCGGTGGGGCGCCCTGACTGTCAGAGGCTGGATCCCTCCTGCGCCCCCTATGGGCCTGTTCTCATTTCCTCTGGGCGACGGCTGTCACCAGCCATGCAGACAGGATGGGTCCTGGGCTGTGGAGTGGCTGTGCGCCTTCAACCCCGGAAAGGGGCCACCACTGCTGCCCTCCAGCGACATTATGACTCTTCCGTGGCTGCAGCCTCGTCCCCGAGGCAGATACCGCTGCTGAATGCAGGATCGGCGCCTGCGTGGGGGTATGGGTGGGTGGCCAGGGTGAGCAGACACTCCCTGTGGGCCAAGGTATGACGTCAAGGGTATGACGAATGCCAGCACCAAGGGAACTTCCTCCTTTGGCCCTTTGAAATTGAGCACAGCCACACGATGAGCTATGGCAAGACAAGGTGGGGGCGAGATGCGGGTCATTTCCCAGTGAAGCTTTGAGAGCCTGCCTGTGATGGCCACATCCTCCCCTCCCTGCCTTGGTGACCACGCAAACAGGGAGGCTCCCTGGGCCCAGGTCCCTGAGTACCGTGAGCAGAGTCCCTTCCCAGCGATCTGTCCGGATATGCAACATGAGGAACACATAAGTCTTTGTTACTTGAAGACAGACAGACCTAGAGGATGTTTGTTACTGCAGCAGAACCGAACCTGCATCCTGCCTGAAAATGTTATTATTCTTCCTCCGTATGTGTGTCTGTGTGTACATGTGTATTTCTGTGAATGCCTGTGTGATACTTCTTTCTGGGTATGATGCTATGCTGTGTGTATGGTGCTACTCCCTGAAAATGATGTCTCTGTGTGTATGTATGTATGTATTCATTCTTAGGTGGCTCTGGTCAGCTCGCCTAAGAACGCTGGGCCACCCAGGCCAGGAGGAAGTGTGTGTGTGTGGAGCTTCCTTCTGTGTGTGTAATGCTACTGTACATGAATGTGTAGTTTTTCTGTGTGTGTGTGTGTGTGTGTGTGTGTGTGTGTGTGTTTGTTATTTGTGGAGGGCATATGACCTCTCCAAGTGTTACAAGAGTTTCTTGCAAAAACCAGTGGGTGAGAAGGCAGTTTTACCTGGACACAGATCTTGGGTCTCAAAAACCAGTAACAGTCGGGAAGGGGCCCCCCTAGGAGGCCGAAGGCAGTGGCTGCAGGGCCCCAGAGAGACCCAGGCCAGCAGCTTCCCTTCCCAAGGGCCCTCTCAGCTCCTACTGGCCCTGGATGGCGGCTGAGGAAGCTAAGGTTAGCGGTCCCCCACCTGAGGGCCACATCAGCCTCAGGACCCCTGGCGAGCAACCCTTCCTCTGAGTTGGGGCCCAACCTGGCATCCATTGATCTCACTTTTCTAACTTTCCTGGGCACACTGAGGTTCTAAGAACCAGCTTCCGGCCGCACACGGCCCTGGGACACAGCCAGGCAAGCCACACAGGCCACCGGCCACAGATCCCAAGTTCAGTGGAACATCCTCGTGTAATACGGGTAGGGAAACGGAATCCCCAAGAGGGGAAGGGACTTGCCATAGACATGGCACAAACATTACCGACTCTGGCTCCCGGCTCAGCGGCTCCAGTCCGGCTCGCCTGAGAACGCTGGGCCAGCCAGGCCAGGAGGTCACTGCCCACACCGGCTCCCAGACCCCCAAGTGCAAGTCCAGGGCCTGTTGCTTTCCCAGGCGGGGTGAGACCGAGTACAAC
Source organism: Catagonus wagneri (assembly GCA_004024745.2). Classification (NCBI taxonomy): domain Eukaryota; kingdom Metazoa; phylum Chordata; class Mammalia; order Artiodactyla; family Tayassuidae; genus Catagonus; species Catagonus wagneri. Next base: position 1,045,009 of record PVHT020000179.1, read on the forward strand.
ACCCCAGCGTCACGGACTCACCCCACAATGCTTGGTGCCAGCGGGCGCCAGGAGGGGTGTGTGCAGTGGGCGAGGGCACTCACCTGCAGCTCCGTCTGGAAGAAGAACTTCTGTGGGCACTGCGAGCAGTCGTAGATCTTGTCTTCCTGCCCGTGCACAGCAAAGATGTGTTGCTGCAACTTGTTGGCCTGGACAAAGACTGGACACGGACATGGCCGTCAGGGGCCAGACACAGGGGGACACCGGCCCATCCCACAGAGCAGCTGCCCCCACACCACTCCTAAATGGAAACACCCAGGCATGGACATAGCCAAACAGTGGGTCACTGGAAACCCTGTTGGCGCCCGCTAGATGGGGCTGAAGCCGGTGAAGCTGAGCTGTGCCACTCACAGGCTGTGCAACGCTGGACAAGTCGCTTAACCTCTCTGGGCTTCGTTTCCTCATCTGAAAAATGAGATCATTACAGTAGGACGCTCACTGGGTGGCTAGGAGGGTCCAATGGATTAATACTTGCAGAACGCATAGAAGATGGCCTGGCATGTAACTAACCCAGTGAAGGTCATTGTCACCACCGTCTGCCAGATCCCTTCCACGTGTGAGCTCCTTGAATACAGCACAGGCCTGGAAGGCAGGCACTGTTGTTATTCCCATTTTATGGAAGAGAAAACTGAGGCACTGGGAACGTTAAGTGACTTGTACTAGGTCCCTCGCTGCAGGTGGCAGAGCTGAGATTTGAATGAAATAAGCTGAGCGCAGCATCTGGTGCACAAGAGTGCTCAGTTAAGGGGAATCCCTTTTCCTGTTGAGGTTGTCAGTATCCTCGGGTCCCCACACAGGGGCCCCCCGGGTTCTGGATGGGCAGGCCGGGCAGCTGAGGGCCCTTGGTGGCGGCTGCGACCCAGCCCATGGGGTGTGATGGTAACAGATCGATGGGGGCTCCTGAGACTGAGGGATCGAGGGAGAAGAGGCACCCATGTGTTCCTGGTGACTCCTGGGAGCCCGCAGGGGTGTGAGGGCGTGGGGACTCTCCCCACAGTAGAGCCCCTTCCTCGGGGCTGCCAAGGAGCAGGTCACAGCCCAGCTTCCCGGCGGCGGGAGTCCACGGGGCGGTCCCGGCCCTGGGCGCACACAGGAGGTGGCCCTGAAGCAGCTGTCTGTCTGGGAGGTGAGCATGTCACGCAGAGACCCCCTCCCGCCAGGAGCCCTCCCCAGGGTGGGCTTCCCGCCGTGGCAGACGACAGATGTCAGGGGGAGGCAGGAGAAGGCCAGGCGCCCCCTCGCACACCGGCTGCCATCTGGGCAGCAGGAGGGGGGCCAGCAGAGCCCCCGAGACTCGCCTCGGGCCGGGACAGCCGCTCGCCTGGGCCAGCAGCCAGTATGGGGGCTGGGGACTTGGCCGGCAAAACTGCCCTTGACCCCTCCAGCCGAGAGCATGGATGGAGCCTGGGCTGGGGTGGGCCAGGGAGGAGGTGTGCGAAGGGAGAGGCCCTCTGGGGCTGGACAGAGCTTGCAACTCCAAGGCCAGCCTGGAACCTGCGATGGGCCCACAGTACGAGAGGTAAGACTGGGTGGGAAAAGGCCTCGCGGCAGCTTACAGAGCTGGGAACCCACGCTGCCTAAGAGGAGAGGCCAGAGGCTGTAGAAGGTAGAGCCTAGGGTCAGCTCTGCACGAAGGCAGGCTGAGCAACGGGGCCGTGGATACCTCGGGGCTTCCCCCACGAACACGGGAACCAGGGGCAGATGCCGAGGGCCAGGGATTGAAGGCCTGGGCTCCCCGGCCCCCTGGAGTCCTTTCCCTCTTCCCACGCGCTCCCCGCTGGGCACACTTACCTGTGAAGCACACGGGGCATTTGAAGGTGCCACCCATGCCCTCGAAGCTATGCTCGATGAGGTGACAGAGGAGCTTGGCCGGGGAGTCGAACATCTGGTTGCACAGCTTACACTCGTGGTTGATGCCTTCCTCTGCAAGGAGAACCACGGCCTGTCAATGACCCTGCACGCCACGTCCCCTGAGCAGGAGCCCAGGCGCCCCCCCACCACACACCCAAGGCCAGCTCCCTCATCCCGGAGCCAGGGCTGGGGAGGGGGCCGCGGATGCCGAGACCCTTCCCAGCACCAGACAGTCCAGCCCCTGGAGGCTGACCGAACCCAGGGGCCTGGCCCCAGACGTCTGGCTGTGGAGGGTGTTGTTTGCTGTGATTTCTTCTGCTCATCTAGCAGCCAGGTGAGCAAGCAGGCCATGATCTGCAGCTTGAATCCTAGACCGTGTCATGGAGAAAGGAGTCCCACCGGAACTTGTGAAAATCCGACACCATTTATTGAACATGTGTGCCAGGCACTTGGAGCCGGGTTTTTTTGTTTTGTTTTGTTTTGTTTTTTGTCTTTTTGCCCTTTCCTAGGGCTACACTTGCGGCATATGGAGTTTCCCAGGCTAGGCGTCTAATCAGAGCTGTAGCCGTTGGTCTACGCCAGAGCCACGGCAATGCGGGATCCAAGCCGTGTCTGCAACCTACACCACAGCTCACGGCAACGCCGGATCCTTAACCCACTGAGCGAGGCCAGGGATCGAACCCGCAACCTCATGGTTTCTAGTCGGATTTGTTAACCACTGAGCCACAACGGGAACTCCCGGAGCTGGGGGTTCTGAAGGGAGCTGAGCAGACATTGACTTGTCCCATCGCTGTTGTGGGGCGGGGGAATAAAGGATGATGAACAGATGGCTTGGCGTCAGGAGGTGATGAAGGAAAATGGGAAGCTCCGGAGGTGAGAGTCCCTGAGGTGGGCCCAGGGCAGGGCCAGCTGGATGGCAGCAAGGGGGCGCTACCTGATGCTCAGGGCACTAGGGACAGCATGGGACAGCAGGAACCCAGGGATGCACGTGGCAGAGGGCCTCGCTGGTCACTGGAGGGTTTGGGGGTTTTACTCTAAGAGTGATGGGCAGCCACCGGGAGATACTGTAAAAAATAATAAAATGCTGGAGTTCCCTTGTGGGGCAGGGGGTTAAGGGTCAGTGTTGTCACTGTGGTGACTTAGGTCATTGCTGTGGCGTGGATTTGATCCCTGGCCTGGGAACTTCCACTGGTGGCGGGCATGGCCAAAAAAAAGACAATAAAGTGCTCTTTTTAAAATTTTGAAACAGATGGTGTACCCGGCGCTCACACACAATGCAGACACCCTGTGCTGCTTCCAGACCAGAACACGGCTCCAGCTCCCCACTCGGGAGCCGCGGTGACCCCAATCCTTCACTCAAAGGCACCCAGGGAAGACAGCACATCACATCGTGGCCCGAGTCCCAGCAAAGCCCAGGCTTAGCGCAGCCCCCCACCGCCGCCCCCCGGCCCACAATCAGCAGGGCAGAGATCAAACCCTGGCCTCTTCATGAGGGCGTGTGACCTGGGCATCAGTTCAGTCTTAGTAAGTGAGGACTTCCGAGGCCCCGCCTCACTGGCCCGTGAGAGAATGAAAGGGGCCAGACCCGTGACCAGCCTAGCCTATTGGTCAGTAGCGGCTGGCGGGGCCTCGTCCCAGCTCGAGGGCCCCACCATCCATGTGCCACTTCCTGCATGGTCTCAGGCAAGCTATGTAACCACTTTGTGCCTCAGTTTCCTTTTTCCTAAAATACTAAGTAACAGCTCTCCTTACCACTGCACGCCTACGAGAACGGCCAAAACCCAGAATGCTGACAACAGCAAATGCTGGCGAGGATGTAGAATAAGAATGCTCATTCAGGAGTTCCCGTCGTGGCTCAGTGGTTAACGAATCCAACTAGGAATCATGAGGTTGCGGGTTCGATCCCTGGCCTTGCTCCGTGGGTTAAAGATCTGGCGTTGCCGTGAGCTGAGGTGTAGGTCGCAGATGCAGCTTGGACCCCGCGTTGCTTTGGCTTTGGTGTAAGCCGGTGGCTACAGCACCAATTGGACCCCTAGCCTGGGAACCTCCATATGCCACAACTGTGGCCCTAGAAAAGGCAAGGCAAAAAGACACACACACACACACACACACACAAAAAGAACGCTTATTCACTGCTGGTGAGAATGCAAAATGCTACAACCACTTCGGCAGCTTCTTATAAACTAAACATACGATTACCATCCAATCTAGTTGTTCCATTTACACAAAGGAACTGAAAACGTACGTCCACACAAAAACTTGTACGTGGATGTTCATAGTAGGGGAGTTTGGGGTTGGTAGACACAAACTATATTACATTTAGAATGAACGGGCGATGAGGTCCTACCATACAGCACAGGGAACTGTGTCCAATCTCTTGGGAGAGAACATGATGGAAGATAGTATGAGAAAAAGAATGTATATAGATGTATGGCTGGGTCACTTTGCTGTATAGCAAAAACTGGCACAACATTGTAAATCAAAACTTTAATTTTTTAATAAAAAATTTAAAAAATTTGTCCATGCCCATGGCATGTGGAAGTTCCCAGACCAGGGATGGAACCTTGCCACAGCAATCATCAAAGCCACGTCAGTGACAATGCCAAGTCCTTAACCCCTAGGCTGCCAGGGAGCTCCCTATAGTGGTATTATTAAATATTGCCAAACCTTGGGAGCAACCAAGTTAGCTTATAGCAGGTGAGAAGATACCTAAACTGTGATACATCTAGACAATGGAATATTATTCAGTGCTAAAAAGAAATGAGGTATCAAGCCATGAAAAGATATGAAGGAATCTTGACTGCAGATTACTAAGTGAAATAAGCCAATCTGAAAATGCGATATATTGTATGATTCCGACTATTCTGGAAAAACTATGTAGACAATAAAAAGATCAGTGGTTACTGGAGTTCCCATCGTGGCTCGGAGGAAATGAACCTGACTAGGATCCATGAGGATGCAGGTTCAATCCTTGGCCTCGCTCAGTGGGCCAGGGATCCAGTGTGGCCATGAGCTGTGGTGTACGTCGCAGACACAGCTCGGATCTGGTGTTGCTGTGGCTGCGGCGTAGGCCGGCAGCTGCAGCTCCATTTGACCTCTAGCCTGGGAACCTCCATATGCCAAGAGTGCACCCCTTAAAAAACAACTCAGTGGTCACTGCTGGAAGCATGTGGAGGCGGGTAGGGGGGTGTCCGGGGGAGGGAAATGAATAGGCAGAGCACAGAGGGTTTGTGGGCAGTGAAAATACTCTGTATGGGAGTTCCTGTTGTGGCTCAGCAGTAACCAACCCAACGAGTATCCATGAGGATTCAGGTTCAAATCTTGGCCTCACTCAATGGGTTAAGGATTCAGCATTACTGTGAGCTATGGTGTACACAGATGCGGCTTGGATCTCATGTGGCTGTGGCTGTGGTGTAGGCTGGCAGCTACGGCTCCAATTCGACTCCCAGCCTGGGAACTTCTATATGCTGAGAGTGCAGCCCTAAAAAGACAAAAAAAAAGAAAAAAGAAAAAAAACCTCTGTGTGATATTATAATGATGGATATATGTCATTATACATTTATCCAAACCCATAGCATGTATAACAGCAAGAGTGGGCTCCAAGGAAAACTATGGACTTTGAGTGATTAAAATGCTTCACTTTCAGTTCATCTTTGCAAAAAAAAAAAAAATATCATTCTGGTGAGTCATGTTGATAATGGCAGAGACTATGCACGTGTGGGACAGAGGATATAAGGAAAATATCTTCTCGATTTTATTGTAAACCTAAAACTGCTCTTTAAAAAGCCTTTTAAAAATTTCTTAGACTGTATACACATGTATGACTGAGTCACTTTGCTGTACGGCAGAAATTGACACAACACTATAAATCAACTACACTTTAATTAAAAAAAAATTTTTTAATTTCTTTTTAAAAAGTCAATCCCCCTTCCCCTGCAGCCTTTCTCTTATAGTTAATGTGAGAATTAAATGTCAGTATTCGTTTAATCCATGAAAAGGGTGTTTTGGAGGGTTTTTTTTTTTTTTTTTTTTTGTCTTTATAGGGCTGCACCTGCGGCATATGGAGGTTCCCAGGCTAGGGGTCTAACAGGAGCTGCAGCCGCCAGCCTACGCCACAGCCCCAGCAACGCGGGATCCGAGCCGGGTCTGGGACCTACATCACAGCTCACAGCAACGCCAGAGCCTTAACCCACTGAGCGAGGTGAGACCAGGGATCCAACCTGCATCCTCAGCGGTGCTGGTCAGATTCCTTTCCACTGAACCACGACGGGAACTCCCTGAAAAGGGGTTTTGACCAGCCCCTGGCACGCAGCAAGCACTCCATAGGCGTCTGCTGCCAAGCGTGCGGGTACCAGTGGGAGTGTTATCTGGGACAGCGGAAAGAACATCCCCCCACCCCGGCTGCCCCAGGGAACCAGCCTCACCAAAGGTGCCAGGTGCTCTGATTTGCCCTCAAAGGCAAGAATTGGGTAGCAGGGGGGCGCCGCCAGTGGCAAAACACGAACACAGATGGGCTGAGGCTCCTGGAGAGTCCCAGGGTCCCCAGGCCCTGGCAGGGGCTGGCGGGGACAGCAGGCATCCCCCTGGCCCCACTGTTCCCCCCTGCCACTCCCAGGCACCGCAGAAGCTCACACACGTGCGTGTGCAGGCGGGCCTGGCCCACATAGCCGCTGGCTGGACTCTACCGGGTGCGGGCCCTGCCCCTGGAGCCCGGCAACTAGGCCACATGCACCCGACAGAGATTCAAGCCGATCTTCGTTTATACCAGCAGAGAAGGAATTCATTGACAAGTTTTGGGACACAGGGCAGGCTCAGCGCGCTCGCCGCACAGGCTCCACGCACGTCCTCCACTTCCCCTGGGGAGGTGCTCATCATAATTAGAGATGGCCTCCAGTGGGGGGACCGCCTCAGAAGAACCCCTCTCCTGCACAAACAAGGCTTCTCAGTGCCTGGCACAGAGCAAGGAATGAATGAATGAATGAATGAATGAATGAGGGAGACAACATCCTTATTTATGGCCTCCCTGTTAGAGTGTGGGCATCTCCCACACACTAATGAGGCAGAGAGAATGCGAAAATGATGACTGCACATTGTTAAATGTAAGCTGATAACAAACTGAATCTAGGAACGAACCCTGCATGCTGAGAACACATTTCTAGGAAAGAAAAAAAAAATGGGTTCAGAGAATTAGACCATTTGCTGGCGTCACACAGCTCAGCACAGGACACAGAGCCCTCCCTGTCTGTCTGGATCCTACCTGCACACCACCTCCAGGAAGCGTCCCTGACTACACCGGCACTCACGGCTGCCCCCGGCTGGGCACGGTGACCCTGGACTCATCAAACCACATCCTCTGAGTTGTCCTGAGCCTGGCAACTAGGCTACGGGCCCAGATAACATCTTCTCCTCGGGCCCCCAAAGTATCAGGCTTCACCGAGGCCCAGAAAATACTCGAGGAGGAAAGACGCCCCGCCCAGGCTCTCTCCTGCTGCCCAGCCAGGGGCCTTCCCGGGGCGGAGACGGCAGCAGAGGATTTACTGCTCTCTGCCAAGTGGGGGCCTTTCTCCACTTGGCTGTCGATGGAAACGTGCCCATCTGATACACAAACACCGAGAGGACAAAGAAGGCTCCTGCAACTTATAAACCAGAGAAATCATGTCTGACAGTCACTTTCTGTTCTCCAAACACCGAGCAATGCATCAGCCGTGCCCCCCACCCCGGCCCCGAGTCACAGATGCAGCCATACACCCTGCACCCACGTTCATAAATGTGTGCACCGCTGCCAGCCGGCTCCAGGGCCCCAACAGCTGCCGTTTACGCAAATCACAGCCCCATCCGGAGTGGATGTGGGGGATCATGAGATCAACAGCCCAACAGACCACTCTGAGAGCTGGTCCCTTTCCTCGCCTCCCTGCTCCAGGGTAATAGAGTCAGACCCGGGGCGGGGGATAAAAACAAGCCAAAAGCGGGTGAAAAAGAAGAAAGCGTGAGGGCTTCCCACAGACTTTCGGATTTGAAAATCTTCTTTCCAAAGGACAAGGAGAGGGCTGGAGGGAGCCCCCGGGGTGTCCATTAGGTGGATCCCTGCCTACGAAACCATCCGGGAGCTCAGCGGGGAGGGGCGGGGAGGGGCTGCCCTAGTTCGTGTGTGCGCGAGCCCTCCTTCGAGTGCCTGTGACCCAACACCCGCCAGCCCGTAGCTCCGGAATGGATGCTCTGCCCGCACGGCTCTCACCCCGCCAGCGCGGACAGTCTCTCATTCCGTCCCAAGCTGCAGAGTCTGCAGAGAGCGGCACCCTCGGAGAAGAACTTCCCTGAATTATATAAGATCACACAGGCTCAGCGACACCTCGGAGCAGGATGGCAAAGCTCTCTGGGAGCCCGCGGGCCCCCGCCGCCCCGCCGTGGGGCTGGAGGATTTTGTGAGTGAAGACACACCATCGCTTCCCTCTTCTTTCTGTTCTTTCTTTCTTTCTCTCTCTCTCTCTTTTTAATAGCACATGACAGGCATCCGTAAGCGAGACCCACGCAACTCCAGTGAATTATGCAGCCCCGCTCATTTGTTAAGTGAAATGCAGATTTCGCCGGCTGGCTGCGGCCGGCGCCAGATCTTGCCTCCCGGTCGGTCCCGTGAAGTCAGGGCTGGCATGGGGAAATCTATTGCTTTATTAGGATTTTTTTAAACAATAAAAATCAGTAAAAACCCAAACTGCCAAACAACCCAGCAAGCCCGAAAATCCCAGAGTCCCTCTCTCTCTCTCGCTCTCTCCCTTTTTTTTTTTTCTCTGCTCAGGAATAATAAGTGTTAATTTTACACTTCATTTCTCAAAAAAATAATAGGATGTGCTTTTGCTTAAAACCAAGTCAGCCTGCTGGAACCTTTCAGGCTGAAACTGTGTCAGTCCAAAAGAGGAGCAGAGGGCTTTGTGGAAGAGCACCGTGCCGAGATGACAGCTCCCCGGAATGTCCTCGGAACCGACTTTTGTCTCCAAAAGCATTTGATCCCTGGCAGACACATACTTATTTCCATACAGGTCTTGGGGGAAGCCAGGAGGAAAGAGAGCTGATTATCAGAATCCTGAAGGTGAAGCTCAGGTGGGCCCCACTGATGTCAAAGGCAGACCCGGGCACACATTCGGAGGCCATAATTTGCTGCCTGGGAGGGAGGAGCAGCGGCTGCGGTGGGGACGGGCTGGGATGGGGCATTGTCCTCGCGCTCCAAGGCACGGAGCACGACCTGCTCCTGCTCCTGCCCCAGCCGTGGACCCCTCCTGGCCCTTCCCTAAGCAGGGGCCCTGCTCGGGGAAGCTGCTCAGAGCACGGGAGCATTCATGCATAGACCCCTCCAGGAGAGAACCCGTGATGGCCGCCTGTGTAGACGGGGGACAGAATGAAACACCGCCATTCAGAAAGCAGCAATCAAGGACACAAAAGTTAGAGTCAGGGAGTTCCCGGAGTGGCTCAGTGGTTAATGAACCCAACTAGGATCCATGAGGATGCAGGTTCGATTCCTAGCCTTGTTCAGTGGGTTAAGGATCCAGTGTTGCCATGAGCTGTGGTGTAGGTCGCAGACGTGGCTCGGATCCCACATTGCTGTGGCTGTGTAGGCCAGCGGCTATAATTCTAATTTGACCCCCAGCCTGGGAATCTCCATATGCCGTGGGTGCCGCCCTAAAAAGACAAAAAAAAAAAAGTTAAGAGTCAGGATACTTGGGTTTGAATCCCATTTCATCACTCACTTGCTGTGTGTTCTTGGATAAGTCAGTTAACCTCTCTGAGCTTTGGCTGCTTCTGCTAGGAAATGGGAGGATTCATCGGAGGGTTTTTGTAAAGCAGCCAAGCAGGCTTCTTCTGCCACAGGACGTGTGCCCTCAGGCACACTTCTCCCAGACCATCTCCTCAGGCCCCCAGCTTGTTTCATCCAGGTGTCTGCTCAAATGACGCTGCCTCCAGGAAGCCTTCCCAGACATCCCCGCTAAAACGGCAAACACGTCCCGTCCTTTCCAGCGCCTCACCCACCTTGAATTTCCTTGACAGTGCTTACGACCATCTGGCACAGTACAGAGCTGATTGCTTTTTTAACTCACTGACTCTCTTTTTCACACACACACACACACACGCATACACACACACACACAGAGAATAATGTAAACTCCATGAGGACTATTTTGCTCACGGCTATGTCACCAGTGCCTAGAACAGGGCCTGCACATAGTAGGTGGTTAGTAAATAGGAAATGAACAATTTGTATAAAGCACTTAGTACAATGCTTGGAACACAGGATGGGGTGCTGGTAAATGCCAGTTACTAGATACCAGTGACCGCCCCCCTAAAAAACTCGCAGGATTAATGGCATATAAACGCTGTTCTTGGCTTCACCAACTTGTTCTTTGCAGCCTCAAAAAAATGGCTGGTCCCAGAGTGCAAGCACCAAGGGGCTCGAGCAAAGGAAAGAAAAGGCCGCTTAGCAGGAAGGTAGCAGAGCAGGCAGGGGCACGGGCTGGTCGCCAAGCAGCCTTCTCTGGCTTCAGAAAACACCAAAAAGGTCATAGGACTTGAGACCTGGGACCCAGAAAGCCACCCTCAGCTCCTTGATTGCTGCCAAAATTTGGGTAAGAAGGAGGGGGGACAGACAAGACGCACCGACCAGGTGTCCGTGTCTGAGCTGGATGGGCCCCTCGCCAGTGCCATCCCCAGGTGGTGGGCTCGGGGGCGGATGGAGACTTCCCTCAGGTGAGGGGAGGGGGCAGTGCCCACAGGGACACGTGGACCGGCCCCAGGCTGCAGCTTGGTCCCTGCAACAGCATCTCTGCAAGCGGAGGGTGTTACAGCGGGGTGACGGGCTGCACGGCAGAGCTGACCTGCTCTGTCACCAGCTCGGGGGACCAGGGGCTGAGCCCGCGGCCGATGCCAAAGATCATCAGCTCAACTAAAGACCCCTGAGGTCCAGGTGCCCAGGCGCGGACACACACACAGGGCACGTGTCGATAAGAAGGAGAAGGAGCAAAGGGCTCAGTATTTCACCCAGGCCGCTGAGAGGGCAAGAGGAGAACCCTGGGAGGGGAATCCTCTGGCGATACCGCCCCAATAAATAACCCACCGCAAACAGACGCCAAATAGGAAACAGAAACATGGGCCAGTGGGGGGGGGGGTTCGACTTGATCTGTTGTTCTCTATTGAGAACAAAGACCTTTAGGCAGAAGAGAAGAGGGCAGATAATAATATCTGGGCAGCCAGATCGGGCTGTTTATCTATTGATTTGTCATTAAACATCACAGGAAACGAACCGAGGCAAGCCGAGGGGAAAGGAGCGGGATGACATTTGGGCTGGGGCTGACAAGGGGCAAGGGAGGAAGCAGGGGCTGAGTTCTTCACCGGAGGCCGGGTGGAACTCGGGGAGCAAGGGCTGACCTTAGGACCCCCAACCAGCAGTGCAGGCAGCACCTGGGAGCTGGTTAGAAATGCAAAAGCTCAGGTCCCATCCCCGTCCTGCAGAATGAGAATCTGCATTTCATATTTTTTTAAAATTTTGATTGCAATACAATTGATTTACAATGTTGTGTTAGTGTCAAGTGATTTAGTTATATACATATACACACACACACACACACACACACATATTTTTTTTAATATTCTCCCCCATTATAGGTTAAGATATAGAGTAGAATTCCCTGTGCTGTACAGTGGGTCCTGTTGGTCATCTATTTTATATAGAGTGATGTGTATTCTTCATCCCAAACACCTAATTTATTTTTAATGCATTTTAAAGGTGCCCTGGTGATTGGGGCGGGGAGGGCATTTAAGTTTAAGGAGCACTGAGCGCTATAAAAAGGGCTTCTGGGGACACCGAGCTCCTTGGAATCCTGTTATCAAGATGCTGTGCCCTCGCAGGCACCACATTGCTTTCACTGAGGTTGTTATGGTTGGGATCTCTAAAAAGGTGGAAAGTTTTTGTCTACACTTTAAAGATTAAGAAACCATCAACGATGGGAAACACTTTCCTACTATCACGACTGGGATGAAAATAACATGAGTGTCTTTGGAGGGGAGACCCTGGGGTGGGTGGCTGACACCCCCCACAAGTCGTCTCGGCAACCCCAGGACCCCAGACTGCCAACGCCAGGGTGCTCGGGGCCGCTCGGTACCTCGCCGCATTCAAGAATGCTCGGCCGTGGCTTAAAGGCAGAGCCCACCACCACCACCACCCATTTGGGGCTCCCATTTTCCTAATTAATCCTGGAGGATGGGCCGTGCCCCGCCTCCTCCCCTCGGGGGCACCTTCCCAGGCCTCTCTGGCCAGGAGGGACCCATCTCATGGTCCCCCGTGTTTCAGAAAGGCTTATAAATGAGCTCTGGCAGCCCGAGCCGGGGCCCCACGGGGGACCCGGAGCCTCTTCAAAACAGAGCCCTGACAATTAGGCAGTCTGAGTTTTGAAAGGCAGGGGATTGATGGCGTGGACAGTAAAAATGTCACCTGGGGAGCTGGGTGTAGTCCTCCGAGGGTTGCCTGAGGTCAGTTGCCATGGCAACGGAGAATGAGCTCAACCTTGTAACTGACCCTTATCTTTTTTTGATCTGTGGGCCACTTGGGGCCAAGGCTTGAAATCAACTGGAAAATAATCCGGTCACATATCAGAAAGAAAACTATTTATACTTATTTACCCAGGTGCCCACCAACATCCCCCATCAACAAGGATGCCGATGCCACGAGAAACCAGCGTGGCATGTCGTCGGAACCGAGGCTGTGGGGTGGCAGGGAAGGGGAGGCAGAATCCCCCATCTCGGCGGCATGGAGCTCCGTCCACATGTGGGCACGGGTCCGCGGGTGGCGAGGGTCGCCCTCCCCCAGCCCCTCATTCTCGCCAGAAGCCAGTAGAAGTCCCGAGGAGCGGGACTCTGAGACTGCGCCTCCTGTCTGCTACTCAGGCGTGTCGTTTCAGCCTGGCTGGATCGCTGGGCTGCCTGGCTTCATTCCAGGGTCGGAAGAGGCGTGTTCCCGGCCTCGAGGCTGAACAGCGATGCTGGGGAGATGTGGGTCGGTCTCCCAACCTGGGGGAGGTGTTGACGTGGGGTCCAGGGAAAACAGGCCGAGGCCCCCCGCCTGCTCCCACGCCCAGAGGGCCTGGCCGGCTCAGCCGCCGCATGCTCACCCCGGGGTTCCCATGACAAGGCGGCCATCTGGCCGAGGCCCGTCTCCAGGATGTGGCCACCCTAACAGGGTGAGGGCTCGCTCACCCTCTCCTGCTCCGAACCTCGGATCAGAAGACTCCAGATGGTTCCATTGACCGACTGCTCCCAGGAGCCGCGTCAGATGGATCTGAGCTCGGGCTCGGTTAAGCCGGAGCAGGATTCCGGGTAGACTCCCCTTGAGACTTCCCATCACAGCCAGCGGGACGGTTCCATGGACCGCCCCCTCCGTCACCCTTGTTTCATCAAGATGAGCTTCTTTTTGGGAGGGGGGGATGGCTGAGAACTAGGGAGCCTGGAGGAGACACCTAACTCCACTGCAGACTCATAGGGTGACTCTGGGATGAGCACTTTCCTTCCAGGCCTCAGTCTCCTCATCTGCAAAATGGGGGAGAAAGTAGCCTCCCTTCACAGGGCTGCTATAAAGAGAGAGGAGGAGGCAAAGAGTACAGATCAGAGCACTATAGCCGTGGCTAACACTGCTCTGCTCTTTCTTTCCTTTTTCTTTTTCTTTTTTTTTTTGTCTTTTTAGGGCCACACCCGCGACATATGGAGGTTCCCAGGTTAGGGGTCGAATTGGAGCCGTAGCCGCCGGCCTCTGTAAGCCACAGCCACAGCAACGCGGTATGTGCACTTCATCTGTGACCTACACCACAGCTCACTACAACCCCAGATCCATAACCCACTGAGCGAGGCCAGGGATGGAACCTGCATCCTCATGGATACTAACTAGCAGGGTTGGTTAATCGCTGAGCCACAACGGGAACTCCTGCTCTGGTTCCATCTGACATGATCTGACCCTGAAACTCCACGCCCAGGGTCCTGTAACACAGGCCCTGGTTGGGGGTTACCTGGGCCGTGGATTCTATCTCCATTAAACGTTTTAAGAGCCCTCGGACAGCCCCCGGCACATTGCAGGTGCGCAATGTGTTATTTCCACCTGCAAAATGCCACTGGGTTGATTTTCCTTGTCTCTAGCCCCTTCCACACCACTCCCCATACTAGCGACGGCCAAAGTTCAAACTCTTTTGTTCAGCTGCAGCTTCCTGCTTTCAACCTTAGGAGTTTACCTCGCCTACCCCCGGATGCTTTGGCAATTGGGTGTTCTTTGCATTTCTCCTTGGTCCTTCTTCTACTTCCTTTCTCTTAAAACACAGTGGTTTGTTTTCTTCGTTTGTTTGTTTTTTGCTTTTTAGGGCCACACACGCAGCATAAGGCAGTTCCCAGGCTAGGGGTCAAAATGGAGCTGCAGCTGCCAGCCTACACCGCAGCCACAGCAATGCTGGATCCAAGCAGCATCTGCGACCTGCACCACAGCTCACGGCAACGCCGGATCCTTAACTCACTGAAAACTCAGTGGGATTTCTACCAAGGTCAAAGAGGGACCCGAGACAAGGACATTACTGGGGTTGTTGTGCGACCCCCCACCCGACCCCTCGGGAATGGTCAGCCCTTCCTCGTAGCTGGGCCCACGCAGAGAGCCCCCCTCAGCGTCCCGCGGCTCAAAGAAGCTCACACAGGCTGGCCCAGGGGGCCGGGATCCTTGATCAAGCGTGGCCCCTTCTGGCTCTCGGATCTACTTCCCCGCTGCCTGGAACCCAGCTCTAGATGGTTAATGAAGAACCGTCTTTGCAGAGGGCCATGCTTGCAAACTTCTTTGGCAAAAGAAGTCACTCACTGGGCCGAGGACAGGTCTCCCAAGAGATGGGAGGTACCCCTCTCAGCCACTTTATGGAACGAGAACATATGAGAGAATGATCTAATCAGGTAGAGACAGACAGGTGGGTCTTCAGTGAGAATTCAAAGGCGAGAGAACCCTTAGAGTCTTAAGGAATCCAGACTTCTTGGAGTTCCCATCCTGGCTTAGCAGTAACGAACCTTACTAGGATCCATGAGGATGCGGGTTCGACCCCTGGCCTCACTCAATGGGTTAAGGATCCAGCGTTGCTATGAGCTGTGGTGTAGGCTGCAGACATGGCTCGGATCCCGCATTGCTGTGGCTTTGGTGTACACTGGCTCTGAGCTGCAGCTCTGATTTGACCCCTAGCCTGGGAACTTCTATATGCCACGGGTGTGGCCCTAGGGGGAAAAACACACACACACACACACACACACACACAAAAGAATCCAAACTTCTAGAACTTGAGATTTTGGGGGTTTGAAACATCCCAACATCCCACTGATGAAGATGTTCCCTGGCCCTCCTCACACGCACCCCCACCTGCAAAAGACCGAAGCCCTCAGAAAATGAAGATTCGGCGACATCATCTGGGGACCCACTGGGTAAAAACAGTTTATTCTTCACACGCCAAACACCTACTGATGTATATTCTTGATCTTCAGATTCAAGTTTTCCATGACAAGGCAACGGTTTAAAAATCCATCATGTTAATAATCCTCAGATTAACGGCCTCTAATAACATACAATTAACGTCACGGGCAGGATGCAAAACACTTACTGTCACCAACCCTGCCAGGGACACAGGAATTACTCCTACTTCCACTACAAGTGTTTTCTCTGCGGCTGACATCTTCTGTCCCCCTTCCGAGATCATTTTTTAAAATGAGCAACAGCAACGCGTCAAAAACCCAGACAGTTACCCACGTGCACATAAACACAGTGTACCCACGCAGAAGGCAGGTAGCACCATTTTTTTTTTTTACAGTTTTCCATCCAGGCAGAAAACACAACTGTCCCTGCAGCTCCTAATACTTAAAGCAAGACCTAGTGCTCAGCCTGGAAACTGCCACGCACCCCTTCCTCCCCTCTGACCATGTTAGCTGGGCAGCCCCAGTCCTTGGCAACATCCCAGGCAAAAACAAGTGACAAGCCTAGAAAATAATGACTGAATTACAAGTGACAAGCCTAGAAGATAATGACTGATTTCTATCGCAGAGTTTCCAAAAGTATGCCTCTGTTAGACAAGCATGTTCCAAGATGGTCATTAATAGCCACAAGTGGCCATTTAAGTCTAAATCAATTAAAGCTATATAAAATTAAAAATTCAGGAGTTCCCGTCATGGCTCAGTGGTTAACGAATCTGACTAGGAACCATGAGGTTGCAGGTTCGATCCCTGGCCTCGCTCAGTGGGTTAAGGAACTAGAATTGCCGTGAGCTGTGGTGTAGGTCACAGATGTGGCTCGGATCCTGCATTGCTGTGGCTGTGGCATTGGCCGGCGGCTACAGCTCCGATTAGACCCCTAGCCTGGGAACCTCCTTACGCTGAGGGTACGGCCCTAGAAAAGGCAAAAAGACCAAAAAAAGTTAAATTAAAAATTCAGTTCCGCATTTCAAGTGCTCAGCATCAATGTGGGTTAGCTGTTACCGAGCTGGATGGCGTTTCCATCCTACAAAAAGTTCTATTGGCCAGCGCTGTGCAGACTGCACCTGGGGCGAGGGCAGGGGTTCTCACTGCCTTGTTCGATCGACACTGTAATCCCAGAACCTACAACAGTGTGTGGCACGTAGCAGGTACTCAATCAATACTTATTCAGCTGTGGTAGGTGCATGTCCAAAAGTTGTACGAAATGCTCGCCCCCTTTGCCTGTTAGCGCTTAGGACGATTGCGCTCCTAAGTGGAAAATGCTCGGACGTGAACTTCTCTGACCTTCAACTCAAACCTCTATCCTGATAACTATGTGGTCACTTTCCCAGGGGCAGATAAGAATACGGTGATTGCAGGAAACATCCTAGGAATGAAGTTGCTCTGGAGGGCACAGCCCAGATGATTGGGTAACTTTGGACCCACAGGTTGTGAGATGGGTCATTAACAAGGAGTCACCAGCTCATCTAGAGCCCACCACCGAGCAACCCGCACCCCCTGCTCCTTGTGCCTACCCCAGAAACAGCCGAATGTCAGCAGCCAGAGGACACCTGTGGGCGGTCAAGGCCAAGAGGGAGAGTGGCCACTGCAGGGATCTCCCATCTTGACATTGGCTCAGCCCCGCTGCCCGTGAAGAAAGAGACCACTCGTGCTTGTGACGCTCCCCTGAGTGGCATGTGGCGTCCTCGTCCTGCTCCTGCAGGCTACGTACGTCTCAAAGGACTGGGTTTTTGCTGGGACCCGAGTGAAAAGAAGACTGCACATTCAGAGGCCACGTGAACTGAATGCACGCAAATCAGCAATACGGCCATCGGATCATGACACGATCGCCATCATCACAGCAGCACTGAGCCACGCTGGGGGAGCAGTGCTGTCTTCAGCTCGGCCGAGGAGCCCCAAGGCGACGGCAAAGCCCAGAGTCCCATCCCGGACTTCTAAGGTGCTTTTTTAGGTGGAACTTTCCTCTGGTTCACTGTCCTCTGCTTCCAGTCACCGCCACCAAAACAGCACTTTCCTGCGGGCCAGCCCGGTGCTCCTGCCTTTCTTTCTCCAGCAGACCCCAAGGGGGACTAAACAGGGCTCACGTCTGACGTTTACGTGGGTTTCTTCAGCTCCCAGAGCCGAGCGCTCCCAGACGGTTCTCTAGGATGGTTTGGGGCCAGCACCCAGAAACCGGATGGGGCGGGAGTGGGGTGGGAGGGGTCCTGCCGTCTCCAGGCAGCTTGGATGCCACAAGCGCAGGTCCCGGAAGCCGCCCAGTCTGCCTCTGCCCTGCACCCGCGTCTTCCCCCACCCGCAGGTCCCCGAAGCCCGAGGTCTGCCCCCATCCCCACCCACCAGTCCTAGCCCAAGGCGGCAGTTAACTGACAGCCCCTGACAGCTCCCGCCCGCAGAAGAGCGGGGGACGGGCGGCCTGTGTGCGAGGAGGCAAGCAGGCTAACCACTGAGGGGTAGGGGAGCGGGGGTGGAGGCCGCCCCCACGCAGCCCTCCACGCTCCACGCCAGCCCAGCAAGCGGAACAGCTGCCATTAGCTGTGATGAGATGCAGGCAGCTCGAGGCCCACGCACCGTGGCAGGAAAACGCCCCTCTGTACAGCTCCGGCTGGCATTCTAGCCTTTTTGCTTCTTGGAAAAAAAAAAACAAAAAACACAGCTTCACAGATACCCTCATAAAAAAGCCCATCAACGCCTGGCAGTTCAGCCTCTGCTCTCCATTCTCCTGCTCCCTCATCATTTTAGCACATGATAACTGGCTAATTCTCCCTGGGCTCGACGGCCAAGTCGTTTCACTCTCTTCACCTTCACTCTCAAGAACCTGCAATGGCTCCCTTTCTCCTAGTGTAACCCTAGACCGCCCACGCCCCACCCCACCAGCACCCCACTTTCAGCCACACCCACCCCCTTGGCCCCACCTGGCCTCCTCGCTCTCAGGGCCTTGTTCACTCCAGTCTCTGCACCTTTTGGCGAACAGTTCTCGGGGCTTTGCCCACATCCTTCCAACCAGAAGACTTTCAAGAGAAAAGTTCTACACCAGCATTCAAGTCTCAGTTTCCACTTGCACCCAAAGCTGCCCACGGTTGTCTGAAATACAAAAGACGTGTTTCCCCAAATTCTTCTTTTTGCTTCAGCCAACTTGCCTTACTGTCACTTGCAACCCAAACAGTCCTGACTCATAAATTCTCTGAGGGTGAAAACAGCAATTCTTTTACTTGTTTGGCATCTTTAATAGGGCCAAACATGAGGTGTTCAATTAATGTTAATACTTTAGTTAGTTAACAGTTATAACCCCCCCCCCGCCCCATGGCTCTGGACACCTCCTTGCAGCATCCAGGCGGGATGTCCCAGCGCTCAATGCTGTTCCAGACGCCGGAGCTCAGACACATGGTGCATGGTCCACAGACGCCCTCTGGGTGCCTAGGAGCGGGTCCCAAGCACGCTGGATGGTGATGGAGCAGGACCCATTCTGCCCTATGCCCACCCCACTCCAAGAAAAGTGCTGTTCTCGGGGCTTGTTCACGTGCCATCCCCGGCCAGTTCAGCACATGCAGAGAAGTAGAGCCCTGGAGTGGGTTCAAATCCCCCTTCTGCCTCCTACTTAGCTGTGGGGTCTTGGATGAGTGAGTGAACCTCCCCGGGTCACGGCTGCCCCACATGTGAAAGGAGGGTGGTCACAGCACGGACCTCATTAGGCTGTTGTCAGGGCGAACGGGCCCCAGAGCCCCAGTGTTATTATTATCACCGTCACTGTTGTTGACTGTACAGGTGCTGGGCAAGGCACTCGGGTAAGCGGTCAATGAGACACGGTGGCTCCCAAGCAGCTCGGGGTGAGGAGTTTAGGAGGCCAGACACGCCACGGGTGATGATGCAGCCACTCAGAAACCCTGAAAATACCCCCCATCAGGCCCTGGGGGACCCTGGGGGCGGGGGACACAGATGGTTGTCAGTCCCTGTAGATGGAGGTTCCCCTGGTCCCCCGCCAGGCCCGATTCAGAGCCCTCAAGTCGACCTCACCAGTCACATCACAGCCTCGCTGACCCAGGGTCCAGGACACAGGAGCCACTGTATTGGGGGGCAGAGGCTCAGTGTGATGACTCAGGGTCCCCTGTCATTGAAAGGCTTGGTCTGAGAAGATGACACTTCTGTCCCCACTGGATATGACCATGAGGTGGACACACACATACACATGCACACATTTATGTACAGACACACCCACACACACACACACACACACGCATGTACATACACACTCCTCCAGAACTCATTTCCAGTTCCCACAAATTAAACAGTCCTCAATACAGAACTTGCCATCACAGCCAAGGCCATAGCCCCAATTCCATCTATAATGATAACCTCAGAATCTGGAGGGCGGTGGGTGGGGTGGTGGAGGGTGAAGAAATCCAAAGCCAAAATCTCTGCCTTCACCTTATACTTTAATCGTGTCCCGAATGCACAGAGGCCCGACCGAAATGACGATGTAGGAACCAGGAGCCAGATTCTAACGGAGTACCTTGAATTCCAATTCCAGATTCAAGAGCAGGTCTCCAGCTAGAGTCCCCGGGCGGGGAGAGAGCCCGGTCTATCCTAGCCTCCGCCCGGACCGCTCCCTCTTGCTGAGAGAAGCAGGAACCCCATACAGGACGAGTGCAGAGGGCTGTGTTATGGGTGAGTGGGATGGGGATCCGGTGTGAAAGCAGGGCCCAGGTGGCCTTTAGCCCAGATCACGGGCCCTCGCCCCTTGCGCTCCACCCTTCCTGCCAAACGCAAGGCATCCCCAGAGCTGGGCCAAGCTCCCACCTCGACCAGAGCGAGTCCCACCCGCCCTCAGCTCCAGCCTGATGGGGGAGCTATCCTCCTGGGCAGGACCCGGGGCCCCGCGAGCGCCCGCGAGCGCCCGCGAGCAGTGGGCGCTCAGTCAGTGTCTGCTCGATGGAAGGAGGGTCTCGAGGGACAAACAAAATTTAGTCCCTGTCCCTGGCTCCATGGATCCGAGAGAAACACCTTATCGGAGAGGTCAGCCTCTCGCCCTGTTCTTATAGTCTCCAGGCTCACCCACAATTAAGTGGAAATAAGGAAAACCAGGTACTCAACACAACCTTATTTTGGAAATAAAAAAAAAAAAGGGAGCGAGAGAAGGTGGTGTAACTATATTACTGTGTGCTTACTGAAAAAAACAGCAGGAAGGGCACAGACAAAGGCCCTTCTTCTTGCTTGGGCTGTACAGACGTCCCTCAGAATCCGCCGGGGGTTGGTTCCAGGACCCCCACAGGCACCAAAATCCTCAGATGCTCAAGTCCCTGCTTATAGCATGGCCTAGCATTTGCATACAATCAGTGTGCAGCCTCCCGTAAACCAGAAGTCCTCTCTAAATGATGTACAAGTCCTAATACAGTGGAAATGCTTTGTAAAGAGTTGCTGGGGCCCAGCACATCCAAGTTTTGCTTTGTGGAACTTTCTGGAGTTTTTTTCCAAATTATTTTCAAGCCATGGTTTGTTGAACCCATGGATGTGGGAGCCGTGTACACAGAGGACCAATGCTACTTTCTGGTTCTCGGGCAGTGAGCATGGACAGCTTTTGTAATACAGAGAATAAAAGCTTTTTTTTTTACTTTTATTTATTTGTTTGTTTGTTTACGTTTTAGGGCAGCACCCACGGCATGTGGAGGTTCCCAGGCTAGGGGTCAAATTGGAGCTACAGTTGCCGGCCTACGCCACAGCCACAGCAACACGGGGTCCGCGCTGCGTCTGTGACCTACACCACAGCTCACGGCAATGCTGGATCCTTAACCCACTGAGCGAGGCCAGGGATTGAACCTAAGTCCTCAGGGATCCTAGCCGGATTTGTTAACCACTGAGCCACGACGGGAACTCCCGAATAAAATTTTTTTTAATTAAAAAAATTCTAATCTACTGATTAATGATGAAGACAATAGCAGCAAGGACAGTGTCCCCTCAGTTCAGGAGGTGAGGTGGTCAGACCAGCGATTTCCACGGCCCCGCTCAGAACCTGCTCTGTGGTTCCTCCGATCAAAGACTCTGGGAGGCAGCCCAGCACCTCAGGCAGCTTTCACTGCCTCTCGTCCCTGCCCGGTCCCTCTCTCGCCTGGACTTGGTTCCATTATGTCAAGCAGGCTGGGAAGGCCACTTTCCAAGTCTGGGTTCTGCCACTGAGTCCTGCACCCTAGTCTCCCCAGCCGTAAAATGGGGCTGGGCCTGCAGAGGCATTTGTGGGGCTTGGAGTGTTCCCGCGGGGCTCGCACAAGCCCCGCCCCCTTGGCCTGGTGGTGAAGGCGCTATGAAAGGCAGGAGTGACTCCCATCCCCACAGTGGGCCGCAGGCGCGCTAGTGGGCCTTGCTGCGGGCTCCTCAGAGGGAAGGGAAAAGCACCTGCTATGATTGGAGACCAGAAACCCGAAGCCAGGAGGTGTGGGGCTGATGGGAAGTGAGGAGCCAAGTAAACAAGAAATGCCAGGGGATGGGGCGGGGCTTATGATCTCTCGAGAGGAGGTTGGTGTGTGCTGGGCCCCCACAAACATTCAGAAATTCTTGGGAGCTCCTGTCATGGCTCGGCGGAAACGAATCTGACTGGCATCTATGAGGATGCAGGTTCGATCCCTGGCCTCACTCAGTGGGTGAAGGATCGCGTGGCCGTGAGCTGTCCTGCAGATTGCAGATGTGGCTCAGACCCTGTGTGGCTGTGGCTGTGGCTGTGGTGTAGGCCGGCAGCTACAGCTCTAATTGGACCCCTAGCCTGGGAACCTTCATATGCTGAGGGTGTGGTCCTCAAAAGCACCCCCCCCCCAAAAAAAAAGGGAAAGAAAGAAAGGAAAGCAAAAAAGAAATTCTTAGCAACGGCTGCTTCGGCCTGGGTCTAAGCTGGGTCTAATCTGGGCCTGGCCCACGGGGGAGGTGGCAGCTCCGAAGGCCTGTCAGGCCAGCTGCAGCCTGCCCAGATCTGCGGCCTCCGTGTGAGATTGAAGCTGACAGGCTCTGGGGGCCGGGGAGGAGCTGGGTCAGAGGAAACCTGGCAAGGAGAAGGGCCAGGGGAGCAGCTGGGCTCGCGGGGCCTCACAGCCCCCACCCCCTGGCGGGTTCAGTCGGGTAGGGGGGACCCTCCCTTCAACCCTCAGGTCTTTAAGCGAGTTCTAAACGCTCCTCGGTCCAGGGTCCTATCACTGCCCCTTCCCAGCCCGCCAGCCTCCAAAGAGACAGCAGAAAGGGATGCAAAGATCCAATATTTGTATTTTGAATGCTAATTTGACATAGAGGAGTGGGCATGCGGGAGTGTTTATAATCAGCACTCCAATAAGCCCACAAATGACGCCAGTATTTTATAAGCTTGTTAGAAACAAATCACCCCTCCGCTGATATTTACTTACTGATGAATCATAAAAGGGCTCAAGACACAAAGGGTAAATCCAAAAAGAAGCTCTTTCTTTAGGCCCATCTTGAGCAACAATGCCGGAAGGTGGGCCTCGCCCAGCCTGTCCCCAGCACACCCCCCCCACCCCCACTCCCAACAGCCTCCCTCCCCCAAGTGGCAAATCATTGGCACCAGCCCCGTCTCCACGCCCACCGGGCCCCTGCCCCAACCCATCGACTGGCCTAATCGCAGGCTCAATCCAGGGCTCGGGGAGGCCGCTCTGTCCTTCTGCCGCCCGCCCCCGAGTCTCCTCTGCGGGAGCAGATCCAATCCAGCTAATTTGCATAATGATGAAGCCCTCCAGTGCGGGCTGGATCTTAAGAGGCTTGGGAAGAAATATGCCCTGTCCTTTGGAGAGGCACACAGGAGGCTCGGCGCAGCCCGAGAGGAACGGGGCGCCCGGCGGGTGGGCAAGGGGCGGCAAGGAACCGGCAGCGCGCCCGCCAAGGACAGCTCAGCTCGGTCGCCCGCTGAGCCTGTGTCCGGCTGGCCCAGCAGAGAAAGGACTGCCCGGGGCTGTAAGGCAGCAGGAAGTGAGGTTCGGAGCGTCAGCTCCAGATTCAGTCTGGGCAGACCCAGATGACAGTGACCGCCACTCACCGGCTGGCTGACCTTGGACAAGTCACTGACCTCTCTGAATCTCAACAGGAGCAGACAAGGCAGCCTGGAAAGCACAGATTAGCATGGGCGGGGAGAACGCAACAACTGCCAGCCTTTATTCTATCAAAATCATCATTCTTCTCATCCCTGCATTATTGGGTCCATCCAGCCATTTGTTTATTCAGCTGGTGCCAGGTATGGCACTGGCAGACTAGGAGACACGGGGACCTACATCCTGCCTTGGAATTGCCTCCAGGGACAAAACCACCCTAAGGGTCCGGAGGTGAGGTCAATGCTTGCTTTTGCGGGGAGGCAGTGCATGCAGGAGCTGCTGGAGGGCCGTCAGATTCTGCTTCTTGGTCTGGTTGTGTTCAGTTTCTGTATGTTGCGCATTTTTCTGGGTGTACAACATGCTTTGATAAAGTTGTTTTCTTGTTGCTGTTTTTTGTTTTTATCTTTTTAGGGCCCATGGCAGCATATGGAGATTGCCAGCCTAGGGGTCGACTCCGAGCTGTAGCCACTGGCCTATGCCACTGCCAGAGCAATGCCAGACCGGAGCCACATCTGTGACCTACGTCACAGCTCACGGCAATGCCAGATCTTTAAGCCACTGAGCAAGGCCAGGGCTCAAACCCGTGTCCTCATGGATACTAGTCAAGTTCGTTTCCTCTGAGCCACGATGGGAACTCCAAGTTGTTTTTTTAATGTCTCATCTACGCAGGGAGGGAGATCAGCCAGGTGGGCACATAACACCAGGCAGAAAAGGCGAGTTTCTTAAGAGAGATGGGTACACTATTTGGGATAACACTTGGGGCAACACCAAGAGGAAAGAAGTTCCTTCTGTGAGAGGCGAGGATCACTTTAGCAGGTGCCCGGAGCATGGGGTTGGGGGGGCAGGTGCTCAAGAGATACCAGCTGAGAAAGTGAGTGAGTAAACGAATGAATGAATGACTTCCCAGAAGAGGGGGGCTTGCAGGAACACGTGCTGAGATGCAGAAGCAGGGAGGGTGGCCTGGGGGAGGGGCAGAGGCTCCCATGGACAAAAGCTCTCACAGGGCCAGGTGCTGCCTGCCGCTGTGATCCTGGGAGCAGGGCCTCTGCCTCTGCTGGGTTCACAGTCTGAGGGAACCCAGACATCCAGGAAGCAGTGGCTGGGGGTCAGATCCCTCTTCATTCTGCAGAAATTGAGTGCCCAAGTGCTGGATGCTGGTGACACGCAGGGAAACAGGTCGAGAGGGCCCCTGACCTCACGGGCTCAGAGCCTCCTGCAAATAAGTGCTTTAAAAAAAAAAAACTGGGCGTTCCCGTCATGGCTCAGTGGAAACAAATCCAGCTAGGAACCATGAGGTTGCGGGTTCAATCCCTGGCGTCACTCAGTGGGTTAAGGGTCTGACGTTGCCGTGAGTTGTGGTGTAGATTGCAGATGCAGCTCTGATCCTGCATTGCTGTGGCTGTGGTGTAGGCCAGCGGCTACAACTCCGAATGGATCCCCAGGCTGGGAATCTCTATATGTCACAGGTGCGGCCCTAAAATGACAAAAAAATGCCCCTCCAAAAAAAACATCTGGGAAATCCTGTCGTGGCTCAGCGGTAATGAACCCGACTAGCATCCGTGAGGACTCGGGTTTGATCCCTGGCCTTGCTCAGGGGATTAAGGATCTGGCATTGCTGTGAGCTGTGGTGTGGGCTGGCAGCTACAGCTCGGATTGGACACTTAGCCTGGGAATCTCCATATGCCATGGGCGGGGCCCTAAAAAGACAAAAAGGCAAAAAAAAATCTAGTGTGAATAACATACCAAACCTGAAACTAAGGCAGCATCACATAGAGTTTAGTCACTAATCATCACAGCAATGCCATGAGGGTGCAGCTAGTTTTATTCCCATTTTACAGATGAGGAAAACTGATACTGAATGAAGTCAAGCAACTCATCCAAGACCTGAGGATTTACCGAGAGGCAGACCCAGGACTGGTATAGAGCTCTTACTCTCTGAACTATTCCTGGGTCCTGGCCGAGGAGCCAACAAGGACACTTCCCCTTGGATTCTAGAAAACACCTTAATCTTATGCTTCTTTAGTAGCCCTAGGAGTCAGCTGGATGGAGGCACCCTTCTTAGTCCCATTTTATAGGTGGAAACACTGCTTTTCTGAGCCCTGGGTCATAACAGGAAATAAGTGACCGTGGAAGTGTACCCCAGGGGCTCAACTCTGTGTCCATGCACTTTGTCCTGCCCGATGCTGCTAGAAGAGTCAATGAGGACAGTTCAGAAGAGGAGGGGGCCTCTGGAACAGCAACAGCCCCCCTGGGGCACACCATGCGCAAGCCTGGGCCCCCCCGCCCAGACCCCAGGACCCCCCAACCCCCGTCCTGTCAAGCCATCTCAGAGCCCATGAAGTACGTGGGCACCATTCCCAGCTCTGCCCACCATGCGCCGGCCAAGGTGACCCCCACCCACCCACTCTGGCCCCGGGAGAAGAGCAGCCACAGCGGGAGCCGTAGCTCAGGCTGAACCGATTCTCCAAAGCCACCTGTGAGCCGACGGGGCTGTTTTCAATGGCAATTTTGCAGTTTGGGGGTGCAAAATTATTTTCCACTTAACATGGGGAGTAGGCAGAATGGATTGCCTGCGCCAAGCCGAAGTCCCGCGGCCCAAGCAAAGGGGCACACAGACGCTGGCCGTGCCGGGCTGGCCGAGCCTCAGCGGCTACCGCTCTGCGACGGGACAGGAGAGCCAGTAAGTATTAACATTTACGAAGTGCTGACTAGCCAGGCCTTAGGCTAAACACATTCCATTTGAGATAAGCGCATAAAGTCGATACTAGGAGGTAACAGTGAGTGTCTTGATGGAGCCTGGGCCTCCCAGCCCTGGAGCTGTGCTCTTAACCTCCAGGCTGCACTAATATCCTTAACCATTATTAATTATTACCATTGGTGGTAGAGGGATAGAGGCAATTCAATTCAATACTTACTTTCTGTCATGGTCAAAGTGTAGCACCGGGTGTTGGGACTATGACCATGAATACAAACTAAACTATCTGCAAGGAGTTTTAAATGATTAAGCCCACCAGTGCAGGAGGTCTTTTCACTAAGATTACTATTTTGGCCTTACCCCGCGGCATGCGCAAGTTCCCAGCCCAGGGGTTGAACCCACACCGCGGCAGTGACTGGAGCCACGGCAGTGACAGCACCGGGTCCTGAACCTGCTGCACCACAAGGGAACTCCCACTAAGATTGTTTTACACGATCACGCACGCTGCACTGGCACA
>PVHT020000179.1:1071794-1091193 GCA_004024745.2 Catagonus wagneri
GTCTTCTGACTGAGAAAAAAAAAAAGATTTTTTTTTTTTTTAAGGAGATCACATTTGCTTTCCCACCGGTTATTCTCCATTCTGTTTCAAAACAAACCAGCCCCTACATCCACTCGAACAGTTTTTTAGTTCTTTCCTCCACCTTCGAACAGTGACTCTCTCTCTCTCTCTTTTTTTTTTTTGGTCTTTTTAGGGCCACACCTGTGGCATATGGAAGTTCCCAGGCTAGGAGTCCAATCACAGCTGCATCTGCCAGTCTACACCACAGCCACAGCAACATGGGATCCGAGCTGCATTTGCGACCTGTGCCACAGCTCATGACAACGCTGGATCCTTAACCCACTGAGTGAGGCCAGGGATCGAACCCACATCTTCATGGATACTAGTTGGGTCCGTTACTGCTGAGCCACGATGGGAACTCCAAACAGTGACTCTTTAATGAAGAGACTACCAGCAGTGTGTCCTTGGGTAAGCTGCTTTCCCTCTCCTCACAGCTCTCTGACCGGAATAATAAGCCACTAGGCCCCACACGGGACCAAGGGGCCAGGCTGTGCAATCCTACCATGTTCCAAAGGACAACCTGTGACTGCCGCGCTCAGAAGCAGAGTAAGGATGCACAGCAGCGACCTCTAAGGATCGCAAAACGGGAGTCAGGAAGGGAAGAACGAAAATGCAACCTGGAAACTCACAGTGGTGACAAAGCCTCTCAGAGAATGTTCCAGCTTGCCAAGGCCCAGGGGCTGAGGCCCTGAGAGGCGTGCTCACTGTCTCCCCGGGTCAGCCCCAGAGTGGCAGGTGGGCTGGGATGGCCAGTCTCTCAGCCCTGCACCCTCTCTGGCGGGCGGAGGGGGTGCTCTCGTCCCGGCCACCAGCTCCCCAAAGAGCCCCCCAGGTAAATGCCAGGTGCTGTCCTGGGGCTTCCCCGCAAAAAGTCGCTCTTGACGATAATGGCTTTTGGAGGCGAGGCGACTGCACGCCTGGCATCTGAACGTTGTCAGAGGCAGGTGTTGCATCTCTAATTAGGATGGGGATTTTTTTTTTTTTTTCACCCCACACAGAATTTACATAATTGGGAAGGAGGTTACAACGAGGACCCTCCCCACCGATTGTGTGTGTTCCGGGCCCTCCTTCCACTTTTCCCTTGCACACTTCAAATTTCAGGCAGAAATGAATCGATTTGAATTTCTTGAAATTAATTATCATCATTGCCATGGAAAATGTATCCGCTGCCTTCCTTCGGGAGTTGAGAGAGGAGGGGGGTGATCTCGTGTGGAGAGCAGCCCCGGGAGGTGACACGCGTCCCCCGATGTACTCTTAAAGAAAAACCTCGCCAGCTGGTTCTCAGAGCACCTCCCGGTTCGGTCTGAGCATTCTTCGGCATTTTTCTAGCACCAAAATTAATGCTTTAAAATGTCACTTGCTCCAGTAAAATTTATCAACATTATTATATACCATAGAAACTGCCATCCCAGACAAATGCACGACATTAAAATTTGGTCTAGAGCTCCCCAGAGGAAACGTTTGCGGCAATTTGTATAACAGTTTATATATTTATGCTATTTAATGGTACAAAGCAATAATTATGGCTTCATTCACTGATAAGCAATGGCATTACATAAATCTGAGGCGGATTTAGAACATGCCAGCTCTGACACCAGTGTACTAGTTGTAAATTATGTTGCCGTTAAAAAAAAAAAAATTCCCAGCAAATATGAAGGAGCAGCGGGAAACTAATAATGCCTCTCCAGCTGTTCCAGTTAACCTGCAAATGTGGCCATCTGCACCTCCAGAGCAAGAGAAGGGGAGAGAGACGGCGGAGGAGCAGGGAGAAGCGAGAGAGGGAACAGCCACCCTCTGGAAGCACAAAGCCTGCCCCTGACCTCTGACAAATGACCTTGCTCCTCAAGCAGGCAAACTGGGCCCCGATCAGGCAAAGTTCCCCAAGACCGAGGGCTCCGCTCTCCGCAGCTCCGGCGCCCGCCCGCCATCCCACACTCCCGCCCCCTCGCCATCCTTCCTTTCTCTGCCCCCCTGGGGAGGCCGAGCTGTCACCTCTGAGGCCTATTGACCGCAGCACCAGCCTCACCCAGCGGCTTCCTTGACAACTTTTTCATTTCATTTCCTTTTTTTTTCTTTTTCTTCTTTTTTGATTGTAACACTTCGGCACAGGCCTATCTTGACTTGTAAAGAAAAGCTGAGCTGGGGAGTGGTGACAGAAAAAAAGTCGCTATCGTCAGAGAGAATAGTGTGTCCACGTGGTTCCAGGCACAGCCGTGGGCACAAAGAATAGAGCCAGCCGTGGAGATGGGAATGCTGAGGCACACAGGTCGTACCTCTGGGGAGTGACTGCCCACTGGGCTCCCACTGGCTGCGGCCGAACGATTCCAGCGGCTGCCCGGGGAGTGGCACGCAGCGACAGGCACGTCTGGGCCCGGGGCCCACCCCTGCCTCCGCCCAGATGGCAGAGAGCTCCCCGGGCAGGCTCGGGGCTCTGCTCAGGGGCAGGGACTCCCTGTCAACCACTCATCAGCTGCGGCTCCCTGGGCTCTGCCGGAGAACGAGGATCTGCGGGACCTCAACGGCTCTCCTCCCCTCCAGAGGCTGGGGCAACGGGGCCCCTCACCTCCCTTTTCTGTGTCTAAGTGTGGAAGTCCCGGCCGCAGCTCCAGCGGCCAGCATGGAGCTGGCACCGACCAGGTACCGTGTGCGCATGGGCTGAACGCCTCACGGGATTCCCTCTTCTAA
Organism: Catagonus wagneri; assembly: GCA_004024745.2. Taxonomy (NCBI): domain Eukaryota; kingdom Metazoa; phylum Chordata; class Mammalia; order Artiodactyla; family Tayassuidae; genus Catagonus; species Catagonus wagneri. The sequence continues at coordinate 1,074,540 of PVHT020000179.1, forward strand.
CCCTCCTGATCGTGTGCTGGGGACCGAATTGTTCCCATTTTACAGATAAGGACACTGAGTCCTGGAGAGATTATCCATCTGGCGAGTGAACCACACTTATAAACCATAAGATTTAGAAGGCTGATAGGCCATTAACCTGAGCTTCCAATGTTTAAACTGCAACTTATAGCAAGAACTATATACACTACGACCCAGTCACACACTAACACGCACGTGTAAATCCGAAAAAAAATGAGCTACCCTTAAGCTCACTAAGTGTGATATGTCCTTTTCTTTTGCTTTTGCTTTTCCCGCTTCCTTTGCTCCCCCTCCCTTCTGTTCTGTTCCCTTGCTCTGCTCTGCCTAGTTCCTCTTGCCATTTGGTTGGCGGTGACCGTCCAGGTCGATTCCATGATTTGCTAAGGGGTGGCAGCCTGCAATGTGAAAAACACCAGCTGTTTCAACTCCTCCATTTTACAGAAGGAAAGCTGAGGCTCAGAGAAGAAAACCCACTTTGCCCAGGTCACAGGGGTTTGTGATCCAGCCCTCTTTCCACCTACGGCTTCCCAGGGCCCACGTCCAGGCGCAGTGGGGACAAGTGGGCCTCTGACCCATTGGGTCCCTGCACTTAACTGGGCACAGAAGAGGGTACTGTGTGCACACGAGGTGAAGCAGAGGGGACAAGAAGGAGGCGGCGAGAAGACAAGGCCCTCAAAAGGGGCTCCCGATTCATTCCGCCAACAATTTAGGGGCGTGGGGCTGGCCCAGCAGGTCTATCTTTGAGGGTGACAACCCACTGCCCCCCAGCAGGCAGGGAAGAGCCAGGTGACAATCCACTGAGAGGGCTGCCACCCTCCCCGGCATATGAGTGTCCTCTGCTAGGGCTAGTATCCCTTCTGCCACCTCCTACAGGAAGTCTTCCCGGCTGGGTATGTGGGGAGCCGGCTTTACGGCTACAGACACAGAGAGGAGTGAGCAAGGCCATCCTTGCCGGGCCACGGCGGGGGACAAGGATCACCCGCCCAAGGCCTGGCTCTCCCTTGACATCATCATGTCCCAAACAGAATGACAGTGCTTGTCCCATTTCCAGGTGGGTCCCCAGAGGAAGGCCCTGGGGCTGAGACAACAAGCCAGGGGCACACCTCCAGCTCAACCTCCCTATCATTTCGGCAAAATGATTTTCGCTGATTTTCAACAGCCCCAGTTCCGAGGTCCGGCCATCAGCTGTCTCACCCCAAGGTCCCAAAAGCCCCTCCTTTCCTTCAACCCCAGCGACATCAGGTTCTCTGGCCGGCTGCCGGGCGTCGGTGGCTGTTGGCCTCTCAGAACACAACTCCATCCTCTCCCCCGCACGTCAGCTTATTCACAAGACACACTCCAAGTATCGAGGACACGGTCTTTTTATTTTTATGGTCTAAGCAGCATCCATTCCAAGAACTAGAAAAACAATCCCTCAGTGGGAACCTATTCAGTGACTGGCCCGGAAGGTCCCGGAGGCCAGGCTAGTAGCTCTGTCTTCTTAGAGGCACGAGGACAAAGGACAGCCAGGCCTGAAGGCTGGGGTCAGGCCTGTACACACTTCAAAACACACGGGGTGCGTCTAAGCTGGAATCCAGAGAGCGGAGCTGGTCAGGAAAAGCCGACACTTTCTCCACTGCAGGAGCGAGGAGACCCTTGGGGGCACGCGGGGGGCTGGCGTGGGTCGGGGCTTGAAGACCAGGTGGGGGGAGGGAAGGGGAGGTTGGACCCCGATTCTGGGGCACCTGGAGGGAAGGTGCTGGGGCAGGTAGACTGACGAAGTAGTCTCCAGGTCTGGGCTGGGACACAATGCCTAGCCAGTACCACCCTCAGCCCGTAGCCACAGCTCTCTTTCGGGGTCATGTGATGTGGGGCTCTTTTTATAATCAGCTGCCAACAATTTTGAACCACAAGAAATGTGACATTAAAATCTGGAGTTGGGGTTTCCCTTGAAAACGCGGAACAGCAGGTCCCCCCTGCAAGACGCAATCCCCCTGAATGACGATCGAAGGGCCAGAGCTTGGCTGGAACGCAGGAGCCCTCGCTGTCTCACACCCGGGCGGCGTCACTGGCTCTTGTCGGTGCCTGGCCCCTGTACACACAGAGCTGGTGACCCTTGAACTACCAGGTGGAAGAAGGACAGAGGGCACCAGGGTTCCGGCTCTCCCCGCCCCCCACGAACTCACTGTGCGACCTTGAGCGGGTCCTGCCCGTCTCTGGGCCTCAGAGAAAGCTGAGCAATCGAGAGGGCAGAAATCAATCCCCCGAGCCCCCCACTCCCCCGTGACACAATCTCAGGCCCCTTCGGGTGGGGTGAGCCAGGTGTGGTTTCCCGGTGGGAAGACAGGCTGGAAGATGAGGTGCCGCCGCGCTGACGCCACTCCTCGGCAGCCTGCTATGAGTATTGTGTCAGAGATTGGAGATATTAAGAATGACAATGCATTATTACTGCAGCAGGGAAATCTCCCGAGTCCTAGAGATAGGATTTCAAAATCCTCAGCCAAAAATCAATAGTAGTGCCCAAGAATTTATAAAAGAAGCACGTCAGTCTGCATTTGAGAAGACACACTTTCGGTTTCTGGTTAAACCAAAGGGACAAGTGCAAGTGTGTCATTCTGGAAGGGCGGGGAGCAAGAAGCAGACGCCGCACGCGGGGTCCCAGGTGATGGAAGGCGCCTGGCACGTTCTCTGCGGAGTCAAGCTGCCACCAGGCAAACAGAAACCAGAGGAGGCCCCAGGGGCTCGCTGTGACCCCTCCCAGAAGGGACAAGGCTGCAGGGGAAACCCAGTCCCCCATCACCCCCGGATCCGCTCAGTCCTGGAAACCGGCGCTTACCGAGGGAATGAGAACAGAGCGGGAGGGGAAGGAGGTCCGGGGCGCAAGATGCCAAGTCTGTTTCCAGCTGTAAAGCGGGCATAAAACAGTGGTCCTACCTTTCCCCTGGGATTGTGATGGCGATCAAACATTAATTTTTAAAAATCAAACGTGCTTTAAGGAAGCATTAAGACCCAGCAGAAAGCGCACGAACTCTGAAGGCAGAAGAAGCTGGTTCAGATTCTGGCTCCACCCTGGAAGCTGACAGTAATGGCACTTACTTAATTATTACTATTATTATTTTTTTTTTCTTTTTAGGGCCGTACCTGCAGGATATGGACGTTTCCCAGGCTAGGGGTCGAATTGGAGTGGCAGCTGCCGCCCTACACCACAGCCACAGCAACGCGGGATCCGAGCCGTGTCCTCGAACTACAGCGCGGCTCACAGCAACGCCAGATCCTTAACCCGCAGATCAAGGCCAAGGATCGAACTCGCATCCTCATGGATACCAGACAGGTTTGTAACCCACTGAGCTACAACAGGAATTCCAGCACTTACCTAACTTGTAGGGAGTTCATGAGGGTTGGAGCGGGTACTTCACAGAGTCTGGCACAGCACTGAGTCTCAGTACAGTTGCAGTGTTAGGATCATTATTAAAAATGGAAACTGAGCCCACGTATTACAGCATTACCATCTTAGATGTATTTCCTTTTTTTTCTGTCTTTTTGCCTTATCTAGAGCTGCGCCTGCGGCATATGGAGGTTCCCAGGCTAGGGGTCTAACAGGAGCTGTAGCCGCCGGCCTTCGCCACAGCCACAGCAACGCGGGATCCGAGCCACGTCTGCGACCTACACCACAGCTCACGGCAACGCCGGATCCTTAACCCACTGAGCGAGGCCAGGGATCGAACCCGCAACCTCATGGTTCCTAGTCGGATTCGTCAACCACTGAGCCACGATGAGAACTCCTTAGACACAATTTCTTAATCACAATTACTCTTAGTAGATTAGCTGATAGTTTTAAAAGTCTTTTCATGAAATGTTGTTGTTCACTGGTACGGGGCTCCCCAGGTTACAAAATACTGCCATAACATTTTTCTCCCTTAAGCGATGCTGACAAGATGAAGTGAGAGAAAGATTCCCCATTTGACAGGACTCTGAAGCCCCTCACAGTGATGTGACTGGACCAAAGACATGGACCAAATCAGAGACAGTGAAGAGTGACGCTTCTGTCCCAGTACAACCCCACCCTGGGGGCAGGGAGGACCCCCCAACACCTTCAGTGACTGACCCCCTACTTCCACACCCGTTCTGGGCTTCCTGGTCCCTCAAACAATGACCTCTTCTCTTCCCCTGTCACTGACTCCTCAAGGACTTAGAATGTGGTATGTCCAGCTGTGAGAACAACAAAGGGGATCCTATATGGCTCCCAACTTTGCAGACCCCAAACCTGAGGCTACGAGAAGGCAGGCAACACCGAAGCTGCTGACTCCACGTTCTTGGTAAATGGACAAGGAGTCTGAACACCTGTCCAAGTGCTTCCTCCTTTCCCTGGTCCTACCCCACTACTCCCCGACCCCGGTGGTGAAGCTCGGCACGGCAGGACGGGGGGCGGGGGGCTCCCTAAGCACAACATAAGCATCTGCAACTATACACCTGCTATTTCTAGTGGGCAGGGGCCACCTCCACTCTCCATAGCCTCCTAGGATGGCCAGGCCTGAGCAACATCTCCTAACAGGTGACAAGTTTTCCCAGATTCCACTTACCGCCCAAACACCCTCTCCCTGAACTGTCCAATCTAACCCATCTGAATTCGAATGGGGCTCTAAGGGTCAAGCATCAATACGGCAGCTGCTGGTGTCCAGAGGGCCAGCCATTCAGAAGATAATGACAGGGATTTCCCACTTGTTTTGGGACGTTACAGTTATGTTACTGCAATCCTACAGCATCGCTTTGACCATTATAAACGACTGTTTTTCTGCTTGATCCTAAGTTCTCTGAGGGCAGGGGCTCTGATTTTGCTGGATTGTTTTTAGGTGGCTTTTCTGATGATACCAAAGAAAGCACTGTGTGGTTATCATAGAGAATTTGCAAGTACAAAAACAGGCAAATATCACCATCCGTTCTACATCTCACAGAAACCTACTGTCAAGACTCTGATCCATTTTGCCAGGAGATAAATCTTATGTGAAGTTACATGGGATCTTAAGGACGAAACCACAGTGCCTGGTACATAGCTGGCCCTCAACATGTGTACGCTGAAGAAATATGCGCGAGAATGGAATTAGAATGGAAGCAGCATTGAGTCCATACTGTCCAAACAGCATCTCCAAGCATTAAAGGCTTTGCCAAAACGGTAGTTGGGACCGTAGATCTCGCCAAGGAGTTTCATTTTCTTTGGAATTTTGTTTATTTTATAATTAATTGCTTTAAAAATTGTAAGAAGCCTCATGGACATGAGACAAACACACCTACATTAAAAACAGGGCAGGGGCAGATATGTGCGACAGGAATTTCCCCCTAAAACAAGCAATAAAAACAAAATACCACTAGCCATTTGGTAACAGTCCTTAATGCCCACATCACAGGTCCCTCTCGCTAGAATTCCAGCCCTTGCTGGGAGGCAGAAGCCCCCCGTTCCCAGGTGGAATCTCTCCAGCCTATGCCTGGAGCTCTAAGGACTTCAGCTCAGGCTGTGGGGTGGTGTCTGGCACACACGTGTCACTTAGCAAACAAAGCCAACACTGACCAAGTTCTGATGATTTTCCAGACCCCAGGCTAAGCGCTTAATTTTGGCAACATGCTTTTTACTATCATTTGTAATTGCCCCCCTTTTACAGATGAAAAGGATTAACTCACAAGTTAAGTAGCTTGCCCAAGGACGTAACACTAGTAAGTGACGAGGTAGGATTTGAATTCAAGAGGAGGTAGGGTTCTCTTTTAATTCGTACTCGTGGATCATAAATGGCTAATGGATGGATAAATGGTGGATGGACAGATGAATGGATATGTAGATGAACAGACAGACATGTGAGTGGACAGATGGATGAATGAGTAGGAGAGTGGAGAGATAAGCGTATAGGTAAATGGATGGATGGCTGAATGAACAGATGGATGGTGCAGAAAAATGGATGGATGACTGGATGGATGGTGGTGGAGGAATGGATGGATGGATGGATGGATGGTGCAAGAATAGAGGGATGGATGGATGGATGGTGGAAGAATAGATGAACGGATGGTGGAGGAACAGATGGATGGCTGAATGAATGAATATTCTATGGGTCAATGTCAGGTGGACAATAGTTAGGGCCCAGCCCAGGTCTGCTTCCTTCCCTTAACCCGATGCCTCAGCACCAGAGCAGAAACAAGGAGGTGACCCCAAAGACTGCTCCCATCAGAACTACAATAACATGAGAGCCACAGGCTAGCTCCCCTCTCAACTCACCTAGGAATTATCCTCACCCAACCCACACAGGGGCGGAGCTTTCAAGCCTACCAGGCTACTGGCATCTCCCTGCCCCCGAGCCATTTCCAGTTGTGGGGTAGGGGGGCTTAAAAGGCATCAGGGAGAAGGCGAGCCATGCCCAGGGGTGGGGTCGTCAGTCCAGCATGCTCACCCTGAAGACTGGGTTTTGTTCATTTCCAAAGGGTCTCTGTGGCTCTTCTTCCCTTCAAGACGAAGCAGAAGCGTTACCTCTTCTCCAAAGCCTTCCCCCTTCCCCAAGACAGGGTCAGATGCCCCTTCTCAGGGCTCCCATCCACATCGTTCTCTCCTAGCATCTCTGTCAATGATTTTGCGGGTTGTCCTCTCCCACGGGATTAGAAACGTGAGAAGGGAGATTTTGCCCCATCAATGCCGGAGCCCCCATGGCCCCCAGCTCCGTGCTATGCACATGGAGGGGCTCAATAAATATGTGTCCAACGTCCCAAACAGAGACTTCCAAGGACTCCAGGCTCCCTTCTCCTCCTGACCATCAGGTAACAAGAGTCCCGCCACCACCAGGATGCAGAGTTAACCACCTGCAGTTACTTCTTTATCCACAAGAGAGCACAGTCCTGGAGCTGCACGCAAATTCTTTTGTAAATGCCTGGTGTACTTACAGAACACTGTATAACTCAAAAATTATAATTAAAATGTCTTAGCTCCTGTATTTATAGTAACATTTAAACTACTGTGCTTTCTTGAAGTCAGTCATTTACTTGAGAACAGCACACTTTATGGTGAACAGATCTTGAAACAGTACCACGGGGATCTAGCCCAGGCACATGTAACTCAATATATGTCAACAGCTGTAAAAATATTGGTGGGAGAAGGTAGGAAAAAAGGCCATGAGCCCAGATCAAGTGCCCTGTCTCTCACATCTGACTGTTTTCAGCTGCTCCCTCCTCTGCCAAATAATTGGGCCATTTTGGTGCCCGCTGTCACACAAGGTGGGCCCTCTTTGAGGCTGGATGATCAAAAAGGTTATAAATGAAAATGATTTCGATGCTGGCGGCCTGGAGAGTGACCAGGGCGTGCGCGGCGGCAGAAGGGCCTGTTCTAATCTTACCAACCGCACGCCGCCTTCCGAGAGTATTCCTAGGGCGCGAGCAGCTCCCTAGGGCGAGGCCATGGTAAATTCTGCCTAATCCCTCCCGCATACAAATGAGCTCCTGGCAGGAGGAATGGGGGCCAGACACTGCAGCCCAGCGCCTGCTCTTCCTCCCCGGGTTGGCTGTCTTCGCTGCACAAACAATCAGGCGACAGTGGAGAGGGCTGCAGGCTGGGTGGAACCCTGGGGCTGGCCAGGCAGTGCCCGGACCCCGTAGCCTGGCAGGGGGCACACACGTGCTTGGGTGTCTGTCGAAGGGAGGCACGGCCCGGAGGCTGGACCAGATGGGAGGTGGCTCCACCCAAGGGCAGTGGGAGGCAGCTCTGTACGGGGCAGGGGAGCTGTAAGGCCATGTGGTATGGCGCCCAGTCCTTCCAAAGGCACTGGACTCTCAGAGATGGGGAAGCCTGTGTCGCCAGAAGGGCACATGGGTGTCAGGGCTCCTCCCCACCCACCAGATGAATGGGGACTGTTAAATGGGTGCGGGGGGAGCCAGGTTCGGTCCTGATGTCCCCCCCTGCACAGTACCCCCCGGGCAGGTTGGGGCTGACCCTGCACCTAAGTCAAGTGCTGGAAGCTAGATTTGAGGGGAGGGCCCTGGGCCTGGGAATGAGGGGGAGGCGCAAAGCAGGAGAGGGATGTCTTCAGAGGGGCCAGTCTTCAGATGGGGAGACAGCCCAAAGGGGCGGCGGGGTGGGAGGCTTTGTGTCTGGTCCCAGAGAAAAGGAATGGGTCAGCCAGGACCGGAGTCACACGGGGTCTCTTTGCAGTGCCAGCGTCTCTGATGTCAGTTTCCCTTCAGTGAGGTGGAAGCAAGGACGGTTCTTGAGACTGATGCTGAGCCCCATAGCCAACTCTCCAGGGCAGGTGCTCAGACCTTGGGCTCACGGTCAGAACTTGCGGGGATAAAGCCCACAGCTCCACTGCGCTGGATCCTCACAACCTGTGTGTGGTGGTTTCAGAGTTAACCTAGGGGTGGCATTTAAACTGTGCTTGGCACCTGAGCACCCAAGAAGCATTAACTAGATGTTCACTCTGCGGGGGGAGGGGGGAGTCCACGGCACAAATACAGGTTCAAGGTCATTACTCCAGGTTGACCTAGCAAAGGCTCTGGAGTCCCTTCCCAACTTGGCTGATCCAGGATGAGAGGAGTGGGCCCAGAAGTGGCCCAGTGGACCCCTCCCAGCGTGGAGGGGACAGCATCTTGTTGCTCAAGAGTGGACCTATCAGATCCAGGCACACGTGCGTATCTACACATCTCAAAAGCTATCATTTGCCCAAATTTGCCCATGCATACCCACATACAAACACACACACACACTGCACATCTTCCATGAAAATCAGCAGGAATTGCGCATTTTGAGGACCCAATTAGGCTCAGTGTGTATTTGACAACCTTTCAACCTCCAGAAGACATTTATTTTTACAACGCTCTCCAGCTGAGAAATTACTAGGTTCTTGCCCTTTCCTGAATTGTCTTGGCATCAGGAAGCACCAAGGTGTATCTGGGAGTGAGGAAGGGGGACCCACTCGGCAAGACTTGGCACGGCTGTCATGACACCTGGGAAGTGGGTCCCGGGGGGCGGCGACTGTCCAAGTGGAGCCTTCGGAATCCGCTCCCAGCCCAGGCTGCCCCCGGGGATGGATAAATCTTCCCATCACCACCTTGTACCCCTTTGAATCCTCAGGGCCCCTCTGAGGCGGCTGTGTGTCGGGGGTTGGGGTGTGTTCCCATCTGGCAGATAAGCAAACTGAGACCCAGCCCAGAGAGGTCTAGGACCTGACCTGTGACCTCGCCCCACGGAAGGGCTCCTTAGGGTATTCCCACTTCCCGCTTCCTGCTCCCCCTCTCAGCACACGCGGCCACACTCTGTGTCAGGTCACCGGAAAAAAAGCTAGGCTCTGAGTCTGGGCATCAAGGAATGGGAGCAGAGCGTGGGAAATAGAAACAAAGAAACACAAAAGGCTCCCTTGGTGATGAGGAAGGGGAGCGCGAGCATCAGCCCGGGGTCCGAAGGCTAGCGACTCCCCCTAACCCTCCCGGGAGGTCCCAGGCAATGTCCTTACCAGGCTCTGTCTGCAGAAATTATTCCAGCCCTCCTATCACATCTCCCCATCACCCACTTATCTCTCTCCCAAGAGCTTCCCCGCCCCCCACTTCAAAGGCTAGACCCTGGCATCCTTGTCGGGGGAAAAAGAAGCTGTTTTCCCACGGATGGCACACTGTGACTCCCGGCTCCGCTGACCTCTGTCAAGTCCCTGCATTCGTGCCCGTGAGGCAAGGTCTCCTGCCCCCCGATCAACAGGATGTTCCTGGACAAAGACACCAGAGACCCCTGAATGTCATGGTTGTTTCACAGCAGGGTCCCTCATTCACTGACATCTTCCACAAACATGAGTGAAACTGCGGCACCGGCCCCGTTAAATGACCCGCGGACCTTTCCCCAGTAGAGACGGCATCGCGGACTGCGGATTTACCAAATGTACCACCATGATTTTGTTTCTTTTTGTCTCTTTTTTTTTCTCTTCTTTTTTTAGGGCTGCACCTGCCGCATATGGAAGCTCCCAGGCCAGGGGTCAAATTGGAGCTGCAGCCGCACGCCAAGGCCACAGCCACAGCAACGCCAGATCCGAGCTGTGTCTGTGACCTGCGCCGCAGCTCGCAGCAACGCCGGAGCCCTTAACCCACTGAGGGAGGTCGGGGATCAAACCCACATCCTTGTGGATACTATATCAAGTCCTTAACCTGCTGAGACACAGCAGGAACTCCTGAATGATCACGGTTTCAATGTCAGCCTCACTCTGACCCTTGGTCCCCTACATGTCAGGGTGACGTTGCCAGGGTGATGTCGCCAGGGTGAAAGATGTACCCAGAAAAACGCCACCCCATCACAGCAGCCCGGGACAGGGATATTGAGCAGAACATGTGCTCTGGATGGTTCTGTCCGCACCTCCGGCTCTGCTCCCTCACAAGCAGCAGGTTGGCGATTAGCGAAATAGCAATAGCGTCGAAGCCGGTGACAACTGCCACAACCGTGACCGTGACGCCAGCTGTCGCCAGGAGCGGTCAAGCCTGCTTCTCCTCCTCCTGGAGCCTCCATGTAGGCAGGGGCTCTAAACATTTTAGGGAAACCTGGCCAATCATTCCCGTGAATCTTCACTGCCTGGACAGATTAAACCCAGGCCCCAAGTGGCTCTCCCAGTTGACAATTTTTTTCTTTCAAAAAGGCAGAAGTTGCTGTGAGCCAAGTTCTTGCAGCCGAATTCCTGGATACAGTTTCTAACTATTCCAATCAGCGGCTCTGCGGTGGGGCTGGGATTTCAAGCTTGCCACAGTATGAAGTCCAGTTTGGGCTATATTCCCTTCCCTCTCGCAGCGTGATGAAGGTTTCCCCGCAAAATCAAAAGGCTTACTGTCAAGTTTTCGATTGGTCTGGGCTCCGCGCGATCATGCGTGTGGTGGTGGAAAGGAATATGAATGCGGTGCCAGCTCCACCGTGGGGCCTGGAGGCCTCGTCCAAGCCGTCCAGGGGCCTTATGAAAGTGGAGCGGAACTCTTTGCACGTAGGTTCCAACTAATGAAATTCCCCAGATGCGCCACAGTGTGCAAACGCAGTGTAAAAAAGAACAATGGCTGGACAAAAACCGAGGCAAGTCGGCCGAGCGCGCCAAAGACGACCAGGGCTGCTGATGCAAGGGGAGGCCAAGGCTGGCTTCCGCCCCCCGGCCCCACCTCTTCTTTCTCTTCTGTCTTTTCTCTGTGTGCATTCGGAACCTAATGAAAATAAAGTCACCGTGTTTCCCGGCCGGGGAGACAGCCTGCTCTTGACTTGCATAAAATATACTGCCAGTTCCCCAAAGGGGGCTGACAGTTGGGAAAAGCACACAGATGATGCTCAAGGCCCAGACGGATGGACAGGATTTACCTCTCTTTCTCTTCCCCTTAAACCACATAGATGTATGCATGTTTAAACCAGCGGTGGGCTGGAGCCAGTTTGTACCAGCCCCAGAGGACTGCTTGCACGCTTCTCTTCCCAACCCTATGTTCAGTGAGGTCAGACTGGGAACGAGAAATCAGCCGTGGCGGGAGTATTTACACCACAGAAATTGGAAAACACTACAAATCAAAATTCCCTTTTTCTTTTTTTTGCAGTTTGTTGTTAAATATCTACCAGCAGATCACACCACCGTGTGTGTGTGTGTCTGTGTACAAATGGATGGAGAACTATGCAGATACATAGATATCAGTATACATGTACATATGTGTATTTTATAAAAAGATATATATAGAGAGAGGTTACATGCATACTTTATTCACGTTCTTATAGCCCCCTAATTCATAACCTCTCTTTAAATATCCTTTGAAAGCAATACTAAAACCAGGGATCCAATCTGTATGCTTTTATAATAAAAAAGAAAGGGAAACCAACCTGTTCTCCTCAAATAGAATAGCAATAGCTAAATTGATTCCTTTTTGCCGGGCATTAACTTTCTCCTATTACCGCAAATTTGCCGCACTTGTATTTTCTTCCATCCCCAGAATTAAACACACTTCTAATTTCTCACTTCAGGTGCATTAAGTGTGGTATAGGGCACAAATGAATAATTTTATTGCTCATAAATTTTATAATCCATGCAGCACTTGCTGAAATGGATGTGTTCGGGATGCATTCATTATTTCTCCTAATTTGAAGACCACAGGACTGCAGCCGCCCCGCTCGCCGAGCCTCCAGTAATTGCCAACTCTTTTCTACCAGTTTGAGGCCCGAATGACAATTCGGGCACACGGCTCTGCTTTATGTGGATAAATTACAATAACCGGTTTAGCAGATTATTACTTTTATTAATTTAAGAGACTATACAACATTGGTGAGCGGTTTCTGTCCCCCGCAGACAGAAGTTACCCTGCCAGCTTAACGGCACTGTGAAGGACTGGATGTACGACAGGTTGTAAAGGTAACAGCTCTGCACACCCTCCCCAGATCATGCAACTGAAACCCCGACGGGAGGAAGCCCTTGCGAGGAAGCAGGCTGATTGAGACAGAAGAAGCAAGGAAAAGACCAAAGAATCCTTGGTTGGTTCTGAGCTTGCTTGGAAAGGATGATGGCTAAGATGTCAGGGTTTTGGCCTCAGACAGTCCTGATCTCGGCCCCAGCCCGCCCGCTAGACCCGTGTGACCCTCAAGCAAGTCAACTCTCTGTTTCCTCGTCGGTAAAGTGGAGGCAGAATAATATCTTCCCCTTAGGACTCGGGAGGATGGATGACATAATGCATGTACAGGACTTGGCAACTGGTGAGTACCCAGTGGGTGGCAGTGGGGGACCCTTCTTGGGCCTCTCCCTGAAGAGGAAGTCAGGAAAGTCTTTGTGTCGGGAAAGAACTACTGAAAAGTACAGAGCTTGGAAACTGGGTCCCAGAAAACTGTTGATGATGGTGATGGCAGCCTGGGGTGAGTTCCCCATCAGGGGAGGCATTCAAGGAAAGCGGGGCATTTGTGGGAGAGACTCGTGAATGGACTCTAGGATCAAGCGGGGCATTTGTGGGAGAGACTCGTGAATGGACTCTAGGATCAAACTGGATGACTTGAGGTTCTAGGAATCAATTAAAGAGGAATTTGACCAAATTGCGCATATTCATTGGGTACTTACACCCACTTGGAGTTGTAAACCTTTTATGTGTTTTCTCATTTGTCTCCACTTTAGCCCTAGGAGAGAGACAGACGTCCACGATCCACATATTATAGATGAGGAAATGGGGGAACGGTGGGGGAACGGGGAGGTGAAGCGGCCTGTCCAAGGTCATGCAGCCTGTCCAAGGTCATCACGCAGGCAACAAGAGGCAGAGCTGGGACTCAAACCCAGGGTGGTCTGCCTTCCAGAGCTGGGTCCTAGGCCCATACACCCGTTTGCACCACTCCCGTCCACACCAGTGGAGCACAGAGGACCAAGCCAAAGCATCTGCTGCGCCTCGGCCTCGCCCCAGCCTGCTCCCGGGCCCACGCATCCCCCGGGCAGCGCCCACTCGGGAATCCAAGCAAACCCCGGAAACCTGGTCGCACATCAGGAAGGAAGCCAGGTCCCCATGCGTGCTCGGGAGCCTCACATCATGCCCCGGACAAGCCCAGCTCATGTCCCACCATCTGAGGGGCAGAGGCAAAGCACGGTGGCTTTTGCAATCAGACCTCTTTTTGACCTCGGACTGTCCCAGTGGATAGGTGACACAGCAGCATTTACCAGCAGGCGCTTTACCAGGGGTTTGCGTTTCCCCGATAATTAAGTGCCTCTGACACTTACACAAGCCTACACACACACACACACACACACACACACACACACAGCCCAGGGCCTGCCCAAATGAGTCAGTGTTTTTTAAAAAGACGCACTCACTGTGATGAACCACACACACAACTGCAGCTGAGCTACGGGCACATGCTGTCCTACCTGTAATCATAACGGTAGCAACAGTTTGGTTGGATGTAGTCCTCTTTATTTTTATTTTTTAACCTGGCCCTTCCAGTGGGAAGCATTTTGCTTTTTGCAAACATAAGAACATACCAAAAAAATGACACAGATTTCTAACCTTGGGATTTTGATTTTTCCAAGAATGGGGGGAGAAAAGGACGCAGATTTCAAACCTTGGGATTTTGATTCTTCTAAGAATGTGGCCTACGCCACAGCCACAGCAATGGGGGATCCCCAGACGCGTCTGCGACCTACCCCACAGCTCACGGCAACGCCGGATCCTTAACCCATTGAGCCAGGCCAGGGGTCGAACCCGCGTCCTCGTGGATACTAGTCGGATTCGCTTCCGCTGTGTCACGACGGGAACTCCCAAAAACATCTCTTAAAGGCTTCAAAATTGAAATCCAAAAGCCAGGCATCCGTACTACAGCAAGGGGAAACAGCCAACGTTTCCCGGGTGAAAGGTCAACCTGGGCAGCGCCCCACCAGCCCCCCAACCCTGAGAGCCAGCCTGTCATTTTAGCCAGGGAGCCCTGGGCATGGCGCAGAGGCAGGGAGCTCTTGGGGCCCTTTGGACATCACGAGGAAACACCTGGATTTCCTCCTTATTCGCCCAAAGCTCAAGCCAGCTGTCTGCAGCAAGGGGCTGGGACACTGCGCCCTGCCACCGGGCCCGCGCCCACAACAGCCTCTTGGTTCCTGGCCCCGGTCCGGTTGGGACAACCCCACCCATCACCACCTCCTCCTCCTCCTCTTGTGTTCTAAATCACCAGCCTTATGCCAGCTCCCCTGATTAACAGCCGGCCACCTCATTTAGAAAGCTAACTTTTCTCCGAGTTCCATCCTGTTCTTGAGGTTTCGGTTGGAAACTTGGCCTAGATGACAGCTGTGTGGGCCTCTCCCCAGCTCGACCCAGCAGGAGTTCTAATACACTTCATTCTGGGGCTGGTTGCTGCTTTTAATCTATCAGCACGGCGCCGCAGCTGCTGTAAGCTAGCTGAAAATTGTCTGCATACGGGGCGAACCGTTTGTAACCCTTTTCAGTGCAAACGTGCACTTGAGCAGAAATGCACCGCCCAGCCCTCCCGTGCCTAGGACAGGAGTGAGTCCAGGGTCTTCCCCCACAAGGGTGCCTCCTCACCCTAAAAACCAGGACACTTCCGGAAGCCTGAACTCACCGGCTTGAAATCCTACCCTCTTGACTCAACTTCTTCACAAGCTTTGGCCAGAGCACCAGGACCCCTGTAACCAAGGCTTGGCCCCAGGACGCCTCCGCCTGGCCCCCGGCTTGAGGCTTGGTTTGAGAAGAGGGCTTCCAAGGGCTGCCTTGAGGAAGCGGGCTGGGGCTGCCGAGGGCCTCCCAAGAGCCGCCCTCCCTAGACCCGGGGAGCCCTGGCCCAAGGCAACGCCACCTGATTCCCAATCTGCCGGTGCCGTCAACTGTAAAGGGCCTCTCGTTGATCTACGGAGCGGCACCAGACCCAACGGGGCTCGGCAAACACGGCGGGGAGGGAGGAACTGAAACCCTTGCCAAATACGAACAGTTCCAGTTCTTAGGGAATAGCCAGTACCCTTCAGGCATTAAATACAATTTCAGATGTCAATCGAGAAAGAGAGAAAATGAGGAAAATCACAAGGAAAGGGGAAGAATGGATGGAAAGAGGAGGGGAGGGGAGGGGAGAGAGGGGAGTGGGAGGGGGACAAGAACAAGGAAGGTGCTCCCAGCAGAGCACCAACCCCCACTCCGTCTTTGCAAACCCCTCGGTGGTCAGTGGAAGGAGGCCCCGGCTGCTCTCCATTTGCAGCGGAGACGGAGACGCTGGGAGATGCAGTCACATCCCGGCCCTCGCCCCCAGACGCCCTCGCTAAGGAGGAGGCGGCGGGCTCCCCTGCTTCCTCACCAGGCGCGAAGCCCGGGGGCCTCCATCCGCAGCCCCTGCTCCCTGGAGCAGGCACAGAGGGCCCTTCCTCTCCACCACCCCAGGAGGGCCCAAGAGCCCTCTCTCCCTGCTCCTCGGTTCAAGGAGCAGCACCCATAGGAGTCGGGGTCACCAGCTAGGGCAGTCCCCACACCCTGCACATGGAGCAGATGGGTGCAGATTACCAGCCCCCGGCGCTGGCTGGGGGAGGAGGGGCTGTTACAGACTCTGAGGCCCAGAGGAAAGGACTGGGAGGGGGGAGGGCAAGGGGTGGGCCCCCGTCCCCAAATCAGCCCAACTCAGAACCCAGTCTTGCCTCAGAATTGATACGGCAGCAGCTGTATCTCTTTCATTTGAGTAATTATCATATAATTAAGTGCATGAATTACAAGAGAGCCAAGGCATTAAATTAAAATATTTAATGCTTGTAAATCTGAAAATGATTACTGTGCTGATGCGCAGCCAGTGAGAAGTGAGGCTAATGGCTCAGCGGCCAGCACGGGGAGGTGGTGGCAGCAGCCAGGCCTCACCTCGGAAGGCAGGGAGGGCGAGGGGAGGGATGGGGGGCTTGGGGGTGATGAGGAGGGCTGAGGAGGAGGAACTGGGAGGGAGGCCTGGGGGGAGGACGGAAAAGAGTGGGGGGAGGAGTTCCCTTTGTGGCTCAGCAGTTAAAGAATCCAACTAGGAACCATGAGGTTGCGGGTTCGATCCCTGGCCTCGCTCAGTGGGTTAAGGATCGGGCGTTGCTGTGAGCTGTGGTGTAGGTCGCAGACATGGCTGGGATCCCACAGACATGGCTGTGGTGTAGGCCAGCGGCTATAGCTCCTATTCAGCCCTTAGCCTGGGAACCTCCATATGCCACAGGTATGG
>PVHT020000179.1:1094569-1218734 GCA_004024745.2 Catagonus wagneri
TTTTTTTTTTTTTTTTTTGTCTTTTTGCCATGTCTAGGGCCGCACCCGCGGCATATGGAGGTTCCCAGGCTAGAGGTCTAACAGGAGCTGTAGCTGCCGGCCTTCGCCACAGCCACAGCAACGCGGGATCCAAGCCGCCTCTGCAACCTACACCACAGCTCACGGCAACGCCGGATCCTTAACCCACTGAGCAAGGCCAGGAATCGAACCCGCAACCTCATGATTCCTAGTCGGATTCGTTAACCACTGAGCCACAACGGGAACTCCCCCTGCTCTCCTGTCCTACAGTACGGAGGACAGCGATGTTCTGAACTAATGCGTGAATGAATACATAATGAATACACGTGTTCCCCCGCTCAGGCAGGTCTTTGGGTCCAGTGAGGGTTTCCAACCGCCTCCTACCCCCTATTCTTGTCCCTGGAGGCCTCTCCTGAGCAATGAAATTCATAGCCTGCCCCACTCTGCGGAACAGCGGGTATTGGAGGTCACTCTGCTTGAGCCACTGCGGACGTCTTGTTCCTACTAAAGACACAGGGAGTCCCTTGAAGCCAGGGACCTCAGCACTACAGCCTCCTCCTGCAGTCCCCGCAGCTGGTCCCGGGGCCTCCAAACCTTTGCTCTCCGTGTCCCCTGTCTGAAATGACCCCTTTCCTCCTTAGGGAGTCGGATGAAGCCCCACCAGCACCTTCTGGGAAGCCTTCCCAG
Organism: Catagonus wagneri; assembly: GCA_004024745.2. Lineage (NCBI taxonomy): Eukaryota > Metazoa > Chordata > Mammalia > Artiodactyla > Tayassuidae > Catagonus > Catagonus wagneri. Next base: position 1,095,275 of record PVHT020000179.1, read on the forward strand.
AACACTGTCCTTCCAAAGACACTGCTCCCTCCCAGGAGCTCCCCCAGGATCCCTCCGTGCCTGCCACCAGCGAGGGATCACGATTTCTCCAGAATCCACCCACCCCTCTCCACCTAGCAGCACCCCCACCTTCAGCCCCCCCTCTTTCTGGTCTCCATGACAGATGCCTCCTCATCAGTTTTCCATCTTCCAGGGCCCGTGCGCCTGTCCAGCAGGAGCCTTTCATGGACTCCCCGGGTCAGGCTGCCCCACAGGGAGCACAGTAGAGACATTCCAGACTCACAGAAGACCCAGGGCGACTGCAGACGAGCAAAGAGTCTGCGCAGAGCCGATGGCTCGTAAGGGTCAGGTTCAGAAGGCGTGCCATCCTGAGTGGTGGCATGGCAAGTAAAAAGAGGGTACTGCGGAGTCCCACAGGCCTGGGTACAAAGCCCAGCCCTGAGACGTTCTAGCTCACCATATGGCCTCTGCTAGGGGACAATGAAGAGCCTCCATTTTTTCACCTGGAAGATGAAAGTAATAGCCAGCTTGTTGCGACAATCATGAAAAATGGATGTTAAACACCCCCTCTGGGTCCCCTCTGACACACAGTAGGCACCTGATAAGTGGCAACTACTATCATTGGGATGGTGATTGGGAATGTCCCCAGCCTGGCGGGCGAAGCGCCTACAGAGAACACCAGCAGCTTAAAGGACCCTTTCTGAATTGAAAACTTAAATAAATGAATAACAAACCCGACCTGTATTGGGAGCTTACTATGTATCAGGCACTGTTTAAGTGCTTCCCATTTATTTAACTCATTTCATCTCAGGAGAAGAGCAATAATAATTCTTACCATCTTCCTTTTACAGAGAAGGAAATGGATGCAGCGCGAGCTTAAGCACTTGCCTAAGGGACCCTGGCTGCAGCGGGACCGGCCAGGGTGGGAAGCCAGCCTGTGTGCCGCCCCTCCTCTCCTCCTGAGCCGCCCTGAGCTGTGGGCTGCGGGTGATAGAGAAGGGAAATAAAACAGGAGGCTCCTCACCCCGGCGCTCCTAGAATGCCACAAATATGCTGGAAAGAAAGGACATTCTGAGATGCATTTCAAGCCTAGACTTGGTCGAAAAAGGCCCTGGCCAGTGGGACTTATATCCTCCAGCCTCAACGTAACTCGGGGCCATGGTGACCCTTTAAAGGAAGGTCACTGTACACTGGGAACTGTGCTTTTTCACTTATGATCTCATTTAAACCTCACAGCAGGCCTGTGAGATAGGTGTTATTATCCCCAGTTTACAGATCTGAACACTGAGGCTCAGAGAGGTTAAGTGACTTTGAGAAAGAAAGAAAGCACAAGAGAGCTGGAAATCAATGAGTCCAGTAAATTATGCCATCCGAGTGGGGATTATTTACCTATTTATTTCATTTTATTTTCTTTTCCTCTCTCTCCCTCTCTCTCTCTCTCTTTTTTTTTCTTTTTTTTTTGCTCATGAGGAGCCAAAAGAGGTGCCTGTTAATGAAGAATGAAATCGTTTGCTACAATTCACTCCAAAACAGTATGTTTAATTACCACAAACCCTTCCCTAATCAAATCACTTAATTGAATTCAGATCGCATGTTTGATGTTATATATAATATTTTGCAAGTTGGCCCTCTTTGGGGAGCGTATTGATTGAGGAGGAAAACAGATGTTCAGGAAGATGTTTCCAGATCAGGGCTGGACCGGACGGCTGCAGAGTTGAAAGGAGGCTACAAGCGCAGAGACAGTTGTGACACCAGGGCCCAGAGGCCTGGGCACCTTCACCCTGCTTCTCACCAGAAGGTCACCCCCCGCCCCGAGCCTGTCTTCCACCGCTGGCCCCCCAGGACAACTGTGTCAGCAGCGGCTTCCAGGGCCACTGTGCCAACCTCTGACACAGCTCCTGGTTGTAAGTGCTGGATGAGAGGCAGACAGCAGGGTCAGAGGCCTGGCCGTGCAAAGCCTCTGGAGCTGATGGTGTGAATGCAAGGGGAATGAAAGGACAGGTACACAGTCTCCCCGATCTGGAGGGGCCATAACTGGCCAGAGCTTTCCCAGGAAGGCACTGAGCATCCTTCCCTATTCACTCATTTGTTTATTCAACAAACATTTGCCAGGTACCTACTATGTGCCATTCAGGTTTTTATTCAATAAATATTGAGTATCTACCACGTTATCTTTTTCATTCATTCATTCATTCATTCAATCATTCATTCATTCATAAAACATGTGCCAGAAGCCTGCAGTGTGCAAAGCCCCAGGTCTCGGTGGTACCCACCCACGTGGAGCTCACAGGCCAGCAGCAGAGGAAGAAATTCAGCATCAGACACAATGAGATGCCACCTCCGTGGAACCTGAGGGATGGAGGCACCTGAGGGTGAAGAGGGAGGCGGGGTCTAGGACAGTACCAGGGGCACCCAGTCAGAGCAGTGAGGGACATGTACTGAACTGGGGCGGGGGCCGGGGGGTAGGGTCCAAGGAAGAGGCACGGCCTGCCTGAAGGCCTGCCCCGGGGAGAGGAGAGAGAAGGCCAGTGTGGTTGGAACGCGGCCACAGTGAGGGCAGGTGCACAGACAAGCTGGTGTGCCTGGGGGTGGGGGGCGGGAGCACTGACCTGGGCGCTGCACGGAGGGACTAGACCTCAGGGCAATGCAGAGCCACAGTCAGAAGGCGTCTTCACATCCAGCACAGACCACAGATTCGGGATCGGGGGAGCAGGAAGGATGCCAGGTTCTGCACCAGGCACTGGGAGTTTGGAAAGGAGTAAGACCCTGGCATCCACGGGCATGCCAAGCACACGGACAAGTCAGCGGTGACTTGAAATCCTAGGAGAGCAGCACCTTCGTGGGGCACGTTGGTTTCTGAATTTTTAATATTATCCATGTTTTATCTGGTCGATATTTACTTTGAAACCACTAACAACGTAAAGGGGAGGATGAATGTGACATTTCATCCTTTCATTCGAAAAGTATTCATTGAACACCTACTATGTGCCAGGTCCTATGTGTCCCATGGAGAAAACAACAAGGTTGATGGCTTTTGAACCCCAAGGTCAGCCCCAACAGCCCTTTCTAGGTCTCTCGCTCATAACATGCATCAGACACATGTAACTACGCGACGAATTTGCTGCTTCTGAAGCAGCACCTACTGTGCACTGGGTCCCACGCAGTGAGCTGTGCTGCGGATGACACAGAACTTCAGTGGTTCGAGATCCACCACGAACACGAGGCTTGCAAACAAGAGCTGGATATGTGACAACATGGGACCAGAGATGACACAGGGTCCTGCAGAAGGACGTCCTATCCCAGTAGGAGATAAAAGCAGTTCTCCTGAGCTAAGTGGTCGGGGGACCCTGGGGGGCGGGCATAAAACTTGGTAAGCGTTTTAATGGTGGGTTAAGGAGCATCATGATGGTGCAGACACTTTAGATGAAGAGAACAGCATCTGCAAAAAAGGGTCAAAACATCTAGAAACAGCAAATTACCCACTCATGCTGGAACACAAGTTGGGAACCAGAGTGTCATAAGGTTGAGGAATAGATTGGGAACAAGCATGGATTGCACTGGATGGCAGCACAAAATTGTGGCAATGAGGAGGCACTGGAGCCTTTTTGGGGGGGGGGTCTTTTTAGGGCCCCACCACGGCATATGGAGGTTTACAGGCTAAGGGTCAAATCCGAGCTATAGCCCGCCGGCCTACGCCACAGCCACAGCCACACCAGATCCGAGCCATGTCTGTGACCTACACCACAGCTCACGGCAACGCCGGATCCTTAACCCACTGAGCAGGGCCAGGGGTTGAACCCACGTCCTCACCGATAGTAGTCAGATTTGTTTCCAATGACAGGAAATCCCATGGGAGCCTTTTAAGGGGAGACTCAGCCTGACAAAGGGCACATATTTTCAGAGTCTGAGTGACAGCACAGAGCTGGGAGAGGCTGGATAAACGGAGACCAGGTGGCTCACCACTACCATCGCTCAGATGAACAGGGACCAAAGTGTGGCAGGAAGTCACGCCTCCTCCCAGGGCGCAGTGTGGGGAAGGGAGCCTGGCACGGGAAGGGAAGGGAGAGGAGGGCCCAGGCAGAGCCGCAGCTCTGGGGGGGCTAGGTCACCGTCATGGTCCCAGCACCACAGTATCTAGAAGAACGTGGCCAGTTCATGCAACAAGCACATAAAAAGATATAAAAGCTCCTGTAAGTAGAAATGAGATCAAATGCCTCGTACATAGGAGGCTCTTCGTAAAGATGGGGTGGGGAGCGGGAAAGTTTGGATTGGCAGATGAGGAATGAAATGGAGAGACGGATGAACGGGTAGATAAGCAGATGGGGAGCGGACGGCCACTTGAACACTGGATGGATGGGTGTGCGAATATCTGGACAGACGTATGAGCGAAGGGTGAAGGACTGAGGGAAGGTAGGAGGGAGCAGTAAAAGGGTAAGAGGCTGCCTGGCTGGGCAGACAGGTGGATACATGGCTGGGCAGGGAGACGGGTGTGGGTGTGGACAGTAGCTCCTAGGAGAACGTGACTGGAGAAGGCTGGGAGACTCCAGCCAGCTACACAGACTCTGGGCTGATAACCCCTGGGCCTTCTCAGCACTTCCAATTGAAAGTCCTCCTCTCCTAGCCCCACCCTCGCATTCAGTAGAGACAGTCTAACGGAAAGATCTGGAATCATGAGAGCTGGCTGCTGACTAATCCCCCTTTTGCTCCGATTTGCTGTGTGGCCTTAGACTAGCCCCTTCCCCTCTCTGGCTTTCTCTTTGTCCTCCAACGAAAGAATAGGACGGGGTCAGGATGCCTAAGTGCTCTCCCCACGTGCTCACCCACACCTTCCTAGGCGATCTTGAAGGTTGCTTTTTCTTTTTTGTCTTTTTGGGGCAGCACCCCCGGCATATGGAGATTCCCAGGTTAGGGGTCAAATCGGAGCTGTAGCTGCTCGCCACAGCCACAGCCACAGCAACGCCAGATCCTTAATCCACTGAGTGAGGCCAGGGATGGAACCTGCGTCCTCATGGATGCTAATCATATGCCACTGAGCCACGACAGGAACTTCCAACCTCTGAGGTTTCATTTGCAGGCTGAGCTCCAGTTGCCAGGTGACCTTGAAGGACAGTGGTCCGCTAACTTTTGCAAGCATTGGAATCAACTGGAGGAGCCGTTAGAATACAATTTCTGGCCTCCACCCCCAGAGCTTCGGATCTAGTAGGTCTGAGTGTGGCCAGGAATTTGCATTTCTAGCAAGTTTCCAGGTGACACTGGTCCTGGGACCCCTCTTTGAGAATCGCTGATCTAGGCGTCCTTGACAGCGACTGTTTGTGCTGAAACCTGGCAGCTCACCCTGCCCCACCAAGGGGGCCTCCAGGAGGACTGTCCCCTCTGGTCACCCAGGGACAACCCCTGACGCGTCGAGGGGGGCAGTCGGCAGCGCTGCACTCTCTCGTCCTTGCCGCAGGGCCCGGCGCCCGCCCTCCCTCCGCCTGCTTTCTTTCTCCGGGAGCCGGGAGCCGGTGAGAGCACCGTGCCTTCTGCCGCCTGCGCGCCGCCTGCCCCTGCCGCCCTCAGAACAGCTGTGGGCTTAATTATCAAAATAACATTTTAATAGTCTCATAACTGAACTCCCTTCAAAACATGCCAGTGGAGGAGGCGGGAAGGATTCTTTTTAGCACCTCTTCCCGCCCGACTTGCTAATCGGAGGCATTTAAGCTGCCAGGAGGCCCAGAGGCCCAGCCCTGCCCACGGAGCACCCCGTCCTCACCCCGCGTGGCTGTGGCTTCCCCACACGGAGCACGCCGGACCCAGAACCCGAGCCAGGAGTCATCAGAGGGCCCCCAAATCTCCCTCCCTATGAGAGGAAAAGCTGCTCTCTCCTGCAAACACCGTCATCACTCAGGAAAGCGGATCTGCTAAGAGAACTTAGGCAATTCATTTGCGATCACCAGGGGTTTTACTTGCTTTTAACACCTTTTTTTTTTTTCCAAATTAAAAAAAAAAATTGCTATCACCAGCATTAACTCTGGCTTCCCCTTTCCCTGCTACTCCATGTAATAATTCTACGGGGAGTCCTAGCTGGTATTTAGCTCCTGAGTTAAGCTCCACTAAACAAGCCCAGTGCAAAACTGGCGTCACAAATCACAGTGTTTTTCCCTCCCACTCGCCGCAGCGCCCTTCACTCTCTCATTCTTAAAGCTACTAACATTGCATTTATCCAGCGCTCACTATGCCTGGGCTGTGTGCTGTGGATGGAACATATGTTATATGTTATTACATTAAATCCTTGCTCAGCAGCCCAAGGAGAAAGGCTCAACTGTTTGCAGGATCCCCGCTTTACCAGGGAGCCAAGTGAAGCCTGCCTGCACTGAGGAGCTGGGCTGGGGGACCAGGCAGGTGTGTTTTTAGCAAAGGTACCATCCTGCCTTGCTTGGACTTGGCTCTGGGTGAACTGTCTTCTAAGCCAGTGCTTCTGAAACATAAGTGTATGAATCACCAGGGACCCTTTATTTTATTTTGTCTTTTCAACGCCGCACCTGCGGCATATGGAGGTTCCCAGGCTAGGGGTCTAATCGGAGCTGTAGCCGCCGGCCTTCGCCACAGCCACAGCAACTCGGGATCCGAGCCGCGTCTGCAACCTACACCACAGCTCACGGCCACGCCGGATCCTTTAACCCACTGAGCGAGGCCAGGGATTGAATCCGTGTCTTCATGGATACTAGTCGGGTTTGTGACTGCTCAGCCACAATGGGAACTCCACCAGGGACTATTTAAAAATGCAGATTCTGGCCCGGTAGGTAGGGCTGGGGAGAGACCTGGGATTCTGTATTTCTGGCACATTCCTGGGTGATGCAAATGTTGCCAGTCACTGGGCCACCCTTGGAGGAGCGAGGCCCCGGGAGGCAGAGCGCAGGGAAGGGCCAGGCCAGGCCCCCAGCAGCATCAGACCAGAGAGGCCAAGCAAGGCCTGGGAGCGCTGGGCCTCCTCTGCAGCTCCGTCTTGGGCTGGTGGCCCTGGTTCTCTCCTGATCCTCTCACGGTCCCTCCCAGTGGTAGCTCCAACTCCCAGGAGAGAAATAGGAAGAGGCACTATTTCAGAGACCAGTATTCTCATCCTACCCCATTTGTCTGACTTCTCAAGCTCCATGCCCAGTCATGGAACAAAAAGTTACCTTTGGGGAGTTCCCATCGTGGCTCAACGGTAACGAACCTGATTAGTAACTATGAGGACGCGGGTTCGATCCCTGGCCTAGCTCAGTGGGCTGAAGATCTGGTGTTGCTGTGGCTGTGGCATAGGCCGGCTGCTACAGCTTCAATTCAACCCCTAGCCTGGGAACTTCCATATGGTACACGTGCAGCCCTTAAAAAAAAAAAAACGAAGAAGTTGCCTTTGCTTCCTGGAGGAAATCATCAGAAACAAGGCCCTCATCACATTTCCTGCTGCCTACACTGAGCACTTGATATGAAACAAGACAGGCACTGTGGAAACATGGGCCAGGATATGGCATCTGTCCCCATGCAGCTGACTAGCGGACAAAAAAGAATTGGTGCCATCTAAGGGTGGGCTCATGATGGGGACCAGGGATACCCAGGCAAAAGCAGAAGCTGGGCTGGGCTGGGCACTGTCAGTCACCCTGTGCCAATAACTCAAGTCCATTTTCATTTTTTTAATTTTTTATTTTGGCCAAACCATGTGGAAGTTCCCGGGCCAAGGATCGAACCTGCACCACAGTTGCAACATGTGCCACAGCTGCAGCAACACTGGATCCTTAACCTATTTAGCCACGTGGGAACTTCCTCAAGTCCCTTTACTATTAGCCCCAGTGCAACTAAGCTCACTACCACTGATAAAGGGGACCCTCACGCCACCTCTGGACATTAGCTGGGTGGGCACTCTGTCATAGACCTGGGGATCTGGGAGCTCATCAAGCTTTGGGGGAAAAGAGAACCCATGGCAACCCCTAGGCCACAGCCGACCTTTAGTAAGCTGGCCACCAGCCCATCAGAAAGCCAGGCCTACTGGACAATCCCCAGAGATCACACTCTCTACTGGCCGCAGGCAGAGCGGAGAGCCCTGAATTCAAGTCCTGCCTCTGCCCTGCCAAGCTGTGAACCCAAGAAAGTCAGTTTTCTTCTCTGAGCCTAATGTTTTCATCAGCAACATAACAGCACATGACCTGATTCACACGGTGCAGCACAGAGCAGACACTATATATATATATATATGCTTTTGTTTGTTTCTTTGTTTGGGTCGCACCTTTGGTATATGGAAGTTCCTAGGCTAGGGGTCACATCGGAGCTGCTGCCGGCCTACACCACAGCCACAGCAACCCCAGATCCGAGCCACCTCTGCGACCCGCACCACAGCTCACGGCAACACCGGATCCTTAACCCACTGATGGAGGCCAGGGATCAAAGTCAGGTCCCCGTGGGTCCTAGTCAGGTTCATTATGGCTGAGCCACGACGGGAACTCCTATAGTCATTACAGAAGTAAAAGCCCTTTACCTTTTTAAATTTTATTTTAATATGATTCAGTAAATGAGTACGGAAGTGCTCTCGTAGTGCTCCCCTTGTCCTTCCGCCACAGCAGGTCCGAGAGGCCCCCCCGCCCCCACAAGGTATAATTTCTCTGGTTTCTTTTTTTGAATTTTTTTTTTCTTTTTAGGGCCGCACTCTCAGCATATGGAAGTTCCCAGGCTAGGGGTCAAATCGGATCTGTGGCTGCTGGCCTACACCACAGTCACAGCAATGCCCGATCGGAGTAGCATCTGCGACCTACACCCAGTTTGCAGCAAAGCCGGATCCTTAACCCACTGAGCGATCAAACCTGCATCCTCATGGAGACTAGTCGTATTCTTAACCTGCTGAGCCATAACAGGAACTCCACATCTCTAGTTTCTTTCTTTCTTTTTTCTGTCTTTTTAGGACCTCACCCATGGCTTATGGAAATTCCCAGGCTAGGGGTCCAATCCGAGCTGCAGCTGCCGGCCTACACCACAGCCACAGCAACGCGGGGATCAGAGCCGCATCTGCGACCTACACCACAGCTCACGGCAACGCCGGATCTTCAACCCACTGAGCGAGGCCAGGGATAGAACCCGCGTTCCCATGGACACTACTCAGGTTCGCCACCGCTGAGCCGCAATGGGAATACCACATCTCTGGCTTCTATTTGCCAGTAGAGGCAGAGCTCCCAGCCACCCCAGACCAGGGCTAGTTCTGAAACCCTGCCCTCACATCACAGTCAAGGTCCTTTTCTGCTTCGCCTGGACACAGGCCAGGCACAGGTGGTGGGGAAGAAAGAACGGGAGGGGATGGAGCCCAGCACCTGTGTCTGAAGGAACAGCACCAACAACGAGAAGAGCTCTGCAGGGCGGGAAGTGCAGATGAGGCAACAGAATTCCAGAATCCCCCTTCTCCAGGCAGGGAGCCGGGGCAGGCCATTGTCCATGGCCTATGAAGCCCCCCAGGTGGCACCAGTCTCAGCAAACAGCCCCTGGGTGGGGACGGGAATCTGGATCTTTGTCCACAAATGCTGGGGACCCCCTCCTCCGCCACAAGGCCCCCTCCGACCCCCGGGGGGCGGCCTCTCCCCAGCCCACCACGCAGCCCCAAGCAGCCTTCCCCACCCCGCCCGGTCCTGCCCTGTCACCCGGGAAGGGCCTCTTCCCTTTGCCCAGGATCTTCCTCATTTCCTCCGCCTTCTCAGGCTGCACTTTCCAGAACAGGATATTAAGGGAAGAGAAACCAAGGGCTTTCGGGGTTTTGAGTCTCCGCTCCAGGGAAAAGCAGACGCTCATCCCTGTCTGAAATTGCTTCGCTCTGCGAGCCTGTGGGCCGTGGGAGCCCTCCCGCCACGGACGGGCAGAAAATAGAGTTTGTTTCTCCATCTCCCAGCCCCCGCGCCGCCCGCCCGCCCTCCCCGCGCATCCCCGCTCCTCTCTGCCTGGTGCGCGGCTGCAGGCTGGAGCCTCGTGGCTCCGTGCACGCGAGCTGCCTGGTGCCAGGGAGCAGGGCACACGCTCCCACAGCTCACGGCCCTGGACGGGGAGGGAGAAGCAACAGAAACCCTTCCCCCGGCCTCCTCCGCCCTGAACCACGTGGCCTGCAGATAACCCTGGACGGAGGCCCTTCTCAGGAAAGCAGACCCAAGGACCTTTTGTTCCCTGAAATATTCAGGTTTTCAGGTCATTTTCTGGCCTTGCCGGGAGTGCGGCATGCTCCTGGCTTGAACAAAATGCACCGGTGTTAAAATATTCATTGGTCCTGGGTTGGGACTGAAGTGTCCGCATCTGTGTGTGTGTGTGTGTGTGTGTTTCAGGGAAACAAAAACGCTGTTTTCCCCGCATCCTCTGCTCCTTAGCACACCTGGGAGGGTTTACTTTGATTTGGGCAACATTTTTTTAGGTTCCTCGCTGGTACCCAAGGATGCGAGGGAGTGGAGGAGAAACCCCGAAGGATGGAGTCAACTAGGTGTTGCATCTCCAAGGGAAAGGGGAGGGAGAACAGGTGTCTTCTTGGAAGTTAATTCAACCCAGAGCCGGGCACTGGGAATACTCTGTCCAAGCAATTCACCCCTGCCCACCTCCCACCCCCTGCTCCAGCCCCAGCCCCAGCACCAAACCTGTCTGTCTACCTTTCAGAGGGGCGCGCCGGTCCACTGAGCTGGCCCCCATCGGGAGGATCCCTCTTGGGCCACTGGACGGGACTGGGGCCCTCCTGGTTGCTGTAATTATCAGTCACTCCACCTCCTTCCCTTCGCTCCTCGGCTCCCATCACGGGAACCTGTCAGGCATCCACCCCGAGGACCAGGAAATCAGCTTACCTACTGGCCCCGGTCTTTAACTAAAGGCTGGAGCTCAATTATACCGCAGGCCTCGGGGATCTCTGGAGTGGTGGCTGGAGGAAGGGCTGTTGGTAGGCGTGGGGGAGGGCAAGGAAGGGTGGGCACGCTGAGCACGCCTCCACCCCTTCCCTAGAGGAGCTGGGGAAACTGAGGCTGAGGCCGAAGCAGTAACATGATGCCCCGGGGAAGGGGATCTGGGGGAGGGGGGGAGACGGGGAGTCCAGGAACCCTGCTCCAGCCTTCTTGGGGGACTGCCACGAAGGGTTGCAAACAGTCTGAGGGGCAGGAAGGCAAACGCCAGGAGTGGTTAGTCCCAGGAAGCATGAGGACGTCCCCCAGGGGAGGACACAGGGGACACAGGTAGAGGCTGACCGACTGCAGGAGCGCGGTGGCAAAGGGCCATCCAAGTCCAACACGGCTCCCTGCCTGGCATGCACTTTACCTTGAACTTGTCCGTCTGCCTTTCAAAATGTGTCTTGAATCAGCCCGTCACCCCCTGCCACCGCCAGGGGCCACCATCTCCAGCCAGGACAACAGCAGTGGCCACCCCCCCGGACTCTGAGCTTCCAGTCTTCTCCCTGGTACTCTCCTCCAACCGGCAGCCAGAGCAATCTTTTTACAACGTTAAAATGGGAAAATGTCATTTGTGACTTAAAGCGGCATATGGAAATTCCCAGGCTAGGGGTCCAATTGGAACTGCAGCTGACAGCCTATGCCACAGCCACAGCGACACGGGATCCGAGCCGTGTCTGCGACTACACCACGGCTCATGACAACGCCAGATCCCTTAACCCCCTGAGCAAGGCCAGGGATCCAACCTGCATCCTCATGGATATTAATCAGGCCCGTTCCACTGAGCCATGATGGGAACTCCCCTGCACTGGTTTCTGATTGGAGAGAATAAAATCCCCCAGTTCTGGACCACACCCTGCAAGGCCCAACACTCCCCAGCCCCTCACTTCATTAGAGCCACAGTCTGACCCTTCGCCGCCCTCTGCACCGACCCCCGCACGCCAGCTTTCAGTTCCTGGAAGACGAAGCCTCAGAACTTGTGCTCTTGCCCCAAACTCTTCACCCGTCTGACCCCTCCTCACCCTTTAAACCTCGGCTTTTAATTGACTTCCTTTCCAGTTTTCTCCATCCCCAACTAATGACACATTCATTCGTAATTACATATTTGCCTATTTGCCTGTTCGGTCTTGACTTTCCCAAGCAAAGAGTGAGCTTTATGAACATGGAGGGAACATGTGTATCCACTCACCAGATGCCTGAAGCAGAACATGAGATGAGCTCTCAAGCGATGTTTGTTGAATGACTCTCAGAACACATGACTGCAAGTTAGCTCAAAGCAGAACTTCCCTATAGTCAGAGATGAAGAAAGGTAGGGATCTAAACAAACATTCTAGACAGGTTGAGACAAATATTCTTCTACGCTGCGATGAATATCAACCTTCCCTGCTCCATCTTAATTCCTGATCACATGGATTCAGATATTTCAGAAGCTAGAGAAGCAAATGTTATACGGTGCCCCAAGAAAGTCCCTGAGGTTCTGCTTTCAAGGGTAGAAAAGTTTCACTTTCATAAAGCCTAATAAAATCTCGCTTCCACTGAGCAAGCAGCAGAGACCGCACTCAGAGAGACTACCAGGCGCTCTGGATCCTGACACCGTGGAAGCGCAGACTGTGACCAGAATACGGGAGTCAGTGGGACCCGCCAGGAGGAGGGCCTGAGGCCTGGCCGGGTCCCACGCACGCACAGAGAAAGGGCCCCAAGAGTTTCTGAACCGAGCAGACCTCTGCCCAGGCCGTGATACGTATTACAATACATGATTCTTGCAATTGCCGCAACCCACCGCCGTCTTGCTTAAGAACCACGAACAAAAACCAAACACATCTTCACCGAAAGAGCAAAAAGAAACTAGAGAGACGGTCTGCTCCCCCCAGCCCCACTGAGGTGGGCTTACCCGGTACTCTTCTGTAATCAGAAGAACATTAAACATTTCTAAGGTCTCCTTTCCTTTCCGTGGCTGATTAAGCAGTTGGGAGTAGACAGTTTACAGTGAAAAAAAGCAAACAATTATGTGCTAACCCAGGTAAACATTACCTGAGGAGTGGAAGCCAAGATGTGTAGGCCCATTGTCAGTAGGGATTATCATTATAATACTTAAAATAACATTTATAACACTTACTGAAATTACACCAATGAAGTCTGCAGAGACACGGAAATGAAATCAGCTCGATGTGTTTTTATAAGAAAACTGAAAATCTCTACCCCTTGGAGGAAAGTTATAGGCATGAACCGTTTTTGCCGGGCCTCCATTAGCTGGTAAAATTTGAATACTGTTTCTTAGGTGAGTTCTAATCTTCTTTGAATCCTCCCAACACATTTTATCTGTAAAAAAATTGTAGCTAAAAATTTAGTTTGATGGAATGATATTTAAGTGCTTTTCCTCATCTAACTCCCTGAAAGCACCCCAGAGGGTCTCCCTGTAATCTGTTCAAACGAAATAATAATTTTCATTTGCCCGTTTCTCTTTGTTGTCCTGTGTGATGAAAAGTAACATTTCTTTTCTCTCAATCCTATTAAGGGAGGCTCGAGGAAGGAGTGCCAGCCACTCAATCCAAATGCGATCTGGCAGACAGGCACTCTGCTTCAAAAACCGGGCCTGCCACGCTGGGCTTCCTTCAGGAGTTGACGTGTCACCAGGCGTCCGAGCCGCGCGACATTTCCCGGGCAATAACCAGGGTTATGGCGAGCGCAGTGGCTTTTCTCCTTCTTTCTTTTTGTCAGCTGACACACACTGGGATCCTGGGCTCCAATATTCGGTCACTTGCATGTACTTCCCCGCCCCCGGCTCAGCTAGGGAAGTTCTGGCTCCTTCTCTGACTGCAGAGCTGGAACTCCCGCCTAGGGGGCCTGCTCCTTCATGAGGAAGGGAGGGAGCTTGAGACTCTCTAGTGCTTCCTGAATCAACTCAGTCCCCCTTATTCCTCTTCCCTCCGTGTCACCATCATCAACAAAGGCAGTTCAACTTACAAACTCCAGCCCCCCCTTCAAAACCTGCTGTCCATTGTCACCTCCTCCCTGAAGCCCTCCCCAGCCTCCGAAGGCATCCACGCTCCTGTGGCACTTTGCAAACGTGCCGACTCCCTCCTCAAAGATGGGATTCAATAAATTATGGTGCAGCCATCTGATAAAGCACTACGCATACTCCCTTTTTTTTTCTTTCTTTTTTAATGGCGTGAAAACAAATGGGTTGGTATGGAAAAACGTTCACGGCACGGTGCTAAAAGCGAAGTAAGCGAGATGCAGAATGACAGATATAATCGATCCTACTTGAATAATGCATGTGGATATCTAGGAAGATACTCGGAAATCAGGAAGAGCAGGGGGTGACTTCCGGGGAGTGGAAATTGGGGGAGGAACCAAAAAAGGGAAAATACATATACACTTTTTTTACTTTTGAATCTTTTTTTCCATGAGCGGGGGCTACTTTTCTAACTAAAAATAATAAAACTCATCTATGTGGATGACAATACTTCTATCGTGCCCTTTTGAATTTCTCTATTTAACTCACCGGAATAAATGCCATCACAGGCTGATGGCCACCACTCACTCTCAGTCCCATCGCACACCTTGCTCAGAGGCCCACGCTCCCACTGAGACCCAGAGGGGAAGGTCCTCCCAGTGTTACAAGCGCTGATTTACAGTAAATGCCGAAACCCTCTAAAGATGAGATTCTCTTAGAGCCCTCCTCAAAGTTAAGCTCCGACTTCCTCTCTCTTGTTGCTGGCTGCCTGGAAAACAGAGGGAAAGACCAGCCAGAAAGAACCACAATGCGACTCCAGGGGTCATTCCCTGGCTACGATCTCAGACCAGAGCAAAGGGCTGGGGCCCTGGTGGCCTTTCTGACCAGATGGCCACAGATGGTCAAGTCTTCGGAACATTTCGACCAACTTCAGGTGGTGGGTTTTCTTGTTTCCTACATGTTGCCACCCTTGGATGAAAGAATAGCTGGAACAACAGGGCCAGGAGAACTGTGAGGGCACTGAACTCGGGTTCTTTAGATAAAGCTGCTGTTTGATATTAAAAAATGGATCGTGATGAGCAAATTATACCAAAAGCAGGAAAAAAGTCACAATGTCGGGGCCATTTCTTTTCTTCTCTTTTCCCTTTTTGTGAGCTATGCCATGGCACCTAGAGTTCCCAGGCCAGGGATCAGATCCGAGCTGCAGGTGCAACCTACGCCGGATCCTCGACCCGCCGTGTTGGAACTGGGATCGAACCCGCATTCCAGCGTTCCAGAGACACCAAAGATTCCCCGTCATGCCACAGAGGGAACTGCAGCAGCACCGTTTCTGTTCTGTATGAAAGG
Source organism: Catagonus wagneri (assembly GCA_004024745.2). NCBI lineage: Eukaryota > Metazoa > Chordata > Mammalia > Artiodactyla > Tayassuidae > Catagonus > Catagonus wagneri. The sequence goes on from PVHT020000179.1 coordinate 1,110,482, forward strand.
TCAGTGGACCAAAACTATTTGAGAGCAAATACAGGTAGGCATAGAAACGTTAAACCTAATGATTCTATTCTAATGACAAAACTGTCTTTGCAAATATGTTCCTTACAAAAGTGCCCACACACTCTATGTACGTCATACACACCCACACACACCCACATACACACACTCGCACAGACATATCATCAAGCTCAACTGCCCAGAGAGTAAGGTACTTAAGGTCTGCACCAAATCCACGGCCAGGAACACCGAGGTGGCTGGCAGGGTGTGACACAGTGCCAGGGAACAATCAATAACATACACTGATCATGTTTCGATGTCCTTGTATGACCAAGTACAGCGACCCTGCGAACAACAACAGTTTGCCTGCAAGTTTGAGAATCCAAATGATTTCTGCCCCTTCGCTCTGCAAGTTAAAGGGGAATTAAATTCTTTTAAATGATGGGCTGGAGTCATGGGCCAGAGGAAGCGAGAGCCTGAGGTGCTAAGGACCGGGTCGTTCCCAGACCCGGCTTGTTCCCTGAGCGGACACAAGGGCTAGAAGGATGCAGAATGACCTCAGATGACCACACGCATTGCCTTCCCGGCTCAAACAGTCCCTGGTTTAGAAGCTGGTTTGCAGGCACCCAGGCTCACAGGCCCAGGGAAGTAAGACACAGGAACGCAAACCTTCCCTGTGGAATTAGGGGCTGCAGACGGGAGCCAGGACATTTCAAATAACAAGGAAGACCCACCCCAGCAGCCCCTGCGTCCCTTCGTAACAAGCTCTGGGTGTAACCGAACGAGGCCTGTCGGTCCCGTATTAGGACCTGGACCTGAACTACCACGGCAGGAACTGAGTGGCCGCTAACTACGGCAGTGGCCCGAGGCATCATTTTCTCTGTCCTAAAGCTCTATTTTTCAAACTTGATAGGGGCTGCCGACCTTTGTTGTTTTTTTTTTTTTTTCTGGGACTTTTCCAACGAAATCACACCGTACCCTTCCCAATGCACTCAGATGGAACTAACTGCTGCGATAATCCCTACGGGCTTGCTCTGGCTGTCGTAACAAAATACTACAGACTGGGTGACTTAAATAACAGAAATTTATTTTTCGCACGCTCTGGAAGCTACAAGTCCAAGATCAAGGTGTCAGTGGGGTTAGTTTCTTCCAAGGCTTCTCTCCGTGGCTTGCACACGACCTCCATCTCACTATGTCCGCACATGGCCTTTCCTCTGTGCTCACACCCCGGGGTCTCTGTGTGTCCAGATTCCATCTGCTTGTAAGGATACTAGTCACACTGCAGCAGCGCCCACCCTAACAGCCTCGTTTTGACTCGCTTCCCCCTTGAAACGCCCTGCCTCTGAATACAGTCACCATCTGAAGTCCTAGGAGTTGGGGCTTCAACATATAAATTTAGGGAGATGTAGTCAGGTCTGTGTCATCCCCGAAAGAAGGAGGTCACCTCTGTTATCTGTGTCAGCCCCCGTCTCCATCACTTCATTTGTGAGGTGCCTGGGGTGCATCTTCCCCAGGCTTCTCTGGTGGGGGTAGGGGGGAAGAGTATCAGAAATGGTGGTGAAGGAGTTCCCATCATGGCTCAGCGGAAACAAATTTGACCAGCATCCGTAAGGACACAGGTTCGATCCCTGGCCTCGCTCAGCGGGTTAAGGAACCGGCGTTGCCATGAGCTGTGGTGTTGGTAACAGGCTCAGATCCTGCGTTGCTGTGGCTGGGATGTAGCCCAGCAGCTACAGCTCCAATTCGACCCCCAGCCTGGGAACTTCCATATGCCACGGGTGCGGCCCTAAAAAAACTCCCCGCCCCTCCGATAAAAACAGAAAAAAAAAAGGAAACGGTGGTGAAATTCCAGAGAAGGATGACACCCTGGCTATCCCCTTTTCCAAATGACCTTTTGAGCACAGTCTCACCCGGCTCCCTTCCCAGAGCCAGGCGGTGACATGGCCCGAGTGGAAGACCCAGCGCAATTGGAAATAATCTGACTACGGTCAAAGGGACAGAGGCCCAGACCATAGACAGGTGGGATGGGCTATCACTCAAGACATAGGCAAGAACCAGTTCCCCCCACCCAGAGGAGCTGCCAAAGCCTTTTTCCCCACTCCCACTTGCCACCGAATCCCACATCTTTCAGAGCCTGGCACCCACTATCACCTTATCACCCAGAACAGCCAAGTCGACATTGCACCCTGTCGGGGGTAGGGGGTAAGAACTGACCGCGGTTGATTTCGAGTTATAGGCATTTTTAGAAATCTGTTCAGAGATGCAGCCTGCCTCTGCCACAGACGGCATGCTTTGCAATCTGAATCGGCAAATTTGTTAACTGACTGTTGAGTCTAATGTTATACCACTATTCTGCCTCTCGTTAGCAACACAAATTACCGGCAATTAGCCGGCTGACTGTTCAAAGGCAGTTCAATTTCATGTATAAAGAGAACTATATAATGCTTAATGTATCTATCAAATGTAATAGCCCAAACAAAATTAATGATATGAATACAATGAGTGCTTATATGGGATAATTACAAGGTGTCCGTCAAGAGAAGCCGCGACGACGGAGTCAGATACACAATTCAGGCAAACGATCACCCAAGTTGTCACGGCTGGTCTAGGCTGCTTGCAGAGAGAAAAGCCACTGTGAGGCCACTGTGAACTCGCAGGCTCGGCCTCCTCCGGACACAGGGCAGGAAAAGAGAGGCCGCTGTGGTGTCTGGCACACACAAGTCGTGGCTTCAAAGGCGAAGGGGCGGGAGACCTCGCCCAAGTCCCTGAGACGCCGTTTCCTCATCCGTAAAATGGGAACAAGAGCATCCGCCTCTCGGAGCCCTAACCTGGCACAGCACAAGCAAGTGGACAAGAAAGAGCTTTGCTGCGTCTGCAGGCCTGGCCCAGAGGAAGGCGGTGATCGTGCTCCACCGTAGTATTACTACATAAGAATTTCCACGGCGAGGCTCAGCAGACCTCATCCGGCTCACGTCACCGACGGAGAAGCGTGGCGTGATATAAACGACACTTCCATTTAATTACCGCCCCTTTTTTTTTTTGCTTCCTCCGGTAACTAAACATTTTCCTCTGCTCAGTATCCCTGGAATGGCAGGGCCATTCCCAGTGTATTACTTGCATATCTATAATTAAATAATTAAGAATTGTTCAAGCCCTTCCAAACACAACAAAAGGCGATGATTATTTCAAACCCACTTTAGGAAAAGTCAAGCCCCTATCAGCTCCATTTTTTGCTAATAGTTATGCAAGGCTGCACCGGCAGCATTCCCTCTTGCATGCCAGCACACCAATAAATTAAGATATTCCTGGCCGCATCTGCACGAGGGAAATTAGAGCATTACCTGGTCCCCGCCAGTGTGCCAGCTCCGAGCGGCAGGCGCAGCCCACGCTGGGCGACCAGCTGTCTGCGAATGTGGTGTGTGGATCACAGCTCAGAGCCAGGGGATCTCTTAGGAGGCCTGCTCTAATATCACAACTGCCTCGCTGCAGGACTGTTCCCTTCACAGCACAGTATTCAAACACTTCTTCTGCCTCTTTCTTTCCAGCTCCGGACGGGGGAGAACCGGGACCCGGGGTCTCCGAGCTGGTCCCGGGATGCTGCGACGTGCCTGGCTGATTTTTCCTGCTCGCCCCAGGTCCTGGCTGGAAAGGACAGCAGTGAGGCACTTTGTTTTCTGAAACCCCAGCCCCGGCTGCCCGGGAGGAGGGGCGACCTCGTTCCTGGTGGGTGTAGCATCGCCAGGCACAGCATCTTCGGCTTTGATGGGGACAAGCGGCCCTTGCAGAGGCTTAAACGGCAGAATGATTCATTCCGAAATGGTTTACACAATCGTGAACTCACCGTTCCCCGAAGGAGGCCAAGACCTGTTTCCCCAGAAATGGGTAAAGGCTTCTGACTCGGGCAGCTTATTCCAAGTGTGAGAATGTCCAGGGAGACAATCTTCAGTGTCCGATGTAGCCCCTTAGGTCTGAATCCCCCTCCCCTACAGGGCTCCCCAGGCCCTGACTGTGACAGACAGGCCCTGGAAACAGTCCCTGCCCCTAGACAAACAAAAGCAAAGAATGGAGCGCCGCCGGCCGTGGGGCTGGCAAATGTGCAAGGCGTCCAGGATGCTGCCTCTTTGGCAAACAGAGCCCGAGGTGCTGCAGGCCTGGACCAGCGCCGGAGCCCGGCTGGCCGGCTTACAAGCAATGGGGTGGGGGGGCAACAACTGTGTCAGCAGGGGTTGCGGAGATGTATGGAAGGAGCTGACCCAGGAGCTGCTGCTGAGGCCGAGGGCAGAGATGACAGACTCTGACACTGGGGTGTGGAAGAGGGTGAGGACGTTTTCAGGCATGCTGAGCTGGATGGTTAGCGGGCAGCTGGCTGTGAGGGTGGAACATGACAGAGAAAGAAGCCAGGGCTGGAGACCGTAGATTTGAGGGTAGTCATTCATGAGGACAAAGTCCAGGGAGTGGTCGACAGGGTCCAGTGTCTGGCAGGTCTACAAAAGTCATCAGCTTTCATATTCAGGAGTCACTAGTGACCCTGGAAAAAAGAGTTTCGAGGAGCATCATGCTCTCTTTGATGCCTCTCTTTGTTGAGCTTTTGTTGAGCCCACCACCTAGAATTACCTTTCTCTATTCCCTCAAGTAAACTCCTATTCATTTGTCAGAGGCCCAGACCAAATGCCCCTCCATTTTCAAACCTCCACTGACCACTCTCTATCCTCACTTATCTACTGTACCCACACATAAACAGGACAGGCAATCACTCCCCAAACCATTCACACTACTTAGGAATTTGCACATCCATGTGCCTACCTCTCCCATTGGACTGGAAACTCCTTTACAGTGGGGGCTCTGTTTGCCTTGATCCTGGGTCCCCAGCACTCAGTGCAAAGCCTTGCCCAGACCTGGGAGATAAAGACTAGAAAGCATGAGAGGAAAAGATCTCAAGCAGGGGGCAGAGTCTGAGGTCCACAGATTTTTTCCTACGGCCACGGGATGGGGGCGGGGGCGGGGGGCTGCTTCAAGAGGTAATGTCTGGAGTCAGCTCTCCTAACCAAAGGGGGCCAGTTACCAGAAGTGGACGCTGCATGATGCATTTGGCACATGGGGACCAACACGTTCCTACCCTGAACACAAGGGGCCTCCTCCCAGCTGGGTGGCAGGTAACTCCAGTCTTGCATACAAGGGGGTTTAAGCCTCACCCCCAAAGGACAGAACCCTTTAGGTCCCAGGGGGCCATGCAAAATAAAAATGGATCCTTCTTCCTTTCCCTGCACCTAGGTATGAGCGGCTGCAAAGTGGGCTACATCCTTCTCATGGTTTCACGAGTAGGTTAAACTCTACCCACGCTGGTCTCATCAGGGCCCAAACGTGCCTTCTGGGTATCTTTTCCAAGCACTCCATGCTCCACATTCTCTTTCCTGACGAAAAAGTGCACTCTAGCCTTTGATCATAAACTGCTTCCCAACATGTTTCCTGTAGCTATACCTGCCTCTCAAATAGGATGGAAGCTTCTAGGGGGCAGAAATGAATCCGGCAACACCTTTCCAATATCTTCCTTGACCCAGAGCCGAGCACCGGAATTCACTAGGTGTGTTGTACAGACAAGTCAGAGTTGTTCCTTGGCATCTGAGGGGACTGGTCCCAGGACTTCTGTAGATTCCAAAACCCGAGGATGCCTGGGTCCCTTACATAAAATGTAACCTACGCACACCCTCTTGTATATTTTAAATCATCTCTAGATTATTTATAATCTCTAATACCATACAAATGCTGTATAAATAGTTGTAAAGACAAAGCAAATGCTGTGTAAATAGTGGTACGTGGCAAGTTCAAATTTTGCTTTTTGGAACTTTCTGGGATTTTAATTTCTGAATATTTTTGACACACGGGGTGGGGGAGAGGGGGGCGGTTTGAATCCGCGAATGTGGACTCCGTGGGGAAGGAGGGCCGACTGAATAGGGGAAGCGCGGCCTCGCTACCTGTGGCAGACATTGCCAATCAAGCGCCTATCTGTTCTCCGTGATGAATGGTTCACTCAGTGAACTTGACAGCTCCCGCCAGTCTTATTTGGTGGCTGCTCTCCACGGGAAACGGAAGGAGCCAGCGAATGCAAGACTTGCAGGCGGCCCCAAGAAGGGACAGCTCGGGGTGGCAATGTGCTCAGAGGTTCTCCCCAGCACTCCTCTGTCGAACACTGAAGAGGTCATAGAGAATCAGGAGAAACAAAGAGGACTCCCGTCCCAATTTCAGCATTTCTGCCAAAGGTCACAGCAACTGCTCTTCCCGCTCGGAAGCATCCTAGTTTTCACCAGCTAGAGCAAAGGGGGAACCCCATCTCCCTGGGATGTGCCCTTTTCCAGGCTTCTGGCTGCCCACCCAACCAAACTCAGACAAAGAGATAAGACGGAAGGCGGGGACCTCTGACACAGTTCATCGGCTGTCTTTAATATTCGTTTATAAACATCCTTCCTTCTTCCTTTGCTACTTTCTCTTCTCTGGGCTAAGAAACGTAGCTCAAGACCTGATCTGGGTATCGCTTTTCAAATGCCCAAATCCCTGTAAAGGTTTAGTGTCTAGCTGTGTGCATTTTGCTCAGTATTAACATGTTCAATGGAGTACTTTGATTTTTTTTTTTATCTAGACGCCAGAAGCTGGTGAATATATGCTTCATAGCTTCAGATAAACCTTTTGTTCTTCTGGGGCTGATCAGCTGGTAGAGCAGCGAGAGGGAGAAGGGGAGGGGAATTCACAGGGGCTCAGCGGTTTCAAAAAGTCAAATTACCTCTGAGCCATAGCAAGGCTGATAATTTAAATGAAAAAATATATATACAGGCTGCAGCACACAACACCATCTCTGGTAGGGCTTTTAATGAAGCCCCAGTTGTGATGACACTGAAGCCGGGAACGCTACAGTGGGATAATTACTTGGCTCCCACACAGCTGAGTTCCATAGCTGCATTATTAACGGCACATTCCTCGCCATAACGAGAGCGAGAGCCGAACAGAGGTAAGCTCCGCAGACCTTGGCGTCCGCCATTAGCGGCCTGGCGCAAACACAAATGAGTGTTTTCACAAAAGCATGCAAAGGTTGTGAAATTCCAGTGAATCCTTTGCTGGGGGTGGGGGGTGGAGATGCGGGCAGGGATGGGGGGGAGGGAGGGGAGGGGATGTGTGTGTACACACGCACGCGCATGCACACGCATATTTGGTCCATACAGACGTGACCAGAGATGTCACCTTTTCCTGCACAATGTACTTGGAGTAAGGCAACCTGGGAAATTATGGAGGCAGAACGCATTGATTTTCCCGCAACAGATCCAGGCGGCAGCCCTGATGAAGAATTACAGAGGAAACGCAATAACCTAATTCTCCTCCAACCTGGCCCCAGCAGCCCTGAGCTCACCTGGCTGGGGCCACGGGGTGGCGCCTCCTGGCCTGGACACGCGGCACAGCGGGGCTCCCTTTTTGGCCCTGCCCCACAGCCCCCCTTCTCAAGCCCAGTTCCGTCCCTGAGCCACGGGGCTCATTCAGGACACATTCACAGAACACTCGGGAATGGCCAGCTGCCTCCGTGTCCGAGGGTCTTCTGGAAAGGGGTAAGCCCCAGATACAGGTACTCATGCTCCTGGATTACCCCAATGAAAGCCAGGGACAAACACACACACACTGTGACTCACGGCCAGAGGGACCGTGTGTGTGTCCCACACAGAGGCTCCAGGGCACCGGGGTGACTTAGAGGAGACTTGCTGGGAAGCCGGGGCCGGCCCTGCACCTCCCCGTGGCCTCCTCCTCGGTTGCACTTCCCCTGGAAGCGTCTGTTTCAAGGTGACCCTGTTTCACGAGTTAGCCCCAGCGTCCCCCGCCTGCTCACAGAACCAGGGGCCTCCCAGTAATTAACACCCGCGCTTGATGAGGTCCAGCTGGCAAACTGAAGCGATGCCAGCATCCTGCACTCGACAGCCTGGGCACCTCCAGCCGGGCCCCAGCGGGGACCCCTCCCTCCACGGCCATTCTGGCCACCCTGTCCCTGGAGGGGAAGGTGAAAGTCACCCATCTAGCCTAGACGTTCGCAGGAAGTTTTTTCTCAGAGTGAAAAGCTAAAAGCTCCAGTGGAGAATTTAACCCGTGGCCCCTCTGAGAACAGAACACCGAGCAGCCACTAAAAATGACGGTGGAGGGGTGTGTGAGCTGGCCTGGGCCATGATCACACCGTATGTTGTTGGGGAAAACAGTCACAAGTAGTACGGATGTTATAAATCCACTGGAAACTAAACACTGTGTACAAAAGAGTTTGCAGTGACTCCATTTCTATAAAGGAACAAGAACAGGCACCACTGTCTTTGCTGTCAGAAGGCAGGATCCTAGTGACTCTGGGGGTGGGGCTACCAGGGTGCGGGGGGTATGGGGTGGTTCTGGGGTGTAGGTGACATCATGTTACTAGCTGGTGCCATCTACACTGAAGGGTTCACTCTGGGAAAACATAGGGAGCTCTGCTCTCCTGACAGGGGAGCTTTCCTGTGTGTAAGTTACGCATCAATAACAAGTCATTATATAGTTCGTGATACCTGTACTTCTCTGTGTAAATACCAAGCTTCAATATGTTTTTTAAAACAGTGTTTACATGTGTATAAACACATAGAGTCAGGAAAGGTAAACACCAAATTGTTAACAGCAGTTTTTCCCCTGGAGGTGAGAGGAATGATGATTTCTATCTCTTCTATTTATCATCATGTTTTCCTTCTAAGGATAACATATTACTTGAGTTAAAAAAAAAAAAGAGAGGGGCAGCTCATCTGAAACGATGAGGACTACTACCAATTAGCAAAACAAATACTAACCACCACCACCACATCACCGTGTGTTCAGCACAGAAAACACTCAAATGCAGTCTGGCACCTGTCCCACCCAAGCCTTCTGAATGCAAGCTCCCCTAGAGAACGGAGACAGAATTCTTCTGCAGAAGTCACTTGCGGAGTGAACATTGTTTACCCCATCCCAGCCCATGGGCTGTGTGAACCAAAACGTAAATGAACAGCCCCACGTGCCAGTTCATGGCTGCACAGCTTGTCATGGTCACCCACGCCGCCCAGGAGACGCCGCATGCCAGCGGAAGACAGAGAGACAAAAGACAAAGCACGCGAGAAGTCGGACCCACCCGGCAGAGGTGTGCGATGCCCCCCACCCGCGCACCCACAGGGCCGTCCAGTCGCCTCCCCTCCCCTGTACCCCGTCTTGCTCATTTCAGATCACTTTCTAACAGATCCTTCTTAACTCCGTTTCCCAGTTCATGAGGCCAATTTCCCACTGATGCTCAAAACACAGGTGAGAAGATACAGAAGGCTAGCCAAGTATCAGGGGAGACAGAGCTCCCGATAAGGAATCACCCAAGCGGACTAATCACTTGCCCCCAACCCCAACCAGTATCTTTTAAATACCTAATCAAGATCTATTTCGAGGAGAGGGGAAGGTTGCAGTGGGAGCTTGAGAAGAAGGGGGGACCCCTGGTGGCGACTGCAGGCTGTTGGACACTGTCCCCAGCAATCCACTTCTGACCCCAGACTCATCTGTACGGAGCAGAACAAAAGCTCCGCCAGGAGCAGCCCCCACCCCTTGAGGGTTTTTAGGGTTGCTGGTCCCTCGGGTCTGCAGGGACCTCCACAGGCTCCTCCCTCTAAGATGTTCTGTCCAGAGGTACCTCTGGCAGGGTTGTAGCACCTCCCACAGGTCGGCTCCCGGATTCTGCCCTGCCTCTGTGTTCACCAAGACCCTGGTCCCTCTGTGCTCATTTCTGCCTCTCCAGTGGAAAAGCTGAACCGGCGCCCTAGCTCACATTTTCCGTGCAGGAGTGGGGGGGGGGCTTGGATCTCCAAGGATCCCCAAGACCGCGGGCCGCCAGCACAGCACCTGGAAGAAGGCCACTTCCTTGGAAATGTGATGGAGACGATTTAGCAAAACACAAGAAATAAAAAAAAAATCACTTCCTTCCAGAGGGGAGACCCAGAGCTTTGCCAGGGGCTCGGGAGGCACTAATTTCCATCTGCGAGGCTCTCCAGGGTCTCTGCTGGAGGGGTGCATGAGCTCATCGCCGGACCCCGCTGAGGAGGGCCCCCCCCACAGCGCCCGAGGGGCCCCCAGAGGCGGCTCCCCCTCCCCTGCAGGACATTCGTATGAAATGGTGTCCTAGATTACCGGGGATAGGCCACGCCAGGAGAAGAGAACCCCCCCATCACTAGCTGCGCAAGGCAAAAGCCCCTCCCCCCATCCGCCTGCCCCCTCAGCTGAGGGGTGGGGGCCTCCAGGCAGAGACCCTGGCACTGGCCTCCCCCAGCATGAAAAAAAGGACCTTTTCTGGATTAAGAACCAAAGACGGCAGACTTTCTTTCGTAGATTGCTCTGGGTGTTCTGAGACTGGGGTCCAGTTGTCTCTCTCTTTATTAAAAATTCTACACTTCCCCTCCCTTTGGAACCTCTTCCCTGCCTCCTTTCTCCTCTCCTTCCATCAGAAAGTTTGGTGGGAAGAAATGGCCACACACCTGCACTAGGCCAGCCAGCAATCTCTGTGCTGGAAAGCCCCCAGGCCTCTCCCAAGAAAGGGGGCTGCTTCCTTAACAGACGGAGGCTTGCATGTCTGTTTATCTGTCCATCTCTCTCTCTCATACACACATACACCCACACAGACTCAGAAACACACAGGCACACAGCAGAGGGGGCTGCCTGTCACTCACACTCAGACACACACACACACACACACACACACACACACACACACACACACACGTGCACGCACACGCACATGCACACACTAAAAGGAATATAGACCTATATACACACAGACCCGGAAAAAAACACAGACAAAAATCCCCCTCGATGCAAATACATAGAATCAACAAATATACTAGGCCACAAACAGACCCAAACCCCAAACAGAAACAAATCCACCAACATCAAACACACCCAAAAAACACACATGCACAAAAGACATCAAAACACATAAATTAAACACTCAGCAACAAACCCACAGGAATGCAAATAAATACAAACTACACACTAACTCTCAACAACAACGGATCAGATACACAGACACCAAAATCCAGGCTCAGAGACACGCCCTCAGCTAGGCTGTCAACTCCCAAGTCTCCGGGGAGCAAGGCGGATGCAGGCAGCCTGGTTATTACAAAACCGGACCAGGGTCAGCTGCTCCAGGCATGCAGGCAGGGCCTCTTTCAGAGACAGGCTCTTTCAGAGCTCCTTGGTGACCTCTCTCTTGTTCAGGTCCTCAAACTCCCTCTCCCAACCCTGGCGTTTTCAGAGACCCTGACAGGTTGCTGGCCATCTCTACGCTGGCTAGGGGACAGGGTGTGATGTACGGGTGGTAGGTGGGGACCTCTCTCCTGTGTCTCCTGCTGCTTGTTTTTCTCCCCAAAACGACTGTACACGATAAGGGCTCAGGCAGTGAGGGTTTCCTGGCCACCCAGGCTCCAGATGGGGGTTCACGGGGGCCAAACTCTCACTGGCTGCAGACGGAAAGTGAGAATCAAGGTCAAATCTTTATAAACCCCAGGACTCACTGACCTCCCCGCAGCCCCTGATTTTTGCTTGCTCCTGAATTCTGCTAAAGCACTCCACAGCATCTTCACGCCCTCCCAGACACAAGACCCCTCTAGCCCGGGTGATTTATTCAGAGAGCGACAACTCTGACCATTTAGCACTCCACCGGCGGGATCCACAGCTACGAATTCTGTCTAAAAAATCCAGTGTCTACCCCCAGCCCTACCCAACCATAGGCTGACAAAATACTCATGTTTGCATCTAGTCCATTCTCAACAAATAAATTAGGGAATGGACTTTAACACCCAAACTCAGTTTCGCTGATCTTGAAACATCCACCAAAAACAGCACCCAACTTTTACACCACACTGGCTTCCTGGAAAATAAACGTATCAATTGTCTTTTTAAAAAACCTCTATAGTATTTTGTCAATATTTTTTTATTACAGCAGAGAATGTATAAATATTTTATTATAAACCAAAGGCCTAAAATAAACAGTTTAGTAAATAGTTATTACATTACAAGGAAAAACATCTGTGGCAACTGCTTTCCATGTAATTATTCTTGCTATTTTACATTAGCGCTCAACGTGAATTTCTTTGGCACTAATGTTTCACTTGTTCTAAATCTTCCTCCTTGTTGCTATTATTAAAATCTTAAAAAGGTGCCAAATCTTAAATGAAGAAAAAAAATGATTCACTAGAAATTATTCATATCACAGTGAGCCGCTACTAAACCTGGCAGGGGTGCAGTATTTTCGGTGAAATTAACATAAAATATACAACTGCAAATTATCCAGGAAATAGCTATGTTCTTTACGGCACGCTTTTACATTTGGAAGAAAAAAAAAAAAAAATTCTCCTTCTCCATCTCTTCGCACAAAGCCACAAACAGCTCCACTCCGGCAAGTTTTAAAGGGAAAGTAATAGATTTGTCAAAGGAGTTCGGGCTTTGAGAACGGACTAACAAATAGCTCATGGGTGGATCAGCCTTGGGTAATTACCAGAGACAACGTCAGAGTCAGAAACGTAGAGAAGGCAAGAAAAACAGCCCGCAGCTTTCCTTTCCCTTGATTCCAGAGAACGTATTCCCCCTCACACGCCTCAGCTCTTTCTCCTAAACACAAGAAAAACTGTAACACCATGTAAAATGCAAATCTCGCTGTAAATATTTTATAAAATTGTTGCATACATCCCAAAAGCTATAGGTCTTAATTGAGAGCAGGCGATTTTTCTAGTCAATATATGGAAATGGAAAATGCTAATTTGTGTTTTTCTACTTATGAAAAACCCTGGAGAACAGCAAGCACAAATGCACTCACTTTAATATTATAAATATAATTTGGCTCCCTCTTTACCAGCCCCACAGCCCTGGCTTTTATCTCCCCGTGGCTGCAGGAGGAGAGCTGGAGAGTGGCTTTCACAGCATCAGCCCGGGGAAGGCGGTCTGGGATGACGGCAGGCGGGGGGTGTCAGGCACTGAGCTGTGCGCCCCCACCCCCGCCACCTGTACCCCCGGGGAACTGGCAGACACAGGGCGCCTCGCCAGGAGGCGCTGCCCGGCTTTCTGTCCCCGGAGGCGGAGAGAAGGCTGGAGATTTGGCGGCACGGCCCCTCTCTCCTCTCCTGGGCCTGCTTGGGCGCCTGACCACTTCCGAGTTCCTTCAGGGCGGGGAGAGACTTCTCCAAAGGCCACCCCTGGAACCAGCCTGATGAACAGAAGTGGCTGGAGGGAGGGCTGGTATGCCCCAACTTGGGAATGTCTGTTTCTCAACCCCGAAGACAGATGAAGGTCTCCGCCTGTGATCCCGGGAGCCCGTCCCTCCCAGCAGGCGGACCCCTGCTTCCTCGCGGGTCCGCAGCCTATGCTTCACGTGCATATCCCATCGGGAACACGGGGGCTTCCCTATCCAGACCTACGCTGCCTGTTCCGGCAGCCACTGGCCACGTGTGGCTACTGAGAGCTTGAAATGTGGCTGGTGCCCAGGGCCAAAGGGATGTCAGATATTGAAGTCTTCGTATAAAAAAGTGAATGTTAAAAATTCTCATTCGGGAGTTCACGTTGTGGTGCAGTGGGTTAGGAAGCTGACATGGCGTCGGTGAGGATGTGGGTTCGATCCCTGGCCTTGCTCAGTGGGTTAAGGATCCGGCGTTGCCGTGAGCTGTGGTGTAGGTCCCAGATGCGGCTCGGATCTGGCGTTGCTGTGGCTGTGGCGAAGGCCGGCAGCTGTAGCTCTGATCAGACCCCTAGCCCGGGAACCTCTATATGCTGCAGGTGTATGGAAAAAATAAAAAAGAAAAAAAAATTCTTTAAAGAAAATAACCTCATTCATAACTTTTTAAGTTGATTTTAGGGTACAACTATAATATTTTGTATACAAGGGATTAAATAAAAATATTTTATTCTATCTGATTCCTTTTACTTTTTTCCAGGTGGCTAGCGAATTTAAAATTACACACAAGCTCAGCGGTAACAAAACCGACTAGCATCCCTGAGAATGCGGGTTCCATCCCTGGCCTCGCTCAGTGGGTTAAGGATCCTGCGTTGCTGTGGCTGTGGCGTAGGCAGGCAGCTGCAGCTCCGATTCAACCCCTAGCCTGGGAACCTTCTTATGCCGTGGGTGCAGCCCTAAAAAGACAAAAAAAATTTAAAAGTAAATAAATAATGAAATTATGCATACGCCTTGCATCTTATTTTCCTTGGCCAGACAACTCTGGAGAAGACTGGCTGGCTGCATATGGGCCTGGGTTGTGCTCTCGCTTGTGTGAGCGGCTCTCTTATGCGGCAAGAGCAGAGGAGGTCCCCGGGTTTACAGTCCTAGAGCCCCACAGTCCTCAGAGTCTGGGATGTTATGATTCCGTACATCCGTATGTCTACAGTTCTAAGAAAGCACCATGATGCTAAGAGATTCTATTATCATTGCTTCCTGGCATTTAACAAAGGCTTTACCATGACAGTCAGGGTCTTGCAAAATCCTCCATCCAAAAGAGCTCACATATTTGGCGATCACAGCCCCCTTCCCCCGTCCCCTTGTGAGCCCGAACACAGCTCAGACCCCCCTCCTCCACGCCTCCAGGAGCCTACCCGATGTTTCCTGCCCTCCCCAACTCTCTCTGCCCAGAATGCAGAACGGGTCCTGTTGGGAGAGCCTGTCAATCATGCACAGCCTGTACTCGTGTGTTATCCTCCTCCTGGAAACCAGTCCCCAACTTCTCGAATGTGTGTATTTGAAGAAAAGAGTCAAGAAGCAGAGGGGCTGGTGGTGGTGAGAAGGGCACATTTGGAGTTAAACGGCCTGGATATAACCCCAGGCTGTGCCCCGTTCCCAACTGGGAGAGCCTCGACACATTATTGAACCTCTCCTCGCCTCAGTTTCCTAACCTGTCAAAAAGAAGCAACACACCTAGTTTCTACAATTTGGGGGGGAAGTTGACATAATGCTCATAAGGTGCCTGGATATGTACACCCTCTATAAGAGGTCGCTCTTCCTAGTATATTCAGTATTATCATCTGTCCTGCCATTCAAGAGCTGTCCCGTGACTCCAAGTCCTTGGGTACTCGGACCGTCATTCCTGGGGCAGGAGCAGGGGGAGGGAACCGGTGGCAAAGCCAGAGTGAGGCCTGTGCGGATGACGAGAAAAGCCCTTTAGCCCTCAATGCTGGCTGACCCTGGCCGGTAAGCGCCCAGAACCGGGCGCAGAGCTGGGCAGAGATTCCGCTGCATGAGAAACTCAGGGAGGGACGCCCAACCCTCCAAAGACCCAGGCCCTGCAATCCTGAGTGTGCAGAGATGCTCAGAAAGTCCAAGGGGAGGGCTCTTTGCTGAAGAAGTAAAGAAATTTACTCCCGAGCATTTTCGATCATATATCGCTGGGGAAATAGCCAGGCTGAAGGACAGCAAGGTTAGAGCTGGATGGGAATTATTGAATATTAAGGCAGTAACTGTTTGCCGTAAGTACGCGCTTCTTTCAGGGCCCCCAACATGAGGGGACCATAACAAACTGCCATTTTCTGTAGGTCAAAAATTGGATGTTCGACCTAAGAGCTTTAACACCTGAAAGCAGGGTCACCCCTGCAAGGGTGTATTGCTTTAAGGAAGCCCCAGTTTCTGGACTCCACCCTGAACACCTTGGGCTGAAAAGAAACCCCTTCCTAAGTGTGCACGCACACAGACACACAGACACACGCACACATGAGCTTGTTTGCCTTTGAATTCATCTATAGATGACAAGCAAACACACCTAGATGGGGGGAGGGGAGGAGGAGGAAGAAGGAGCCACAGACCCATCAGCCTTGTACCACAGCCAACTTCAATGATCCGGAGAAAAAACTCACTTGGCAGTCTTTAAAAATCATGGAGGGACACTGTTGGTGGGAACGTAAATTGGTACAACCACTGTGGAAAACAGTATGGAGCATCCTCAGAAAACTGAATATAGAACTACCACAGGACACAGCCATCCCACTCTTGTGCATATATCCAGACAAAACTTTCCTTGAAAAAGACACATGCACCTGTGTGTTCATTGCAGCACAATTCACAATGGCCAAGACATGAAAGCAACCTAAACGTCCATTGACAGATGAGTGGATTAAGAAGATGTATATTTCTACACAATGGAATACTACTCAGCCATAAAAAAGAACAAAATAATGCCATTTGCAGCAACATGGATGGAACTAGAGACTCTCATACTAAGTGAAGTAAGTCAGAATGAGAAAGACAAATACCATATGATATCACTTATATCTGGAATCTAATATAGGGCACAAAAGAACCTTTCCATAGAAAAGAAACTCATGGACTTGGAGAACAGACTTGTGGTTGCTAAGGGGGTGTGGGAAGGAGTCGGATGGACTGGGAGTCTAGGGTTAGTAGATGCAAACTATTGCATTTGGAGTGGATAAGCAATGAGAGCCTGCTGTATAGCACAGGGAACTATATCTAGTCAGTTGTGATGGAGCATGATGGAGGATAATGTGAGAAAAAGAATATATGTCTGTGTGTGTGTGTATATATATATATATATATATACACACATACATACATATATATATATGTATATTTGTGACTGGGTCACTTTGCTGTACAGTAGAAAATTGACAGAACACTGTGAACCAACTATAATGGGTCACACGCACCCTCGCACACGTGCAGGTGCAGGAACACAGTCCCAAAGCCAAGTCAGCGGAACCAGTCTGAAGCCCAGGCCCCTAAACCAACCTCCGCTTTTTCTAAAATCTGAGTCAGACAAATGAAATTCTGGGCAACTTCTGGGCCTCGGTTCTCTAACCCGAGCAGAGACGTGACAGCCGCGGAGACAAGGCCCGGCTGTTGGGAGGCCCAGCAGGCCACAGCGCACGGAGGCCCCCTCCTTCTCTGAGAGCAGGAAGGCAGCCGGCCGACGTTCATTACCCGCCGGCGGCGAGATTGACTGCAGGCCGCCTTTGCCCACACTGAGCCATTAGCTCGTAATGGCCCCGAAGGCTCCCTCGGCCACAGACCCGGGCCCGAGCTCGCGGGCTGCGACACCCAAGATGCTAATGGCTAGCACATTGCCCAGATAAGTCATCGTCGCTCAGAAGGGCCTCCGGCCGGGCCGGCGGCTTCCAAAACTTCATTTCACGAATTTCCCCCTTAATACGCAGCTGCCCTGGTGAGGGGAGTCCAAAGGGGGACGCGGCATCAGCGAATTTCTCTAATGCGGTGTTTATAAAGGAAGGGAGGGGAGAAGAGAAACGGGCGACAGTGACCCGACGCAATGCTGCAGGATGCCACATCGGTGGGGATTTGGAGACGGGAGCAAAACTCTCCATTTGAGACTCCCCCAGGGGTTCGACAGTCCGGAGCTGGCAGCCAGAAGTGCGCACGGAAGGCATCTGGAAAGTGTGTTCCAAGGAACACTGCTGTGTGTAGACAGATGCTCCATAAAGAGATGCTCCGTGGCCGTATGGGTGCAGATTGGCCTGGTGTCCGAGCACATGGGGTTGGGAGCCAGACCGCCTGGGTCCTAACCCTGGCTCTGACTCCTGCAAGCTGAGTCAGAGGAGCCTCAGGCAGGCTACTTTGCCTCTGTGTTCCTCAATTTCACCATCTATAAAATGGGAGAATACAGGATCCAGCTTAAGGATCTCGCATCGCTGCAAGCTGGGGGGTAGGTCACAGAGGCAGCTCAGATCTGGTGCTGCTGTGGCTGTGGCATAAGCCTACAGCTGCAACTCTGATTCAATTTCTGGTCCTGGGAACTTCTATATGCTGCAGGTGTGGCCATTAAGAGAAAAATAAAATAAACTTAAATGCAATTAAAATAAAATAGGAGTTCCCATCGTGGCATAGAGGAAATGAATCCAACTAGGAACCATGAGGTTGCAGGCTCGATCCCTGGCCTTGCTTGGTGGGTTAAGGATCCAGCGTTGCTGTGAGCCGCAGTGTAGGTCGCAGACATGGCTTGGAGCCTGTGTTGCTGTGGATGTGGTGGAGGCCACCGGCTACAGCGCCGATTTGACCCCTAGCCTGGGAACCTCCATATGCTGCAGGTGTGGCCCTAAAAAGATAAAAATAATAATAAAAAAAAACAGAATAGAGTAGAATAAGGGGGTCTCTGTCCCCAAGTTCTGGATCACTGCCATTCTCAGGGGCTGGCTGACGTGACCTCTGACAGGGTCGCCATGTAGGTCACAGCTCAAACGGTGTTCCCCAGAGTTGTGCAGTGTACAACCTACACAACCATGCCCCACAGGCCTGAGTCCTGTGGGGTTCCTGCCACTCAAAGACTGCCTCTGGGGCTGACGTGAGAATAAAGTGGAACAGTTGCTGTAAAGTGTTTAGAACAGGGCCTGGCACGTAAGTAAGTACTGCAGGATTTTTTGTGATCACTGTCACTTCTGTCATCATCCTCGTGTTAAAACTCTGAAAGTCCTACAGGAAGGAAACCTGGTTGAGCTAGTGACATGCTCACCTCAGTCAGGCTATGGCTGGAGTGTGGTTCCTGGAAGGGGGAATTACTTGTTCAAGGTCACAACGCATGCAAGGGGAGCACAGACTGGAATGCAGGCCTCCTACCTCCCAGGCTGCAGCGTCCCATAAAAGGCGCTCACCCCACAGCCTGCAAAGGCGGCACTCCCTCCAAACATCAATGATTGGGGATCTGTGCAGGGCAGCTGTGAGCAGGCCTCCGAGTCCCAGGAAAAGCCCTAGGCTTCTCTCTGGCCCTGATGCTGTGGATCCATGCTCAGGCCTTGGGACCTAGAGGTGACACTCAGGAACACAGAAGCCGCTGGAGACCAGTCTCCCAGCCTGCCACCTTCCTGGTTTCATTCCTCCCGGGCCCCTCCCCGGTCCCCTACCTGCCCTCTTCTCCTTCCTCAGCATCGCCGGCCCTGACACTCAACCCATCCCTCCTGTTGGTCTAAAGTTCTCAGTCTACAAACCTTGGCCTCGGTCATCGAGTCTTGTTCCACCTCTGAATCAACTCTGACTCTGGCAATGCGTCTTATACATGGTGCTCAGTTATTATTTGAATGGGTTGAATTTTCGGGCCAAAATACTATCCTGGCCTCGGTTCTCCCAATTTCCTGTACTGGACTAGAGAGGCTCCATTCTCAGTCTTAATTCCCTAGAGATCTCAGGAATAACAGAGAGAAGGGCCAGAGTCCAGCTTATCACTGCCTCTGCCTGGAAGCCCTCCCTGATTTCTCCAGGCCACCTGTCTCAGCTTCTTTGAACACTCTTCTCTCTGGCAACCGATCCTTCCAGGCTGCGTGTCACCGAACAGCCCTCACCCCGGTCCCACTGCCAGGCCCTTGAACGCAGGGCCTGATGAGGACTTATTTATCTCTCCCCTCCCGTCCGGAGCTGGGCACTGGGAAGTTATCACAATGGAAGATACTCAGAGTCTTGGCAACACAGGCTGGAGTTTTGGGGGTGGGGGAAGGCGGTCCAAGAGGGGTTATCCAGGACCCAAGTGGGTCAGCTGGCAGGCCACAGTGCCGTCCTGCAAAACACAGCAGGCCAAGCAAGGCTCAGGTGGGTGCCCGTCTCAGCAGACCCTCCCCCTTCACCTAACGTGGGAGCAGAAGCAGAGCCCGGCAACTCCCCCCACCCCCTACCAAGTGCCACCTACCCAGGAAACCGGGGCCCCAAGCAGAAGGATCCACAGGCTGCTTTTGGACCAAATTCCTTCTCAGCGGCCGTGCGTTTCCAGCATACAGGAATTGCTACTGCCGATTCAAAACCAGGTCAGAGAAAACCGCCTCTCGTTTCCGGCAGGGGTGAGCGTTCCTCCCGGGGAAGGGCTCCGCAAAAGTCTCCAAACCGAGCACGAGAGACAAGTGGGAACCAAGCCTCATTCCCTCGGTGGCCCCGCGGCTGCCAAAATTACTGACAAACTGACCTACAAAGAGAGTTTCTATTTTATGAGCAAACCCCAAAGGTTAACAGCGGAGCCGCCGGCGGGCGATCCGCACGGAGGAGCGGAAGCTTCCCCAGCAGCGCCCGTGTGGAGCCCGGGCACCTCAGCTTCGCGGAGAAACGTGTCTCAGAAATGCCAAGGAGAAAGGGAGGAGCAAAGGGGGAGCTTCCAGAAACCGTGGCTGGAGGGGGTTCGGGACGTGAGGCCCACCAGCCCACGGCCAAGTGGACTCCCTGTCCCAGAGCTGTGGGTCACTGCCACTGGCAAGTCAAGGGCTGGCTGAAGTGACCTCTGGAGGGGCTGCCACGGGGACACTGTGTGAACGGTGTCCCCTTCAGCTGTGCGGTGTACAACCTGTACAACCGTACCCTGCAGGCCTGAGTCCCATGGGGTTCCTGCCACTCAAAGAATCTTGCCCCTATACAGTGCTAGTTTGCGGTCATGTGATCTGTGTGGAAGTACAGGGACCTGACTTTAGAAGGGCCCTGTGTTTGGTATGATATCCCGCTGTTGTTACCTGGAATTCCTCATTTTCTAACACGAGGCGCTGCATTTTGTTCTAACACACGCCCCCTGAGTTATGGGGCTGGTTCTCCTGCCATGTCGCAGAACACCATGACCACGCCATCAGTGTGGACACAGAGACAAGGGTTGAGCACTTATTCGGTGGGTTCATCACTGAGTAACTGCTACAAAAAGTAGAAAATAGCCAGCCCGCATCCTCCCTCATCCTCTAAGTCGCCCAGGTGTGGGTCCTACCTTGGAGGCTTGCCGGGAGCAGGGGCAGGACTGGGGGAGCCCTGACAATTGCCAAGGGCACCGGGGTACCAGAATCTCCCAGGCTTGTGCCCTCATGCAGGAAGAAGCTTCTGATAGCAAGGAACCCATTGGAGACTAAAGGCCCTTGGGTTTTGTCTTATTATTCCAATATCTGAGCTGCAAGAAAAAAATCTCCTGGATTTTGGCAGAAGGTAAGTAGCAAAAAGCAGGTCAGAGAATGCAGGCAGGCAGGCAGGAAACGGGGTCACGTTGGCAACCCACCAACTGGGGACCCAGGCCCCTCACCACTGACCCTCCACCCAGACTCAAAGCACCAGTGGCCACTGACATCTCATCAGATCTGCAGGCAACAAGGAAGAGAGGATCCACCCCGCCTAGAAGGCAAACCTGAGGTTCAATGAGGTCTGGAGAATCACCCAGAATCGTACAGCTCTCCTTACTCCAGTGACGGTGTGAGGACAGAGGGGCCCAGGGCAAGTCTCTGACTTTCCCAGTGAAATCTTACATGAAACGCCAACTTACACAGCAAGACAGAGCAGAGCTGCTCTCAAGCCCCATGTCCCATCCTTCAGGCATCCCCCCACCTGGAGGAGGCCCACCGCCTCTTCAAGGACAGTCAGGGTGGCTCAGACTGCAGTTTGAGAACCAGTGATCTAGTGCCCTCATTTCTAGTCTCCATCAATAATAAACACTGATGTCACGGCCGAGGCTTCCTAAATCTCAGTCTGTTTCTGCATCCATACACGGCGCATGCTAGGTTCCTGCAGGCGCTCGGCTCCCTTGATCACAGTCAGCAGCCCCTTGGTCCCCCCCGGTCCTGCAATTTGAGATCATGCCCCCATCCTCAAGCCTCAGGACAACGCGCAGCTACTTCCTTACGTCTGACCACCAACACCAATGAGCACCGCACGTCCTGCCCATTGCCGGGTACCCGTGACCACTGCACTAACTGGGCTGAGCAAAGCACCCTCTCCCCACTACAAGCCCTCAGCTTCCTAGACTCCTGAGAGGCTAGTTCCTGGGAGGATAAAATCAGAGTATGAAAGAACAAAAGAAAATAAAACAGGGGAGTTCCCACCGTGGCTCAGTGGTTAACAAATCCGACTAGGAACCATGAGGTTGCAGGTTCGATCCCTGGCCTTGCTCAGTGAGTTAAGGATCTGGCGTGGCTGTGGCTGTGGCGTAGGCTGGCGGCTACAGCTCCAATTAGACCCCTAGCCTGGTAACCTCCATATGCCGCGGGTGCGGCCCTAAAAAGCAAAAAAAAAAAAAAAAAAAAGGAAAGGAAAAAAGAAAATAAGCTAAAACAGGGATAAGGTATTATTAGTTTCCCCCAAAATTAATATTTTGCCTTAGATGCTGCCTGGCTTGATTTAGGGGACTCAGCATCCACAAGAGCCCACTCTTCTCTCCCCTTGCCGAGAGTCTGAAGGGTGCCAGACACAGCCCTGGCCCCTGGGTCTGAGCCACAGGCTCCCAAGTTCCAGCTCCAGGATTCTCATCAGGTTAGACCCACCGCCAGCAGGTATAGTACAGACCAGGATTTTCTAAACTTCTCTGATGATACAAATCCAGGGGACAGAGGTGGAGGTGCCCATCAACCACACGGGCTTCCAGGCCCCTCCCCTGGGAGCTTTCCCTCAGGAGGTCAGTTTTGGGTGGGGTTGGGGGGCTCCACCTGCTGAACGAATGAGTGGGGCGATGCATATGGAGTGCCGGTTCAATAGGTATTTAAGGGATTGGGGGGGGTGCAGGTGGCATCTGACCGTTCACAGGCCTGGTTTGCATTCACCCCAGCTTCTGGCCATCTGTGTGACCTTGGGCCAGTGTCTGCACCTCTCCGAGGCTCAGCTTCCTGAGAAGTAAAATGGATCAAGTGGTTCTAAAGTTTCATGGCTTCCGCACAACAGCAAGACCCTCGCAGACATTGTTCCTAACCAAGAACTCCCGCTCACTCTCCCGAAACAGAACCATCCCACCTCCTCCCCAACCCTCAGGCCCCCTCGGGCCCCCTTGGGCCCCCTTGGGGCGGGGCAAGGTGGGGGGTGCGGGGGCGGCGGTCAGAGGCCTTTAAATAAATGAAGCCTCCCACTCAGCACCAAGCCTGGAATCCTGTGTGCTGGCACCTTCCCGCAGACGCTTGCTCGTTAGTAAATTGCCATTCTGAAAACAGAGTCATTGTCAAGGCCAGCGCGGTAGCTGGAGGAGGGCACCGGTGATGGGCAGCGGAAGCCAAGCTGGGGGCTGACTGACACGTGTCAGCTTTCAGCTCACAGCTTAACACGAGCCGCCCGGCTGCAAGACAAGGAGAGATGCGCTAATAAAACTTTCAGAGCTGCCTGGCGCAGAAAACAGGAGGAGTGAGGAACAGAAGCTCCAAAAGGTGTTTCCTGAACCTCTACCCGGTCACGGGAGGCGTAAGAGACACTCCGGCAAAGGGCCGAGCCAGTGTCATCACCGCCGCACGGCAAAAATGAGCGGGGGCGCTGACTGGGGTCTGAGCGCCACTCTGAGTCAATGCAGAGGGGACCGGCTGCTCTCACAGCTGAGACACCCCCACGATTGTCATGGCGGCGACAAAAACATCAGGGAAAATCAGGCAGCTATTACGCACGTTGTAAGCCGAACAAAAACTGCAAAAGCATAACCATGAGTAAATATCCTACAGGAAAGTCCCATGATGTGGGGGTCAGAATTAGAGCACTTGATAAAGGCCTCTTTCTTATTGTCCCCTGCATAGCAAGAATGCACTGGCAAGGCTCATTGCCCTTACAGAACAAGGAAACATGGTGAGGTACTGGGACAGACATCAGGGAACGTGGTCAGGAGGAAAGGGCTGGGCCCAGAGAAGCTGGCTTTAGAGTTAGGAATCAGCGCGCGGCTGGAACCCCGGAGGCACTTGCTGTGGGGGGGGGGGGTGGGGGATGAGTAAAAAATCCGGCTACCAGCAGGGCGGATGTGCACATGTATTAAGACCGCTACATCGGGGTCCCCACCAACTGAGTCCTCCCTGGCCTGGTGGCCCTGATGATCTGAGAGGTCTCCTCTCAGGCTCTGGACCGAGGGAAGGACCAGGACTCCAGGCACAGGGGAGCATCTGCAGGATTCAGGGCAGAAATTCTTTGCCGGCAATTCAAAAACGACTTCAGTATTTCAAGTAACACAGTGATTCTTGTGCATAGCATGTAAATATCATTTTTTAAAATATCTCTTTTGGGGCTGCATCGGCAGCATGTGGAAGTTCCCAGGCCAAGGATTAATCTTGTGCCACATCAGCGACCTGAGCCACAGCAGTGACAATGCCAGATCCTTAACCTGCTGAGTCACCAGGGAACTCCGTGTATCCTGTAAATATCAACCAGTCTTCCACCAAGTGCCCAGACCCAGGAGACCTGAGCTGGGTTAGAAAAGGATTAGGGACATGTTCTAACTACCTTTTGGTTCATCCATTTATTCGTTTTGAGGAGCAATGCTCTTGCCATCCAGAGAGATTTCTTGAGCCTCTAGGCAGACAAGCAGAGACGGTGCAAACTCTGCAAAGGCCATTTGAACCTGAGCAGGGCCTGCACCCAGGGGTTCTGTAGGCGGTGGGGTAGGGTGAGGCTGCCAAAAGGTCACCAGAAGAAGCTGAACTGCCCCAGGAGTGGGAGATAGAGCGTGATATTTGAAAACCGGATTCTGATCCTGATGCTGCAGATATAAGCCCCCAAATGTTTTACAATGAGATACAAAATCTGTTTTGCTGCTTTTTTTTTTTTGTAAAACAGATCTTGAGGGCACTTGCTGATATAGTTAAAGCTCTTCAGGCAGGTGATAGCTGAGGGGTTGAGAGTGTGTGTGTGTGTGTGTGTGTGTGTGTGTGTGAGAGAGAGAGAGAGCATTTTTTAGGAGGCTACCCCTTATTAGGACTCCTTCATGAAAAGTCACTCAGTGAAGTGTTTCCACAGCTCCTATACACATGAAAGGTGCCTTTTGGGGCACTCACTGCAGCTCTGTTGGGTGGAGAAGAGCCCACAGAATTCAGAGCACGTGGACACAGAGAGATAACTGGGCCCAGTGCGGACAAAGGACCTCACGCCCAGTTTCATCTGAGGACTCACGTTACCAGTAGACACAATTATTCCTCCTAAAGCTACAGGCCCTTTTCGGGGCTTGTTAACATTTGATGGGAATCCAACCTTAACCAAAATACAGGGAACTGATCATCAAACGGAAGTGGCTGCTAGACGACAGGTCTTGCATTTCCACCGGCCCCTTTAAAGGAACAGCCCGTGGAATCCTCTTCCCAGAGGTTGGGTAGCAGGGCTGTTTTCGTCACTGAAAGGAAAAATAACTCTACCTCTTGACAGCTCCAGAATTAATTCACACATTTCACTGTTAAGGTCCAGAAATACGTTGGTGTTGACAATTTGATGCTTCGAAAACAATCTGTCGTAGTTTCATTTGCCTCACGTCCCAGAAACATCACCGCTTTCCAGTATCTACCCAAGTGCTGCAATTCCCCGACAGTTTCCTGCGACCCTGCCCGTGGCAGCCAGGGAGAGGACTCAGAATGCCCAGGTGGGAAAAGTGGGCTTTGTGCAAGAGCTGTCCTCCTTTGAAGGGACCAGACAACCAGATGGCCAGTCTAATCGCGGTCTGCCCCCTCCCGATTCCCACGACAATGATCAACAACAGGGATCTGAGATCATTCTAAGCATCCCTCCCCATCTCCAGTGCTGCATCCCGTGGCTCTCCCCGACTCTCAAGCACCAAGACTGGCCCACATCCACCAGCTTTTGGTTCACCTTCTCAGTGCACCTTGCTTTTGCGCCAGGTAGGACCTGACGCCGGCCTTTCTCGTCAGCTCCTAAGAATAAAATCAGAGTGATGAAGATCATTAAAGGTAAGGAAAAAAAGGCAACGCTGGACGCAGGAACAAGGTATGATTAGTATCAACTCTTACAGTGGTGTCGCCGAGCTTGATTTATGACTGTCACCAATAAGTCAGTTAGGGGTCTCACACAGCCCATCCTCTCTCCCCTGGGAAAGGAAGAGGAGGGGGAGGGAAGGGGGAAGATTCTCCAGCTGGTCCTCTCGGGATCTGAACCACAATCCCCTAATCTAAGCTCTGATTACCCCACAAGCCCTTGGACCCAGCAACCTTGCCTAAAAGTCACTGTGGAATAAAGCAATGTTTTCTAAATGTTCCTAAGACTCTTAGTTGCCTATTCAGCTTCCAGATTTCTCCCCTGGACAGAATTTTTCCTATTCCTCCAGCTAGGTACAACTAAAAACCCTATACAAAGGAAACAAGAACATTCTGAAAGGTGGAGAGAAGAAGGCAGAATAGCCAGGGACCTTGGAACTCAAGAAATGACACAGCAGTAAAGTTCCCTGGGTTTTCCTTTTGCTTCATATATCTCAGACTGGAGCTCCAAAAACTGGTAACCAGGAACACTAACAGATAAGATTTGAAAAGTCCTCTGTCCAAAGGGCCAGAAAAGGTACAGCCTGGCAAGATAGGAAACTTGTAGACAATAGCAGCTTGTTTCAGTCAAACCCATCAAAGAGCTGTACCACTACCCTACTCATTTTGGCAAAGGTTGAATGGGGTACCTAGATTTCCATGTAATAAGACACCCCCTCTCCATGGAGTGTTGAAAAAGCCTAGTAGGCTTGCTGGGCAGTAACATGGCCCCTCCCCATGGTGTCACTAGAGACCATCTGGAGAGCCTGGGCTTCTACCTCATCCAGCAGAGACAAGGTGCCCCTTCCCAGCCTCCTGGTGTCAGTGGAATCCAGGTGGGGAGCAGGAATGAGGCATTTCTCCTATTATTCTGAGAGGTAGCAGTGGAGACCCAGTAGGGAGACTACCCTGGAATTCTTCCCACTTCGGTCAAAAATCTTTTGTCCCACCAAGAACAAGAACGATGTCAAATTGAATGGAAAAAGACAATAATCCATCATACTCAAACTGAGATGACAGAGATGTTAGAGATATCTCTCAAGGAATTTGGAGGAGGAGCCATCATGGACTACTCCACCAAATATGAACACATGTGAAACAAATGGAAAAACAGAAAGTCTCAGCAACAGAAGATAAAAAGCAGCACTAAATGGAATTTTGGGAAATAAAAAAATAAATGAATTAAAAAAAATTAATGCTGGGGGAGTTCCCATCATGGCTCACCAGTAATGAATCCAACTAGTATCCATGAGGATGTGGGTTTGATCCCTGGCCTCAGTGGGTTAAGGGTCCAGCATTGCAGTGAGTTGTAATGCAGGTCACAGATGCAGCTCAGAACCCACGTTGCTGTGGCTGTGGTGTAAGGTCAGCAGATGCAGCTCCAATTCAACCCCTAGCCTGGAAACTTCCATATGCCACAGGTGTGGCCCTAAAACAAACAAACAAAAAATTAATGATGGGCTTAACATCAGAGGGAAGGAAACAGAGGAAAGAATCAATGAACTGGAAGACAGAACAATAAAAATCACCCAATCTGAACAAAAGAGAGGAAATAGATTTTTTTTAATGAAAACAGCCTCACGGATTAATGAGACTTTAACTCTCATGTGATCAGAGTCCTGGAAAGAGAAAAGAAAAGGGGTAAGACTTTAAAAGTACTCAAAATAAAAACACAAAGGAAAAAATTTGAGAGCAGAGAAAGAAAAATGGCACCTTACCATAGTGGAAAAATAATTCAAATGATAGCAGATTTCTCATCAAAAACCAAGGAAACCATAAGAAAGTGGTATGATATTTTTCAGCTGCTAAAAGAAAAGAAATGGCAAGCCAAAAATCTATATCCAGCAAAAATACCACTCAGGGGTGAAGGGGGAATCAAGACATCCTCATATGAAGGAAAACTAAGAAAATTTGTCATCAGAAGTCCTACTCTTAAAAAATGGCTATAGGAATTTCTCTAAACAGAAAGCAAATAATAAAAGAATTCTTGCAAGTAGGAAAGAAAACACAGTAAGCAAAAATACAGTAAATACAATAATTTCTCTATCCTTTTTTGAGTTTTTAAAATTATGTTTGATGATTGAAGGAAAAAATAGCACTAGCAGATATGGTTCTAACTATAAAAAAATATTTAAAACAATTAGATTATAAACGGGAGAGGATAAAGGAAGATAAGGTTTCTACACTTCACTTGAACAGGTAAGATGATACCAGAAACTTCGGTAAGCTACGTTTATGTAAGGTAATACCTAAGTAGTCATTTGAAAACCTGTACAAAAAGAAACACTACAGATTAGCCAAAATGAAATTCCTGTAAATGTTCAAGTAATCCACAGCAAGGCAGGAAGAAGAAAACAGAAATGAAAAACAGAGAAAACTGACAGAAAACAAAATATAAAATGGCAGACTTAAGCTCTAACATATCATTAATTACATTAAATGGAAATGGCTGAAATATACAAATTAAAAAAGACTGACAAAATGGGGGGAGTGGCTTCCCTATATTCTATCTATAAGAAATTCACTTAAATTATAACAATATAGTTAGGCTGAAAGTAAAAGAATGGGATACGATTATCTTGCAAATATTAACCAAATGAGAGCAGATGGGCTGTATTAATATTAGATAGTGTAAGCTTCAAAGCAAAGTAAAATAAAATACCAGAGATAGAGAGGGACATTATATTCTGATAAAGAAGTTAATCTGTCAGGAAAACAGCAATCTTAGATGTGTATGCAACCAAATAATACAGCTGTCAAATATGTGAAATAAAAGTTTAATAAAACTGAAAGGAGAACTAGACATATCAACAACGATAGAACACTTCAACCCTCTTGCTCAGTCGGTGATTGATAAATAAACTAGATATAAAATCAGCAAGACACAGAACTCAGCAATACCATCAACCAACAAGAGTTAATTGACTTTGAATGAACACGTCATCCCAAAATAGCACAACGGTATTCTTGTCAAGTGTCCAGAGAACATATCAATGTGGACCATATCATAGGGCATAAGACAAATCTCCACAAATTTAAAAGAACTGAAGTCATACAGTCTTTTCTCCAATCACAATGGAATTAAACCATAAATTAATAACAGAAAGATAACAAGAAAACCTCCAAACACTTGAAAACTAAACAAGACACTTCTAAACAATCATGAGTCAAAGATGAAGCTCAAGAGAAATATTTTATTAAAAACTGAACTAAATAAAATTAAACTACTGCATATCAAAATTTGTAAGACAAAGTTAAATACATGCTAAGGGGGAAATTCATAGCACTAAATGCATACTTTAGAAAACAGAAGAAAAATCAATAACTAAGCTTCTAGCTTAAAGAGCTAGAAAAATAAGAGAAAGATAAATTCAAAGCAAGCAGAAGAATGGAAATAATAAAGATAAGAGCAGAAATCACGAAACTGAGAACAGAAATCCAATACTGAAAATCAAGTTGAAGTTAGTTCTTTGAATATATCAATAAAATTGAAAATTTTCTAACAAGACGGACAAAAAAAGAGAGAAGAAACAAATTACCAATATCAGGAATGAAGTTGAGGATAACACTGTAGACCCTACAGATAGCAGAAGTATAATAAGAGAATAATACCATGAAAATTCTACACACATATACTAGACAAATTAGATAAAACAAGCCAATTCTTTGAAAAGCAAAAGCTACCACAACTCAACCAAAATAAAAGAGATAATTTGAAGAGTCCTATAGCTATCAAAGAACTTGAATTCATAATTTAAAACTCCCTAAAAAGAAGTCTCCAGACCCCAGATTTCACTAGATAATTCTAACAAATGTTTAAAGAAGAATTATCACCAATTTTACATAATTACATAATTTCTTTCAGAAAAAAAAGAGGACATCTTTATTAATTTATCTTACGAAGTTAGTACTGCCCAATACCAAAGTCAGGCAGACAGGACAAAATAAAAGAAAACTACAGACCTCATAAATACAAACCAAAAAAATTTTTTTAACAAAATAGTAGCAAGGAATTCATCAATACATTTAAAA
This sequence comes from Catagonus wagneri, assembly GCA_004024745.2. Lineage (NCBI taxonomy): Eukaryota > Metazoa > Chordata > Mammalia > Artiodactyla > Tayassuidae > Catagonus > Catagonus wagneri. The sequence continues at coordinate 1,140,191 of PVHT020000179.1, forward strand.
AATTATACACTATGGTCAAGTGGGGTGTATAAAAAGGTTGAGAGGCTATTTCAATGTTCAGAACACAATATTAGCAGACTAAAGAAGAAGAATCACATGGTCATATAAATAGCTGCAGTTTTTAAAAGTTGACAAAATCCAACCCTCATTCATGGAAAAAAAAGCAATTCTTAGGAAAACAGAAATAGGAATAGAGGAGTAGTTTCTTTTTTCTTTTCTTTCTTTTTTTTTTTTTTTTGCCTTTTTGTCATTTTAGGGCCGCACCCGCAGCAAGTGTAGGTTCCCAGGCTAGGAGTCTAATCGGAGCTGTAGCCGCCGACCTACGCCAGAGCCGCAGCAACGCAGGATCTGAGCCACGTCTGCAACCTACACCACAGCTCATGGCAATGCCAGATCATTAACCCACTGAGCAAGGCCAGGGATCGAACCCGCAACCTCATGGTTCCTAGTTGGATTCGTTAACTGCTGCACCACGACGGGAACTCCAAGGAGCAGTTTCTTAACTCGATAAAGAGTATCTACAAAACCCCACCTGTTATTACATATGATGGTAAAAGACTGATGCTTTGCCCCTAAATTCAGAAACAAGTCAAGGATGTCCACTCTCACCACTCACATTCAACATAGTGCTAGAAGTTCTAAACAGAGAAGGAAAAAAAAAATAAAATAAAAAGGCAAAAAGGAAATAAAAATGAACACAAATAGAAAAGGAATAACTAAAATTATTGCTGTTGCAGATGACATGATTGTCTATGTAGAAAAATTCCATGGAATCTACGTCCTCCAAAAAATCTCACAACTAAATGAGTCTAGGGATACAAAATCAACATTCAAAAACCAACTGGAGTTCCTGCCATGGTGCAGTGGTTAAGAATCCAATTGCAGTGGCTCACTTCACTGAGGAGGCACCAGTTCAATCCCCAGCCCAGTGCAGTGGGTTTAGAAAGATCCATCATTGCGACAGCTGTGGCATAGGTTATAGCTGTGGCTCGGATTCAATCCTTGGCCCAGGGAACTTCCATATACCATGAGTGCAGCCATAAAATTAAAAAAAACCACCAACAACAACAACCGTAGTTCTATATACCAGCAATGAACAAGTAAATATTAAAATTAAAAATACAATATCTTTTACAATCAATCAAAAAATTGAAATATTTAAAAATAAACCTATCAAAACAAGTACTAGCCTACAAAACTACAAAATGATGAAAGAAATCAAGGAAGCTCTAAATAAATTGAGCAATATACCATGTTCATGGATTGGAAGGCTCAACAAGCTAAAGATAGCAATTCTTCCCAAATCAAGATACAGGTTTACAAAATTCCTGCTAAAATCAGAGCAAGAATTTTTGTGTATGTAAATAAGATTATTATAAAATTTATATGAAAAGGCAAAGGACCTAGGATAGTTAAAACAATGTTTAAAAAGGAGGACTTAGTCCACCTTATTTCAAGACTTAAATAGTTACAATAGCTATGTCATACTGAGAGATGGATAGACACATAGAATCCAGAAACAGATCTTCACAAACATGCTCACCTGATAATTAACAATTCGATGGAGGAATTATAGTCTCTTTAATAAATGATCCAAAAGCAACTAGACATGTGGGGCAGGGGGTGGGGGGAGGTGGGCTGTGGGACTCAACCCAAGCTTATATAAGAATTAACTCAAGATGGATCATGGACTTAAAACATGAAATGTAAAATTATAAAACATTTTTGAAAAAAATAGGTTGGAAAAATCTTTGAGATTTAGGGTTAGGCAAAGAGTTCTTAAACTGGGCACCAAAGGCATGAGCCATAAAGGAAAAATTAATAATTTGGACTTCCCATCAAAATCTAAAACTTAAACCCTACAAAAGATGTGTTATGAAGATGAAAAGACAAGCTACAGACCAAGGGAAAACCTTTGCAGACCACATATATGACAAAGGACTAGTATCTAGAATATATAAAGAACACTCAAAACTCAACCATAAAAAAGCAAACAATCCAATCAGAAAATAAGCAAAAGATATGAAGAAGCATTTCATCAAAAAGGATAAAGAGATGGCAAATAAGCCCCTGAAAATACGTTCAACATCATTAGCCATCAGGGAAATTCGCATTAAAACCACAAGAAGTTATCACCACACATGTATCAGACTGGCTAAAATTAAAAACAGTGACAAACCAAATGGTGGCAAAGATGTGGAGAAACTTGGTACATTGCTGGCGGGAATGTAAAATGGCATTAGAAAAGTTTGGCCTAGAAAAGTTTGCTCTAGAAAAGTTTGGCCATTTCTTAAAAAGTCAAACATGCAAGTCTTATAGGTCCAGCAACGACACTCCTGGGAATTTGCCCCAAAGATAATGTAAACTTGTGTAGGATTCCATTTACATAATATTCCTTTTTTTTTTTTTTTTTTTGGCTTTTTAGGGCCACATATGGAGGTTCCCAAGTTAGGGGTCCAATTGGAGCTACAGCAACACAGGATCCATCCAAGCCACGTCTGTAACCTACACCACAGCTCACGGCAATGCTGGATCCTTAATCCACTGAGCAAGGCCAGGGATCGAACCTGTGTCCTCACGGATGCTAGTCAGGTTCGTTTCCACTGAGCCACAACGGGCACTCTATTTACATAACATTCTTGAAACGACAAATCTGGGCAATGGAGAACAGATGAGCAGTTTCCAGAGGTTAAGGAAGGGGTGGGGGCACAATGGAAGCGCCCACGGTTTTAAAAAGAGAGCATGAAGCGTTCTTGTGGTGATGGAAATGTTTGGTAGCTTGCGTGCAGGGATGTCAATATCCCAGCTGGGATACTGTAAACTCATTTTTTAAATTGTAGTTGATTTACAGTGTTGGGCCAATTTCTGCTGTACGGCACTGTGACCCCATCATATATATATATATATATACATACAGACACACACACACATTCCTCACATTCTTTTAAACTGACTCTCCATGTGAATAGACAATTATCTCAAAATTAAAAGGTTATTTTTTTTGGCATTCATTTTCTTTTTTTTTTAGTTAATGAATTTTATTACAAACATAGGTGCACAAAAATCATCACAACTCAATTTTTATAGCATTTCCATCCCAAGCCCTCAGTGCACCCCCCAGCCCCCAACTTATCCCATTTGGACACCATAGGTTTTCCAAAGTCTGTTAGTCAGTATCTGTTATGCAAAGAAGTTCACTGTGTCCTGTTTTTAGTTTCCACATGTAAGTGGTAGCAGTTGATGTTGGTGTCTCATTGTCTGGTTTCACATTATATGATAATTTCTAGGTCCATCCATGTTGCTATAAATGTTATTTCATTCAAAAGGTTATTTTTTAAGTTAAAAATTGTATAAGGATACAAGCAGGACCATAAAGAGGTTTAAAAGAAGGAGAGGCGGTAAGAGCACCACCATTTTTTCCCAAGAACTGGCTTGAGGCATAGGGACTGTGCAGGAGTGGGTAAAATACAGGATAAATTATAGGGAAAATACAGGACAGCCAGTTACATTTAAGTTTCGGGTAAACAACAAATACCTACTAAGTATATGTATGTTCCATGTAATATTGGGGACACACTAAGACTAAAAAAAAAAAAAAATCTGTGTTGTTTATTTGGAATTCATATTTAACTGCCATCCTGTATTTTTAGTTGCTAAAGCTGGAAACCCAAGGAGGGAAGAACAGGACCCAGGCGTCTAGAGCCAGCTGGGGGCTACGGACTGCAGAGATGGGGTGGGCCCGGGGAGAAGTAAGACAGACTTAAAGAGAGAGGCCAGAGAGCAGGGATACCAGGGACCACAAAGATGCCCCTGACGGGAAGTGCCTTAGCAGAAGGAGGAAGGCAGACAGCGTGGGAAGTCCCCAAGCTGCTGCATTTATGGTGCTCTGCTGGTGAAAGGAATCTTGATGGGTGGTCCGTACAGAATCCAGAGAAGGGGCAAGAGTGGATGCTGGAGTCTCCAGTGCTGCCTGGGGCTGGAAGGAGCCTCAAATCTGTCCAAGGGGTGCCTCTAGGCACTAGGAGCATCACCGGGTTAAACCCGAGCCACCCACTCTGCCCCTGGGCTGCTCTCACCGTGATGCGGCCCTGCCCGCTGGGGTCTCCCCTTCCTACGAGGGAAGGGCATGCAGGCCAGCAGCCTCAATGTTCGGGTCAGTGGGCAGTCTTGTGTCTGACCAACCCCAGAATTACCCTGGGCACTCTGCTCTCAGCTCGAAAGTCACCTCCTAGCCAGGACACTGCCGATCATGTTTTTGCACTGCTCCTGGACGCCCTGGGATCTTCCCTTATTTTCTTCATGGAACATACCACTACTTGAAATAGCGGGGATTTTTAATTTGTTTTCTTGTTTAACAGGGGGTCTCCAGTAGCTCCAGGGATGCAATGACTTTGTTTGGCTTGCTGTGACATCTACCTTAGTGCCTGGTTCATAGTCGGTATTCAAGAAAGAAAAAAAAAGTGCTGAATGAATGAAGGAGTAAATAAAGAAATCATTCCGATCGAAGCTGCTCCTTCTGGAGCTGTCCTGTAGGTGACAAAGGCAGAGGGGCCAGTCTTCCTCCTCCAGGAAGCCCTCAGCAGCAGCCTCTGAGCTGCCACCTGGGATTGTTGGCTCAGCCTGGTCACAGAGAGGCTCGGTTTGTCCTCTCTAAACAAAGGCTCTAGCAGCAGCATCATTACCTTTAATTAGTCCCTGCCACAGGGACTAATAATAATAATACTCATGTTAATAACTGCCACTTACTGAGAACCTATATGTGCTGGACACTTGTCACGTATTTTAACTCCTTTAATCCTCCGAGGGCTGGTGATCCGCTACTGTTTGTGCTGCCCCCTTCCTATGGAAAATATATACCCTTTCTCTTTTCAAGAACACCCTCCCTGCTCCCATCATGGGGGGAAGAGGGGCAGACACAGGCACGCCTCAACAACCACTCCAACTCCCTAATTGCAACGATTGCCTCCTGGTTAGCTTAAGGACACTTATGAGGCAGTGAGCTTTGGTTCTGAAACCTTTTCTGCTGATGAAGAAGTACATGCCCCACTCTGCTGGGACTGCTGAGTAGGGAGCCACTGGCTGGCACTGGCACCCAGGGAGCCCAGCTGCGAATGAAAGCAACAAAAAGGAAGCAATAGCTAGGAGAGACAGATTGGCAATGACTTTATTAGAACCCCTAGATCCAGCCATGCCTGAAGCCTACTATCCAGTGTATTCCCAGACTTTTCTGTTCCCTGAGCCAATAATGCTCATGTATTTTCCCATGTACTTTGACATGAGTTCACGGTTTTTAACGTTGAGGCCAGTGTGAGCTTGACCTCTGACTTGCCATTGAAAGAGACTTGCCTAAACTGCTATGTTAGTACAGCTATTTAAGATGAGGGCATGTTGTAGGTACGGAGCTGAAGCATACAAAGGCGAAGTAACATAGTTAACCAGGAGCTGGGATTGCTCTTTACCACCATGATTCACTGCGAGTTCTATGTTCTGTATTATTTCTCATTAATAGTCACAATCTAGGAAGAGTGAGCAAACTCTTGGTGCTCAATAAATGTCTACTGGGTAAACTAAAACCAGTAACTTCCTAAAGAAGGCTCTGTTTAGAAAATGTTTCCATCAGAAACCTTGGATTCTTACTCCAACTCAGGCTTACACACAATGATATGTGCACATAATGTGTTCAAAGACATACAACTCAGACACACAATAATGTGTCAAGAATCACTCTCCTTGCCTGGGTCTCCCCAGGTAGGTGAGCTGGAAAGCACACCAGGTGGGGCACATGTGAGAGTGGTCAGCCAGTGAGGGACAACCCAGTTCCTTCAAGGGAGGGGTCTGCAGTCAGAAAAGGAGGCCTCCCACTTCCTGCCCCCCAGATCCCGGGGACCCATAAGTAAAGGAGGCCTGACCAGGCATCCAGAGCCCAGTGTGAGGCTCTGGCACCTACTGGGAGCTCAGGGCAGAGCAGGTCAAGTCCTGGGGCTGCAAGGCCCTTGCTTTCTGCCATCACTCCAGTGAGGCTCAGCCAGAAGCAGCTGCGAGGCAAACTGCTCATGTGTCAGCCGATCCCAAGCAGACAAATGACCATAAAGGGTCTTTGATAAAGTCAACTCAACAACAGGCCTCCAGGCCACGGCAACGGAGAACAAGAGGAGAAGGCCACGCCTGTAGGCTGGCCACCAAGATGGTACCAGGGCCCCAGGTCCTGCCCCTCCGGGACCAGTTCCATGGCTATCTCCTCTCCATCCTTCCTGCCCTCCCCACTGGCCCTCTTAGCCTAGAAACATACTCTAGTCCTCCCCTCTTCAAAATGCAAAAGCTTCTTGTGACCCCTGGACCCTTGCTCTCCTGTTGCCCACCCTCCGTTCCCAGCCTGGAACCTGGAAAGTCAAGTCTACACTGCTGGTCTCCCACCTTCCTTCAACGTGTTCCTCCACCTGATGCTGCTGACCCTGCTTATGCTCAGGACAGTCCAGCAGACCCCCTTCGGCCTGCCTCCACGGGCCTCTCTGTGGCCCCTCGCATTGCTGCCCAGAAGCATTTTGCTCTGTGGGCATAGATGACACCACGGTCTTCAAGCCCTTCACTTCTCCCACCCGCCTCACCATCTGTGCCGAGGCCTCCAAACCCCTCCTCCAGCATAGGCCTCCCCAACCCCATCCATGCAGCCAGCTGCCAGCCAGACACCTACACTCAGATCAAGCACAGGCATCTCCTTGCAGTAGTTGCCAAGCTGCCAACAAACTCAATCCAGAAGTAGGACTAAAAAAGATTTCAGGCTCTGAAACCACAATGCCAGAGCTCAAATTCTACCTCTGCAACTTACGGACATTGGACGCGTCCTCTCAACTCCCCGTGTACAAAGGAGGAGAATAACAGTGCCTCCCTTCGCGAGCTGTGGTGGGGTTAAGTGTGATAACACATGCAGGTGTTGGGAGCAGGGCTGGTACTTAATAAGCTGAGTCAGATGTTACCGATCATTATTAGAACCATCATCTTCTTTGTGAGCCTCCAACAACTCTTCTTCAGGCATGGAATCATCTTCTGTCACTCAAAGCCTGGTCACGTGAGACCTCAGAGTCTTTCCTAATTTCTCCCCTTCCCCTTTCCACTGAATTACCAAATCCTGTTGGTTTTGCCTCTTGAATGTTTCTCCCACCCCCAACCTCCTTACCAACGTCCTCATCTCCCGCCTGCTCTACAGCAGACTTTTCTTTGACCCACCCACCTCCAGCCTCACAGTTTATTCTACAGCGGTACTGCATTGTCTACAATTTCCCCACAATGGGCCTCTTCTCTCTGAACTGGCTTAGGTAGTTGTCTCTGCCTGGAAGGCCCCCCCTCACCTTACTTCCCATCTTCTATGAGCCTGTCACCTCCTCCTGGAAGCTTTCCTGGAATACCCAGGTCGGGCAAACGCCTGTCCTTCAGCTTCCGTATCTTAGACTTTGTGGCATGATATTAACTTAACCTTTTAGATGACCAACTCCCCAGCTTGGCTAGAGGCTCCTCCCTGAGGATCTCAATCATGTTTACTCAACTGAGGTTACTGTTCGAGGAAACCCCACCTTACAGAGGCCCTTAAAAAGAGGGTGAAACCTAGGACAATGAGAATATTTCCACCATTTTAAAATCCAGAACTGATGGATTCTTTATAGACCAAAGTACTTGATCAACAGCTTCCCTAAACCCACCAATGAGATTCGGAGTCAGGGAAACTGAGTCCTCTCGTCCTTGGGGACCCTTAAGGAGGTAAAGGACTGTGCCCTGCTTGGCAGATGGAGGAGGGGGAGGGGGAGGGGAGGAGGGGAGAAAAGGGAGGTGGGGGAGGAAAGAGGTGGCTGGGGAGGAGAAGAAGGAGAACAAGGAAGAGAAGAATAGAAGTAGAAGAAGAGGAAAAGAAGACGAGGAAGAAGAGGAGGAAGGAGAAGGAGAAGGAGGAGAGGAAGGGGAAGGAGCAGAAGAAGGAGAAGAGGAAGAGGAAGAAGAAGAGAAGGAAGAAGAAGGAGAAGGGGAAGAAGAAGGAGAAAGAACTGGATTACAGGCTCTGGGTGCAGGCTCGTTATTCTGACAGAACAGCCCCAGTGCTTGAAACGTGATCTCTGGGGGCAGAAGGAGGCAGTTTTATCACATATGAAGGTTAGACAGATGTTTGGGGCCTGGTGTTACCCGAATCAAAAGCACCACTGAAGAGCCTAGCACAGCCCCGCTCAGCAACATGCGTTCCCCACAGAAACGCAACAGGAACCTTTTTTTTTTCTTTCCTTTTTCACATATTTTTCTCTTCAGCTATATTTAAGGGGGCTTTGTATTTCCGTGGTGTGGCGGGGGAGCCACCGATTTCCACACCGGACCTTCCTTCCCCTCCAAAAACGCTGCAGGCCAGGTCTTCCGTAAAGGTCCCGGGTATGCAAACAGCCGCAAAAAGAGGGGGCACCCCAGTCCGCAAGGCTTATCTCCTGGGGTGCGCTTCTTAAAGACTCAGAGGGCAGAAAACCTGTCTCTCTCCCTTTCTCTCTCTCCCACTCTCCACACACAACACACACACACACACACACACACACACACACACACACACACACACACACACCCCTGAGCCCATCCTGCCACAGCGCTGAGGAGGAGGGACAAGGACCCCCGGCCCAGCATGGGGGGGGGCATTTTAAAGGCCTGCGCAAGAACAGGAGAGGCCATTCTTCTAAATGCCCATTTCTTCACTGCCGACAGCAAAGCCCAGGCCTTAAGAGGCACCCAGGGAAAGAGGCTGACGTGACCAAGAAAATAACGTCTTCAGAATGACTAATGCCCCATCGGGACGGACCTGGCTCTGGCCTGGCTGCCTGCCAGAGGTTCCACAGCCACTTTCCAAGGACACGGAGGGCAAAACGGCCCTGACCAGCTTCCCCGAGGACTGTCCCTTCCCAGCCCTGCCCCTCCTCGGGGTGCTGCCCCCCCGGGGCCCGTGAGGCCCTGAGTGCAGGATGCCAGGGCCCGGAGGCTGAGTCACTCCCTCGGGGCCAACCTGGGTCACAGCAAGTTCATTGTTTCAAGGACAAGTTCTCAGACCCCTTGTCCGGCCACGGCCATGGGCCTGACAGGAATGGAGAAGGGAGAGAGCTGCGAGCAGAAGAGGAGATGAGGAGAGGGCCGGAAACCAGCGCCCGGGGTGCTGAGGCCCCGAGGGCCCTGGGGGGTGGGGGGAGTTGTCATGACTTGTATGTACACGTCCGACACACATGGGGAGACACCTGTCCTTCCCCAGCCACAGGGGGCCTGCCTCTGGACCAGGCCCCCGCCACAAGCCTTCCTCAGCTGTCCCTCCTCAAGCCCCAGGCGGGACCTCCCACTGAGCCATTTTTAGGGGTGGGGTGGGGGCCTCCTTCCAGAGCGTGGGGTGGGGCTGGGGACGGTGGGGGTGCGGGGAGGGGGCCGCTGGGCGGAGCCGGTCGTCCCCGCGGGAGGCACGCTGAGCGGAGCTGTGGACCGCTCCAAGTTTTTGATGTGCCTCCTGGGGGGTGGGGGGTGTCTAAAACCCTTTCAAAAGCTGGGGGAAGCCCGGAGAAGGGGGCCTCACTCCCAGTGGGGAGGGGAGTGGGGGATTTCAAAGGAGACCCCGCTGCTGAAGGGTTTCAAAAGACCCCGGCCTTTCTCTCGGCGCCAAATCACTCCCTCGCCAGCAGAGCTAGGAGAAGGGGTGCTGGGAAAATGTTTCCAAGGAGACGTGGGCCTGAGTCATCGTAACTCCCAGGGTCTGGAGACTGCAAAGCCACGCCGATCGCCCCCCCTTCGCCGCCCCCCGCCACTATAAACAGGCCAGTTTAGCAGCCCCAGGGGGAAGGGCTCCCGCAGGCCGGGTCCCCGGGGAGGCCAGCTTCAGACCCCTGGTGCCCTGAGTTTATGAGAAGCCCACCAAGCTGAACAGTGCTCTGTCTCCCGGCCCAGTCCCCTTGATGCCACTAAAGGGAGGCTTTTACCCCCACCGGCTCCAGGCAGCCACTCTGGGCTCAGGCCATTTAGCCAGAGAAGCTGTCCACCGGGATGCTGGACGCTTTTTACTGGGGCTGCAGCGCCTGCCTCCAACCAGGGCTCCCGTGCCCGCCTCTCTTCCATTCACACCTCCCGCTGTCACCCCTGCCACCTTCCCCAAACCACCAAGGTCAATAGGCACACAGCACAGGTCAAATACAAGTTCTATGAGTTCCCTCCACCCTTCTCCCCAGCTCATTCCCTCACCCCTTAGCCCGGCCAGGCACGTCTCTCATCGCATCCCATCTTCTCCCCGACCCAGTGCTGCAGCCAGAGGAATCCCTCTCATGCAGTCAGCTACGTCCAGCCCATACTCCGATCCAAAACCTTCAATGGCTCCCTAGTGCCTATGTCCAAGGCCACACACTCAGGTGTCCTCAGAGACCCTGCTGGGACACAGATGAGCAAAGCCTCCCCCCAGAACACAATAGGGACTGGTGGGGCCTGTTGGGCCTGGGGACACATGGTCCCCAACGCTGCCCAGCTCCATCCAGTGGTTCCCTGTGGGAATGCCGGCCCTGCTTGCCACCTCTTCAGGTTTTCATAATTTTTTCATCATTTTTTTTTCTTTTTGGGGCCACACCTGTGGCATATGGAGGTTCCCAGGCTAGGGGTCTAACAGGAGCTGTAGCCGCCGGCCTTCGCCACAGCCACAGCAATGCGGGATCCGAGCCGCGTCTGCGAACTTCACCACAGCTCACGGCAACGCCGGATCCTTAACCCACTGAGCGAGGCCACGGATAGAACCAGCATCCTCATGGATCCTAGTCAGGTTCGTTAACCTCTGAGCCACAAAGGGAACTCCCTCTTCTGGTTTTTCAAAAGAAACCAAATCAACCAAGGGGCCTCCGATTTGGACCCCGGTCTACAGGGTCAAGTTCAAACCCAAATCCCTTAACCTGGCAATCAAGGTCCTTCATGGTCCAGCCAAAAGCCACCTCCCCACCCTCACTGCCCACAATGCCGCCACATGCGATGTCTCCATCTTGGTCTGGTTGGGTTCCCCCATTCTCCAAAGTCACTTCCTCTGCTCCTGCCCCCGGGCTCTGCTCACCCCGTGGTCCTCCCAAACATGCTGCTCCCCACTTAGGCAGCCTCCACACTCGTCCTTCAAGGACCCACCTCCCTCTTACGCTGAGCCCTCAAGGGCCCTGTTCTCGGGTGACCGCGCTTCCTTGGCGAGGCTGCGCCCTCTGCCAGGAACAGCCCTGACCCACAGAGAAAACTCCTCTTCATCCTTTAAAACTCAGGCCTCCCTGATGGACCCACATGGATCCAGCAGTCCCTGTTCCGGGAGCAGCAGCCTCACCGCACTGTGTGTACCTGTGTGCCACCAGCCTCCCCCATGGGCAAGGAGCCCCTGAGGCCAGCACTGGGTCTCTCCCACCACAGGCCCTGGCGGGGAAGCCACACACAGCAGAGAGAGGCTGATTTTTCTTCAGATCCTGGCTCTGCTACGAGGTGGGGAACGAGCCGCTCGCTACGTAAGGTACCCAGCCTGTGGGGCACTCAGTACATAGCAGCTCTCAGCATCCCTACCCGACGTGACCTCCCTCCTCTGCACAGGGTGCGGACTGTGGTGTCTTCTGGGGATGCTGTGGGGTCTCTGAGGGCAGGGACCCTGTCCCCTTCACCCTCTCTCACCCACAGGGACCACCCCAGCTCACTACGTGCAGCAGGTACCTCACAGCTGAAGGTGATGAGGCCAGGGAAAGGAGGGCGGGTGGAGAAAGCAGGGAACAGTGAGAGGAGGGTCACCCTATCACCAGAGGTGTGGCTCCAGCGGGTCCCTAGTCTCTGCCTTGTTGCCCTGTGCACAGGGCCGGCAGGCACGTGAGACTTCCTGCAATTGCACTAAACATCTTGCTTGGACTCTCAGGCTCTGAAACCCACAGCTCCTTGCTGCTTGCTCCCCAGGCCCCCAGCCCTCACGGGTCCTGAGAACCGGGCCAGCCCACAGTGCCGCCCAGCAGGCTCGGGCGAGGAGCCCTGTCCAGCCACCAGCTGGGACTTCTTCCGCAGAAGCACCGCCCTCCGCTCACACAAAGGCCCGAGTGCCAATCAAACCCTCCTTCGAATCTCCCACCACTCTAGTTAAGAGCAACCCCTTGCCTTCCACCTGCGGACACACAGCTTCCAGGCTCCGCACAAAAGAAGAGGTAGAAGAGAGACGGGAGGAGGGGGAGAAACGCCTTTGAAATCACTGTGGTCCAATTAGCCAGCCTCTCTCGCCCTCCGTGCTTACAAACAGGAGCACACATTAACACCTGCTACAAAAGCAAACATTTTTAGACATCTTCATCTTCACCTCCCTGACACTCCTGTGAAAGCGCTCGCGGCAGCCAGTGACTGACAGGGGAGTTTCCTTCTTCTGCTTCAGCACGGGACTTTCAAACACAAGAAATGAAAAAGTCACCAATCTCCCTGTCAGGCCAAACTCCCAGCACCCTCCTGGGCTCCTCATGTCCCTTTGTCACTGGGCGAGCCCCACAGCATACCCAGGTAGGGTCAGCGCCTTCGGGGCCCCTGCTCTGAGTCCCTGGGATGCTGGGCACCCAACTCACTGAGCATGGCCAGCGCTACAGCAAGCGGGGATCGGGGTACGGCACCTGCCCTGAGCACAGCTCTGCTAAAGAAAGGTCTCTGTGACAGCTCTTATTATGTATCACGTGGATGACGACACAGATGGGCAACAACTCTCACAGGCTGGAGGCGGGAGCGATATTTCTGCTTTGGAAATTCATCTGTACGGACTGAAGGTGAACCTGCTCAGAGCCCATGACCCGCAGTTTCGGTCTCAGAGATGTTCCCCTTGAAACAGCATGCACGTGGGGAGTTCCCGCTGTGGCGTGGTGGGTTAAGAATCCGACTGCAGCAGTTCAGATTGCTGGAGGCACGGGTTCGATGCCCCACCTGGCACAGTGGGTTAAAGGATCTGGCGTTGCCACCGCTGTGGCATAGGTGGCAGCTGTGGCTTGGATTCAATCCCTGGCCCTGGAACTTCCATACGCCATGGGTGCAGCCATAAAAAAAGAAAAACCGCATGCATGTGGTCACCTACGACTCGTGCAGGAATGTCCACAACAGCACAGAATTTGAAACAATTCCACAGTGGAAACTACGCAGATGCCCATCAGGATGTGTCTCAAGAACAGATAAGACAGTGATACATCCACGTGGTGGACTATTATACACCAGTGAGAAGGGGAGGTGTCCGATTGCACACACTAATATGAACAAGCAAAAGACACCTGACACCAATGAGCAGGGACAGTGTGATCTCATTTACACAAAATGCAAAACAACCACAAGCAACCTATGCTGTTAGGCCTCAGGATGGTGAGTCCCTTTTGTTGGTGGGGGAAGGGTCTGGAGGGGGCCAGGTGGGGATTCTGGGATGTGGGAATGGTCTGCTTCTTCGCCCGGGTGTTGGCTACACGGCTGTGTTCATTTCATGAGGATCCACGGAGCCCGACACTGAAATGGACCTTTTGTAATGCACGCAATCAAGGGTTTTAGAAAATGGTACCCTGTTGGCATGGCTGTTGTTAAGACTATTATAAGATGCTCGAGGCAGAAAAGTGGAGAGGTAATCAGGGCCAGGATGCTCAACAGGGGATGGAGCCCACCTCTCAGATGGCAGGGGTCTTGGAGAAGGTGAACAAACTGCCACCAGACTCCCAGGGCACCGAGATTCCAGAAGCTCCCAAGGCCCTCACTGCCAACCTCCACCCCTGGGCTAGCCCCGTGCCACCAGAAATCAGCTGTGCCCTCTCTTGCAGTGAGGGACTCCCCAGCCGCCAGGGGGACCACGCCCATCCCCAGAAGGCAAGTGAAACCTCAGAGCTTCCCTCCAGGCCAAGGGCGAACATGATGGCACCTTGAAAGCTCCCTTCTTAAAAAGCCGAATTTTCCAAAGTCCAGGACCGCTGGAAGAGGAATAGGACAAGTACCGAAATAACTTAGTAAGCATCCTGTTTTGACAACGTGCCTGAGGAATTCCCCACGTTTAGTGGGGAAATGTGAGCAGTTAAACCTATTCAATGTCGTGACATACGGAATTGAAGCGTAATTGCCCCTGACAATTATGCTTGACAACTGGAAAGCGCTTCGTTTCAGCAATGGAGGGAAATTTATGCTGGGAAATGGAAGAGATTGTCAAAAGTTTGATTGTAATGTGCGTGGAGCTGCAAAAAGAAGGCTCGGATGGAGACAGGGCTCCAGCTCTGACATTTTCAGTCCCATTGGAAATGTCTCAGAAACAGCAGCAATGACTCCATCTTTGCCCTAAAAGCCAGTGCAGCAATGACTGGACCCACACATTTCAACCCCGACGAGTGGCTGCAGCACGGGTGGGAGGAGACGCTGGCTTACCAATCATGTGGTTGGCAACGTGGATTTGGATCTCTCTCTCGTTCTCGAAGGTCATCTGGCACTTGATGCACTGGTACGTCTTTTTCTGTTTGGAAACCAAAAGCAGAGGAATTAGACAGTCAGGATGCAGAAAAGAGCAAAAAGCAAAAGTTCCCGGAGGCCCCAGCTCCAGACTTCCCAGAATGGACCCGATCCCCTCCCAGGTCTCCCCAGGCCATTCTCTTCCCATGTGCCTCTGAATCCAGCTCCAATTCAGTTTTAGGAAAGTGGGAACAGGTGCCACTTCAAGGGAGCTGCTCCTCTGCTGGGCCAGGGGAAACCGCCCCATCCCGAGGTGAGGGACAAAGCAGAACCCTGGCTAGGAAGCTGAGGAAGGCTGTTCTGCTTGGGGTGAGCTCAAATCCATTTACCCACCTTCCACTCATCTACCCATGCTCCATCCACTCATCTGTCCGTCTGTCCATCCATCTTTCTACCCATCATCTGTCCATCTACCTACCCCTGTCTGTCCACCCATCTACACACACACTCACAAACCCCAACCACCCATTCATTCATCTCTCCATCCATCTATCCATCCATACATCTACATACACACTCACACACCTCAACCACCCATTCATTCATCTATCCATCCACCCATTCATTCATCTACTCATCCATCCATCCATCCACCTATCCTGTCTACCATCCATCCATCTACACGCACACTCACACACCCCCAACCACCCATTCATTCAACTCTCCATCCATCTATCCATTCATCTATCCATCCATACATCTATACACACACTCACACACCTCAACCACCCATTCATTCATCTACCCATCCACCCATTCATTCATCTACCCATCCATCCATCCATCCACCTATCCTGTCTACCATCCATCTATCTACACACACACTCACCCACACCCATTCACCCATCCATCCATCCATCCACCCATCTCTCTTTGCAGCTACCCAATTACATACATATGTATATAATTATTGTTTTTTAAGGGCCACACCCACAGTATATGGAAGTTCCCAGGCTTGGGGTCGAATTGGAGGTGCAGCTGCCGGCCTACACCACAACCGCAGCAAACGCTGGATCTGAGCCATGTCTGCGACCTCCACCACTGCTCACGGCAACACCGGATCCCCAACCCACTGAGCAAGGCCAGGGATCCAACCCGTATCCTCATGGTTACTAGTCAGGTTCGTTTCTGCTGTGCCACAACAGGAACTCCTACTCTCTCATATATTTACTCACCCTAAGAACCAAGGGCCAAGCAGGGGGAGACTGCTGTCAAGTCTAGCACTCAGGGGTGACTGAGGAATTCCTCACCTGCCCCAGACACACAAAGCCCCAGGTGATCCTTCAGCTGCATCCATACAGCAGGAGCTGTTAGCAACTGCTTGTGTTCGGGTGGGGGCGGAAAAATGGAGAACACAAGACATTTCAAATCTCCTTGAAGACTCGTTCCAGAGAGTGGAGCTCACTCTCACCACTAAGCCTGGGTGGTTGCGAAACCAGCCCACTGTGGACAGAGGTGGTGTCACCCTCAGAAGGGCTGAGTCTGTGGGTTTTAATGAAGGGGGAGGGGCACTACAGGAATTCAAAATAACCAAGGTTTTTGAAGACCACTTTGGCTCCGGGGGTGATGGGGCCTCCCTTGAACTCTGGAAGCAGGGGCAAGACTGAATTTCTTGGCTGAGCACAGAGGCCCAACCCTCAGCAATGCAGTCAGGATGAACCACCACGGGGCTCAGCTGTCTCCGCCCCCACCTCGGCTCCATTTAAACCTGAACTTCTCCTGAAAGGCCTGGGCTCACCTCCAGGCCTTTGTCTGTGCTGTTTTTCTTCTATCTCCAATACCCACTTTGTCCCTGAGGACTCAATTCAAATAGCACCTCTTCTGAGAAGCCTCTTCTCACCCCAGAGTGAATTCCAGGCCTCCCCAGAGCCCGGAGCTCAGGCTGAAAGCATCTGGTTGACCCACATATGATGTTGTCGTGGTCCATTGATTTGTTTGCTCCCCACTGCTCAGTAAGCACCCAGAGGGCCAGGATGTGTTTTGTCCACCTGTGAGGTTCCAGCAAAGACTACGTGCTTAGGAGGCATTTGTTGAGCAAACGAGCCAAGTTGTGAAATAAGCTGTGCCGGCCCTCCGTTAGGGCAGAAGGGACAAGGAGAACTCAAGGTGACTAAGGGTCCAGCATCCGCATCACCTAGCACAGCATCCGCATCACCCAGCACAGACACCAGCCCAGAGTGAGTGCCTGATAGTCCCCGAAGTTTTAATAATCATTGCTCAACTTTCATCATGATCCTTTCTCTTAAATACGTTTTTCATTTTTTTTTAAGGCTGCATCTGCAGCCTATAGAAGTTCCTAGGCTAGGGATCAAATCAGAGTTGCAGCTGAGGCCTGGGCCATAGCCACAGCAAACACTGGATCCGAGCCGCATTTGTGACCTATGCCACAGCCTGCAGCAACGCCGGACCCTTAACCCACTGAGCGAGGCTGGGGATCCAACCCGCAGCCTCAGGGATACTAGGCGGGTCCATAACCTGCTGAGCCGAGACAGGAATACCTCACAATGATTCTCACAGGAGCCTGGCAGGACAAGAGGGTACCCCAAATGCCACCCACCAAAGATCCACCTCTCAATAGCTGAAGAGGATCAGGCCCTGCCTGGTGGGGACTCCCAAGTTCCAGGGGACTCCCAAGGGTGGGGTCAGAGGAATGAGCCTGCTGACCACACACACACACACACACAGGTGAAGATACACACAGACTTGCAAGCATCATACGTAGCTCACCCCAACTTACCACCGACACACAGGACTTTTACAGACACACCCACAACCCACTACTCACAGCCACCTGTTCCCTGTGACACAAATACAGAAGTGCCACGTCCTCAAAGAAGTGGAGACATCCTGCTGGACCAGAAGTTCACGCAGCATCCCCAGCGACACACATGCTTTCAGTTCTCTCCCCGGATCCCCGACAGCCACACCCATCACTCCCAGATGTGCCCACAGACGTGCAAGCAGCTTACGGCACAAGGGTGTACACCGACCCTTGTAGACACACACGTAGACTCATAGGGAGACACGTGTGCAGTCACGCTCAGGCACACACACCTGCACATACACCTGCGCCGATACTCACTAAGGCACGTGTATACCCAGGTGCCTCTGTGCAAAGATGGCCCTTCCTGCCTGGCATGTGAGACCAGGAGTGCCCAGGGTGCAGCGGGCACGGGGCTGGGGCTGTAGGGCCCTCCAGGCTGGGGCACACAGCACGGCGAAAACAGGTGAGGACTCTCTCTCCCCCCGGCTGCTGCCACCTTGGCCGGCCCTCCATCCTCACTCAACACCTCCCTTTCCTATGCCCCCCACCCCAAAGACCCCATCCTCCTCTGGAGCTTCAGCTTCCACTAGGAGGTATCATCATAGAAACATAGAACGTGGAGTTCCCGTCGTGGCTCAGTGGTTAACAAATCCAACTAGGAACCATGAGGTTGCGGGTTCAATACCTGGACTCGCTCAGTGGGTTAAGGATCCGGCGTTGCCGTGAGCTGTGGTGTAGGTCACAGACGCAGCTCAGCTCCTGCGTTGCTGTGGCTGTGGCAAAGGCCGGCAGCTACAGCTCCGATTCAACCCCTAGCCTGGGAACCTCCATATGCCGCGGGTAAGGCCCTAGAAAAGGCAAAAAGACAAAAAAAAATGAAAAAGGAAAGATAGAACTTGGCATTCAAAGCACCTCCTCTGCCATCAGCCCTTCCCTGGGGGCCCAGCCCAGGAGAACCAAAGCGGATCGCCAGGGCCCTGGTCAGGGCTGCCTCTCCCAGCATGGTCCTAAGCCACCTCAGAGGGGCCAGGGCAGAAAAAGAACACACTTGAGGATGTGGAGACGGGAGAGGAGAAGGGAAGGGGAGGGGGAAGACAGTTATGGCTGCAGGATTTCCATCATCATGAAGGCAGCTCAAGTTTATTGAGCACCTACTATGTGCAGGCACTGTTTATTCTCAGTACTCATAATCACTCTGCCATCTCCACTGTAGGGCTGGAGAAAGTGCAGTTTCAAGGGGCCAAATCACTTGGCCAAAGCCCAGCGCTGGTGAGCAGGGGAGGGAGCTGGGACTCGACCCCGGGCAGGTGTCCTCCAGAGCCACTGTCTGAGCTGCCCTTCTTGGCTCCATGCCCCAGAGGGCTCCAGACAGTCCTGCTCTGGGTGACAAAAAGCCAGTGGGACCTGGACAAGCCCGTGAACCTGGAACGTCTGTTTACCCTGCTGTAAGCTGGAGTGTGAGAGCACCCAGGCTACCCTCCCCCGCCCCGCGCTTTGGGCAGGATGAGGAGCAGTGACGATCTGGGAAACCAACGCAGGCTGGGGTCTGCCCAGGCGGGCCCGGAGTTGGGGCAATGTTGATTTTTACCCATAAACAGAGGGGGAGGCGGAAACCTCAGTGTTTCATGCTCCAGCCGGCAGCAGCCTCGGCCCCACGGGAACCCAGTCCTCAGAGAGCTGGTTGCTATGGATACACTCCCGAGGGTCCCAGCTTGCCAGCCCCCAAGCCCCTGTGCAGCCCCCAGAGTCTACTCTTGTACGTGTGAGTCCTGGGGGAAGGAGGGGTGGGCGAGCAGACAGCTGGGCCCCTGCCCCCAGGCGTGCCCAGGCAGGGGGCAAGGCCCCAGAGGCTGTGCCTCCACTGGGGAGGTACCCAGGCTTTGTCTAGCTCCTTTCCGCACATGGCGCATCTGCCCAGGCCTCTAGATGCGGGCTTCACATCGCTTCCTCTCTCGCAAGGACAGGGATGGGGAGGGGAAGGCCTGTCGGGCTCCCAGAAAACAAGCCCCCTGGACTTGAAGCCCCGCAGTGGCATGCATGGCCATGCATCTTTGGATGCATGGCTCCACCTTCCTGAGCCTGGGCTCCCTCTGTGCCAAAGCAGAGGTCACAGCAAAGGTCCAGGGTGTTGCCACGGAAACAGTAGAAGAGCGGGTGCCCACACTGTAGTGGCTTTATGAACTGGTACTTGATATGGGATTCGGGGCAGAGACTGGAAAGTAGGAGGCTTCGCTAGCCAAAGGCTTTGAGGGCATGAGAAGCAGCTCCACGGCCATCAGGAGCCCCAGCACAGAGTGGGCAGTGCCAAAAAGGCAGGGCTGGGGAGTTCCCGTTTTGGCAAAGAGGAAACGAATCTGACTAGTGTCTATGAGGACACTGGCCTCACTCAGTGGGTTTAGGACCTGGCGTTGCAGTGTAGGTCGCAGACACGGCTCGGATCCCGCTTGGCTGTGGCTGTGGTGCAGGCCGGCAGCTGTAGCTCTCATTACATCCCTAGCCTGGGAACCTCCATATGCCGCAGGTGCGGCTCTCAAAAGCAAAAAAAAAAAAAAAAAATTTTAAATAAAAAAAGATGTGGGGCTGGAGAGAACCCGGGAAATAAGCATGCCAAGGGCCCAGCCCTGCCACACGGTCTCACTGCCTGAGCACCAGGCTGACTGCCCTGGACCCCACCCTAGCCAGCTTCTCCCGTCTTGCAAACGGAATGGGCTCCCGAGGTACTGGCTGGAGGGCTGGTCCAGAGCTCAGGCTGGGGTACCACACGCTGCCTACTCCCTTCTCCGCCTCTTAAAATCCGGGGCCTCATGGCAAACTACCTCACTGTTCTTTGCCTCCTTTTCCTCATCTGTAAAGTGAGTTTTGGAAGGATTAAATAAAAGTGTCTGGCATAGCCTTATTCCTCGATAACGGTGAGCTGTGATTAGAAATGGGAAAAGAGCAAGTGATGGTTACCACATGCCCAGCATGCCTTTACTCATTGAATCCTCAGGGCGGAACACACAAGTCAGCGTGGGAAACAGTCACCGTATCGACAGCTAGGGAGGAGCAGGCAGCGACCAATTAGAGCAGCTGCTTGTTAAAAAAAGCAGAACGAGAGCTTCCTGGTGGCTCAGTGGGTTAAGGATCCGGCATGGTCACTGCTGTGGCTCTGGGTACAGGCAGGTTCAATTTCGGGCCCGGGAACTTCAGCACATGCTGAGAGCATATGGCAAAAAAAAAAAAAAAAGGCAGAACGGCCTTCGTAGTGCCTTCCAGGCGATTCTAGTTTTGGAGAAATGCATTATCATGACTGCTCTTACTGTTGTTATTACTATTCACTTCTGGCTTCACAGGTGAAGGCAGAGGCCCACAGAGGTCAAAGCACAGTGGGTCCTGGAAGAGGGAGGTTTTAACGCAGGCCATCTGAATCCAGGGCCCGAATGCTCCCCAGCCCCCCACCCACCCCCACGCTGGCTGGCCAGTAAGCTGGAGCTGAAGGGAACAGAGTTGGGCAGCTGTGACAAGACTGTGCTCAGAATCTCTGAAGGGTGTCCTGCTGGTCCCACCTAGAGGCCTTGGTCCATCAAAAGGCCTCGAGAATGTGGGGTGTTCCCACCCCTAAAAGGAGCTCTCTGCTCCAGACAGGCCTCTGAGGAGAGGCCTCAGGCCCCGGCAGGACACGCAGCTCTGTCCTCATTCAGATGCTTCCCTCTGCAGCCCAGTGATCTTGGCCAGCCCTGCAGCTCGCTGGCTCAGTGGGGAGCTGGCCGGGACCACCCCCTTCCCGAAGGAGCCCCCACTGCAGAGTCTCCCCTCAGCCTCTCCAGTCCATCTTCTCTCTGACTCTCTCTCCCCCTCAGCATCCCAGAGTTCCAGGCCTGGGTTTGGATCCCAGGCCTGATCCCACAGTGGAAAACCCTCAGCAAACATCCCCGTCCTCCAGCAGGCACCCGCGGGAGGTGGCCCTTACCCAAATCCTGCCTCCCTGCTGGTGGCGCCAGCAGGGGCTCTCAAGAGAAAAGTACCCCAGAGACGGGCTTGGCACCTCCTTGGTCTGGAAACAGACAACACGGACCTGATGGGAAACCCCGGGCCCATCCTGTCTGACTCCTGAGAGCCACGCAGCCTCCAGGCCCACCGGCAGGTGCCCCTTGCTCACTGTACCCAGGCCCATGGGGACCCTTCAGTAGCTGGGACTTTGCTGGCCTCATTGAAACCCACTGGTAAGAACCTGGAGCTGAGAGTCCCCAAGGCAGGGTCCATTTTTGTTTTTTTTCAGTCTTTTGAGGGCCACACCTGCAGCACATGGAGGTTCCCAGGCTAGGGGTCGAATCAGAGCTGTAGCCACTGGCCTACACCACAGCCACAGCCACAGAAACGGGGGATCTGAGCTGCATCTGTGACCTACACCACAGCCCATGGCAACACCACCAGATCCTTAGCCCACCGAGCAAGGCCAGGGATCGAAACTTCATTCTCATGGATACTAGTCAGATTCATTTCTCCTGGGCCACGACAGGAACTCCTCCCTTTTTGTTTTATTGTTTTTTTGTTTTTTTTTCCCATTTCTGACTCCTTGGCTTCCAGGCAGCCCCCAAAATAATGGGCACTTGGGACAAATCTGATCAGTGAATCGGTCGGTCAGTCATGCTACCAGCAAAGAGAAACATCCCCAGGGCGGCCAGTGTAGCAGCACCTGCACTCACTGTGAGGACGCTGGTGGTTCCCACCAGCATGACTGGGCCGCAAGCGCCCGGTCCCAAGCCCTTTATGTGTGTACTGTCTCTGTGCACTGTCAAAAGAATCTAAGCCCAGAGAGCGGGGACCTGCCCAGGAACACCCAATAAGTACGTGCTTAAGTCCACCCCCTGGTCAATAACTAAGACGACAGCCAGCATTGAAGGAACTCAAGGTGTCAGCCACGCACGGTACCCAGCCCTCTACATACCTCATGCCACAGGCCCCTCACACTATTCTATGAAGTCAAGACGATGATTATTCCCATTTTATTTCTTCTTTTTTTGGGCCGAACCCGCAGCATATGAAGTTCTCAGGCTAGGGGTCAAATTGGAGCTGCAGCTGCCAGCCTATACCACAGCCACAGCAACACCGAATCCCAGCCACATCTACAGCCTACACCACAGCCACGGCGACGCCAGATCCTTAACCCACTGAGTGGGGCCAGGGATCGAACTCGCATCCTCATAGATAGCAGTCGGGTTCATTACCACTGAGCCACAACAAGAACTCGTGATTATTTCCATCTTAGAGATAAGCCCTTGGCCAATGAGGCCCAGGGCGATAGATGCCATGTCACACAGAAGGGAATTAGCAACGCTGGGGCTGGAACTCAGTGTCTACTGCAGAGCGGATGTGCTTAACCATTGCAAAACGGCGCTGCCTCTCTGGGCTACTAGAGGGAAATGCCCCTGCCGGGAAACACCGAGCTCAGCACAGGGGCGTCTCTGGGCTTTGGCAGAGCTCCAAGGATCGGGGGCCAGGCTCGGGCGGGCTGCACTTACCCGGGGCACCGGCGATGTTTGGGTTCCTTTCCGGGGCCCACTGGTCTCTGGAGTGAGGTCGCGGTGGTCCACCTGCACGTGGCTCTCCAGGTCCTCGGCACTCTCGAACTTGACGCTGCACTCAGGGCAGCGGAGGCCGGCGCAGGGCCGGTCGGCAGGCTCGGGCGGGGCCAGGCCGCCCACCTGTCCGTTGGAGCTGCGGGCCATGCAGCCGGCGCAGAGGCCGTAGGGGAGCCCGTTGACATCAAGCTTCACCAGGTCCTGCTTGCTTCGAAACTCTTTGAGGCACAGGGCGCACTTGTAGAGCTTCTGCAGCCCCTGGCCATTGGGGGAGGACGCGGCCGAGCTGCCCGCCAGCTTCTGCATGTGGAAGGTGCCGTGGATCTTGAGCTCGAGCGTGGAGGTGACCGTCTGCATGCAGACCACGCAGCGGAAGCCCGTGAGGGAGTTGCGCAGGTCAGGGTGCATCTGGCAGTGCTCGATGAACTCCTCCTCGCTCTGCAGGGGCATCTTGCAGATGCGGCAGGTGCCCGTGTCCAGGCTCTTGCTGTGGGTCACCTTGTGCTCGGTGAGCGTCAGCAGCGAGGGGAAGCGCTCGCCGCAGATGGGGCACATGTAGTGCTTGGCGGGGCCGCGGTGCGTCTGCAGGTGCTCCCGGAGCCCGTTCTCCGAGAAGAAAGTCCGCGAGCACACGTTGCACTTGTGGCTGCCCTTGATGAACTCAGCCTTCTTCCGCGAGCCGTCGTCCTCGCCCGGCCGGATGTTGTGGTCCCGCAGCCTGTGGTTCTGCAACAGCACCTCCATGGTGTAGGCCGCCCCGCAGATGTCGCAGCCGTACATGGGCTCCGACGCGTCCACGTCATCCTCGCTGGCCTCGTGGCTGTTGGGTGCCTCGGGGTTCTTCAGCAGCATCCCCTGCAGGTCAGCCGGCTCAGCCTTCTTGGCGGCGGCCGGGGGCACCCCATTGGCCGTGCCGTTCTCGGTGGCCGCGTCGAACACACAGTGCTTCTCCCGCAGGTGCTTCTCCAGCAGGATGATGGCGTGGAAGGCCTTGCTGCAGAACTTGCAGTTGTACTTCTTGCTGTGCGTGGTGATGTGGCATTGCAGCTCCACCTCGGTGCTGAAGGTCTCCCCGCAGAAGATGCATTTGTGGGCCTTGGCCGGGTTGCCCAGGTGGCTGTGCTTGACGTGCACCTGCAGGTCGGCCTCCTTGCGGAAGTCCCAGTTGCAGGCCGTGCAGCGGTACATCTTCTTCTCGTTGCTGTGCTTCACCGCCAGGTGCACCTGGATGGACACCTTGGAGTCGAAGACCTCCTGACACAGGGTGCAGTGGTACAGCACGAAGGTATGCATGTCCAGCAGGTGCTTCTGCAGGTCGTCCACCGAGGAGAACTGCTTGTCACAGCTCTCGCACACGTAGTGGGTCGACGTGGTCATGTAGTGCACGGTCAGGTGCTGCAGGAGGGACTCCTGGGAGTCAAAGTCCTCTTTGCACTGGGGGCACGCCTGCTTCCGCAGCAGCAGCTCCAGGTGCAGCTTCAGGTGGGTCTGGAAGCTCTCGAAGTTGGAGAACTTGAGGTCGCACTGGTTACAGGGATACTCGCCGTTGGAGATGGAGTTGGCGCTCGCCGAGAGCCGCTGCCGCTTCGGGGAAGACACCTCCACGTCCGACGAGACCGGGCTCTGCTCCGCCTTGGACTTCTTGCTGTGGGCCAGCGGGATGTTCTTGTGGTTCTCCTTGATGTGCTTGGTGAGCTTCAGGATGGAGCCGAAGATGGGCGAGTTGGTGCAGTAGGGGCAGGAATAGACCTCCATGAAGGACTGCGCGGGCTGCACGACCGGGGACTCCAGCTTGGCGCTGCCGACGCTGCAGTGGGCCTGCTGGATGTGCTCCGTGAGGGAGGACTCGGTCAGGAAGCCCATGGAGCACTGGTTGCAGAAGAAGGCGTTGTTGCCGTCGGGCGGGTTGGCGTTGGGGCCGCAGTGGGAGACGCGGATGTGCTCCTGCAGGCTGTTGATGTCGGCGAACATCTCGGGGCAGTAGTTGCAGTGGAAGGCGGAGATGTTGCCGAACTGCATCACGGGGTAGGCGTGGTTCTTGTGCAGCTTGCGGACGTGCTCGTTGAGGTTGTAGAGGGTGGGCATGGAGTCCAGGCAGATCTGGCATGTGTGGCTCTGCTGCGGCTTGTCCGCGTGGATGGTCTTCAGGTGGATCTCCAGCACGGCCAGGCTGTGAAAGTCCCGCTTGGAGCAATAGGGGCAGCTGTAGACCACCTTGGACCAGCCCTGCCCGTCGTCCCGCATCTTCTTCTGGCCCCGCAGTGGCTTCAAGGTGGAGTCCGGGGTGGAGCCTCGCTCCACGGAGGCGCTGGAGTCCGGCGTGGCGCTGCTCATGGAGGCCACGCTGCCCAGCACGGGGTCAGGGCTGATGCTGTGGTTGCTGGAGTCGGGCTGCCGGTGGCTGTCCAGGTGGCAGTAGACGCCCTCCACCGAGGAGAACTGCTCGGGGCACATGGGGCACTTGTGTTTCTGGTTGGCGTGGGCTTGGTGGATGTGGGCGAGCAGCGCGTTCTCGTCGGCAAAGACCTCGGGGCAGTGGATGCACTGCAGGTCGGCCTTCTCGGAGAGCTGGGGGTGGCGGGTGAGCACGTGCTTCTCCAGCTCCTCGGTCTGGCTGAAGGTGTCCTCGCAGTAGTCGCACATGAAGTCGTCCTTCTTGGCCTCCTTCTCCGACTTGGCCAGGTGCTCCTTGTTCTTCTTGTGGGCCTGCATGTGACTCTGCAGCGAGCTGGTGGAGGAGAACCCGCGCTTGCAGACGGTGCACTTGAAGGGCTTGCTGGAGCTGTGGGTCTTCAGGTGGATCTTGAGGTGGTCGCTGCGGGAGAAGGCCGCCTCGCACTCGTGACAGTGGTACTTCTTGTCGCCCGTGTGCAGCTTGATGTGCCGGTCACGGCTCCTCTTGTGCTTGAAGAGGCGGCTGCAGTAGGTGCACTTGAACGGCAGCTTGTCGCTGTGGATCTGCTCGTGCCTCTTCAAGTAGCTGAGGCGGATGAAGGACTTGTCGCAGAACTGGCAAGGGTACGGCAGGCCCGTGCCCCCTTCCTCCTCACCCAGGCCCAGGTCACACCCATCTCCAATCATCTGCGTGGGTGACGCAACATCCTTGCTGGAGGGAGACGAGGCCACCCAGGAGAGTTGTGGGTCGTCGTCACCATCTGCAGGGGGAAGGCAGAAAGGAGATTAAGAGGCAATTCCCAGGGCCGCGAGAAACAAGGACAGAGCCAGCTTCTCGACAGCTCGCAGGCTGAGGCTGTGCAGCTGGCCAATGGCTGCGGGGGGCGGCGGGGAGGGGGAGGAGGGAGTCCAGGGGACCGGAAGCAAGTGGACATTAGGGCCTTCCAGTCTGCCGGGGGTGGGGGGTGCTGGGCAGAGGGGCGGCAGGGCACAGAGGGGACATGCCTTTCCCCTCAGCAACAACCGCCTGGGCCTCGCTGGATGCAGTACCCGCCGCCCCCACGGGAGATGAGGTCTCCGCCACTTTCCTCATGGGAGCGTGGGGGGCAGCCTGGGGAAAAAAAAAAAAAAGGCACCGGAAATGACCTCACAAACCATCGGCCCCCTGGGCCAAACGGAGGCAGGTCTCATCACCTGATCCAGACCCTCCAACCCCTCGTCCGGAGGTGGAATCCCACCGGTGCAATGGGGCGTAGGCAAAACTTTGCAAGAAAAGAAAATGTGCTTCAACGAATCCAGCCATACTGCATTCTACAGAGAGGAGAGGGCTGATGAAGTGGGAAGGGCAACTCCAGGTTCCTCCAGACATACGAAGCCGAAACCGCAGGCGCATGGGATCAGGGTCCAGAGCACGAACAGGGGTAAGCACTTGAGAAGGGGCAGCCCGGTTCCCAGCCCAAACCATGCCAAGGGCAGGAGTTTTCTTTGTTTCCCCCCTCAACCCCTCGATTTGCCCCCAAGTCCACTCGGGACCCCAGGAGGTGGCCCGATGGTGCGGTGATGAGAGGTGGGGCCGGGACCCAGATGGCCACAGAGCTCAGAGCCTCAGGAGCCTTTAAATCCACCGTGGCGGGGAGCGGGGGCTCGCCCCGCACAGATGCCCAGCGCGGCCCGCCCTCCCCAGGGACGCGGCCGCCCCCGCGCCCCGGCCTTCGCTTGGCCCCGCCAGCCTCAGAGGAAAACTAAACAACTGAGGGGTTGGCCGTTTCTGGAAGAAAAGACAAAGACACACTGGACACAGTGAATTAAATGAGTGAACTTTCCCCGAGATGCGTCCGGAGCTGAACCGAGCCAGCCTGAGCACAGAGTAAGTTCGGCAGCTCAAGTTTCACGTGGGGTGGATTTAAAACTTAATAATGAATGAAACGGACCGCAGGAGAGACAAAGAAAAGCTCAGATTCGGCTGCACTGACCTTGGTCTTCTAACCCTGAGGAAAGAGACCACTGCCCCCGCCTCGCCTCGCCAGCCAGCCCAGCTCGGTCTTCAGAAAAGACTTATAGACATAACCCAGAAATTCTTGGCCAGACGCAGCCCAGACCCCCTAGAAGGGAAGGGCAGGGGGATCACCACATTCCCAGACTGGGCAGGCACCAGAGCACACACACCTGCACCCATAAACACACGCACACGCGCCCGCAGCCCACACATGAACTCCAACACACCGACACACACTCACCTACACACACGATCACACTGTCACATACTCTCACACACACAAACACATCCATTCCCAAGGCTATCATGCCCACTATTGCTCACACACAAGCTTGAACATATGCACACTCACCTGCAGACACACACACACACCATCCGGGAGGCACGACTCCCAAGGGCCCCACACCCCCAGGCTGTCACCACCGCCAACCCCAAGACTTGAAGAGACAGCAAGGCCAGCCGGAGGGTCTTTTGGGGTCCCTCAGAGTGGGCTCTGAGCCTGCTCGTAGGCCCCACGCACCACCCCGGTGCCCACCCAGGCCCCTGGCCCTGACCGTGGGAAGGTCTGCCTGACCCCCGCTGGCACCACTGGCAAAGCTCTGCCTGGAAGGACGCTGCTCTAAAAGCTCCCAGCGCCAAGACGCGCATCTGAAGTGCAGTCACCCACCTGGTACGGGGTGCCTCCCAGAGCGAGGGCACCCACTCCCCCCGGGCGGGGGTGTCTCACATTACGGGGCCTTCAGACGGGAAGGTCAAAGCGGCTGCCAGCTCCTCGGATTAGATGCGGCGGGAGGCTCCCAGCCCCTGCCTGGTAATTCCCAGGTCTTGCCAGCTGGGCTCCGCAGGGTGCAGACAAAGGGACCCAAGGGAGAAGATGGCTGGAGCTGGGGCAGCTGGGGGATCTGCTCGCCCCCCCCCCCCCCGGACAGGCTCCACCGGCTTTTTATTATCTTGATGTCTTAGCTCAGGCTCACACAGGCTGCCGCGGAGCCCTTCCTGCGTGCCTCTGCCAAGTGCTGTCTTAATCACGAAGGAGGCGAGAACCAGCAACCCCTCTTCCCCCCATACAGACGAGGAAACAGGCACAGGCACAGCAACATCCCCTAGGAAAGAACTGCACCGGGCCCTTCCACATTCAGGCCCCTTGACACAGATCAGTCACACAATGCTACGTCTGTGTAGGTGAGACCGGGAGAGACGCCCCCTCGTCAAGCTCTGATGGAGCCGTGGTCTCGCTCACCTTGCAGCCCGAAAAGACCACCAACATCTGCATTGTGGAGAGAGGCTCCCGGGGCCTGGGAGACGCAGAGCCTGGCTGGAGGCTCTCGGGACTGACGAATGGAGGACCTGGGCTGGAACGCCGGCCGGTTCATATGTGAGGGGAGCAAGGAAGACGCCTTGCCCCAGAGACAAACCCAGACACACCTTTCGTTCGTGAGGTCTGAGGATGAGAGCAGACACCTGCACTTAAGCCCTGCTCCTCCGCGCCACGAGCATCCCTCTAAACTTTCAGAGTCAGTTCACACGTCTGAGCAAAAGCGACGCATGGTGAAGAGTGGGCAAGAACACTTAACATGAAGAAGCGCTATTATTCTACGTACATGAACTGTCCAGACCCGGCGCATCTGTAGAGGCAGAAAGCAGATTAGACCAGATGAGGGAGCAGGGACTGACCGCAAACGGCCAAGAGGCCCCCTTTTGAGATCACGGAAGTGCCTGAAAACTGGACTGCGGCGAGGGCTGCACAGCTCTGTGAATTGACTAAAAGTCACTGAACTGCTCGCTTAAAATGAGTGCATGTTGAGGGATGCAAATTAGACATCCATAAAGCTGTTAAACAAAAGCACTATTTGGCCAATAATAATAATTAGCGCTAATTGGTACCACTAGTGCTAATAAAATTAGCAGCTCTGTCTAGTGAGCGTGTCCCAAGTGCCAGCACCGTGCTAAGTGCTTCTCTCACCGCAATTAATCTCTTTTCATCCTCCCGGCGCTAGCATCCCATTTTTGAGATGAGGAAGCCGAGGCTCAGAGAGGTTACTCGCCCTGAGTAGCACAGCCAGATGCCCCAGCGGGGTCTGGCCGGGAGCGCGCGGGGTCTCCTCTCGCCCTGCCCACCCCCCTCCTCAGTCTTCGAGAAGGAGAATCGACCTGCCCCAGCAGAGTCCCCGAGGTTCATTGTGGGACTGCTGGGCTGGCTTTATTTTTCTGCAAATAAGTCTCAAACCTAAAGCAAAGCACATTATTCTGGGAGCAACAAACTGAGCAACTGCTGAGATTATAATCATCTGAATTGAAATGAAAATAAGGCTCCTTAAACCGAAAAGGCCCAATCAGGGGAAATATAAGACCCAACTCTGATTCTGCCCTGTTTATAAAGTCTTTTACTCCAACAACGTTTCACCTTGGCTGCTGCCGTCCCACCCCTCCAAATGCATGTCCTTTGTGGGGCACTCAGCTTACTGTTCTAAGAGCAGCCTGGACGACCGGGGCCAGCACACTCAGGATGGATGTGCGGGAATGTTCGCAGACCAAGGGGGTCCTTTTCTTCCAGCAGCAACGCTCCCCCCACGGGGACTGTTAGACACCACCCAAGGGCAGCAATACGCCACATGACCTTGGGTAGAGGTGCAGGAAGGGAAGGGGTGCAGAGAGAGGGTGAAGGCAACACCAAGGTCCCCTTCAACTTGAATGTTTCAGCACTCGAGGAGAAGGCAGGTTCAAGGATATTCCAGCTTAACCAGGCCCCTGCACATCTCCAAGTAAATGCTGGGATAAATTCTCCCATGTGCTGCATTCTTCCGAAAGCTTAACATGAGTTGTTAACTCATTCAGTCTTCTCAACAGCCCAATGAGATGGGCACTCTTGTTAGTTCCCTGGTCTGGTGACAAAACCGAGGCACAGAGAGGCTGAGTAACTTGCCTAAAGCCACACAGCTTGCAGGCAGGAGAGCCAGGATTCAAACCCAGTGAGCAGGCTCTAGGTCGGTGTTTTCACCCACCACGCGGCTCTGCCTCTCTCCTTTGGGAGGGCCCCAACACAAGAGCTCAAGAGGGAAACCCAGTGACTGATACCACTAGGATCCTCGGCCTCCCTCTCCCGCCAGAACAAGCACAATCAAAGAAATAGCAGAAAAAGGAGTTCCCATTGTGGTGTAGCAGAAATGAATTCGACTAGTAACCATGAGGTTGCAAGTTCGATCCCTGGTTTCACTCAGTGGGTTAAGGATCCGGTGTTGCCGTGAGCTGTGGTGTAGGCTGGCAGCTGCAGCTCCGATTCGACCCCTAGCCTGGGAACCTCCAAGTGCCGAAAGTACGGCCCTAAAAAGAAAAAAAAAAGGAATGGAAGAAAATGAGTAGAAAAATCACTTTCAAAAAGGAGATTAAAGTCATTTAAAATGACTAATCCTGACAGGAAATGGGTTATATGAGGCCTTGGCTATCTGCTGCAGGAAGAGAACCAAAGTAAGCATAAAAGAGGGGAGAAAATTTCGATAAAAACTCAATTAGGTAGGAAAAAAGGGAACATTAACTGGGCTTCAGAATACAGCAGCAGCAGAAAAAGCCGGGCGGAGGCCAAGCTCAGGTGGCCCCCTTGGTGAATTCCTCAGGCTAAGGCTGCAGCCCTGACAACGTGGCCTTGGACGCACCTTGCCTGGGCAGAGCAGTGCCCGCCACCCCGGGTGGCTGGGACCCTCAGTTCCACACTCCTGTCACAGAGAATCAAGGTCGGGGCTGCCGAGGAAATACCTGGACAGGGGAGAGGGTGGGTAGCCCAGAGGCCCACAGCAGTGAGCAGAAAGGGGGGTCTCCTTGCAGTGAGGGGCACAAACTGAAAACGAAAAGGACAGTCCATCACCGATGCTCTGCTAGACACATAAACGGCTCTGAAAAGAACACTGGGAGGGTGGCCTGCCGTGGGCGGGAAGGTGAGAACAGCTGATGTCCAGGCAGCTCCGGGTTTCTAGGACATTGCTGGGATGGGCAGTTTCATCCAAGTGAGTAAAAATGACCACCAGGCTCCAGAGGGGACAAAAGCTGAGCGGTCCCAGGAGTGAAGTTCCCATTCAAATCCACAAGTGCCCCCCGACCCCCCATGCAAGGGACTGTGTTGGGTACCGAGGGCTCACCTGACTGTACCCCACCTTGGCTCCATCCCATGGATAGTCCAGACCACGCACAGCTGGCGGACTTGGAGCAAGCAAGGTGCTTGAGGAAGATGCACTGGGGCAGAG
Organism: Catagonus wagneri; assembly: GCA_004024745.2. Lineage (NCBI taxonomy): Eukaryota > Metazoa > Chordata > Mammalia > Artiodactyla > Tayassuidae > Catagonus > Catagonus wagneri. The sequence goes on from PVHT020000179.1 coordinate 1,171,622, forward strand.
GAAAGAGTACTGGACGGGGAGTCCAGTGGGAGATCTGGGCCTCGGCTGCCTGCACGTAACACGGGAAGTTGGAATTTCAGCCTCCAGGGCACCCTCTGGGTGAATATAAAAGTCATTTTGGATAATATTCAACCATCCAGATTGTTTCCATGACAGGCACAAAAAGCCTTGACAATTGCTCATGATGCCCCAAAAGGTCTCCTTGCCCCTCACCCATCTACTTGGGAAAATGTAAACTGCCAAGGAGACAAGATAAAGCTCTGTGGTGCTCCAGGTAGGGCCTCCTCACTGCTCCCATGGGAATAATTTTGGCTCTTCCCCAAGCTCAGAGAAATAGGGCCCCAGATTCAATCAACGGCCAGTCCTGCACAATATAGAGGAAGAACCTGAAGCCCAGAGAGAGAAGAATACTTCCAGGGATTGTTAGTGGTCACCTCAAGTACTGTATTCTAAGGCAGTATCTGGGTTCGGAAGGAATGAGTGCTGAAATCAGCTGATGATGTCTGCCACGAGCAGAGGAGAGTATGAGTGGAATGTTCAAAGAGCACAAAGTAAATTGGAGGAAGGGGTCTCCTGATTCCCAGTGCTAGAGAAGAAGCCTTTAACCATCGGGTTTTTTTCTCCAAGAAAGGAGCTGCATATCCCCTCTGAAAAGGGAGGCTATAGAGCAGAGTCCCCCAAATCCTGTAATTTAAGTAGAGACAACAGCACCTGACAGATACCATGGAGCTGTACTGTAGTTCAGAGAGGAGTCTCCAGCCAGAAAGAAGGGTCAGCTCCAACCCTTCTGATGGTGAGGCCCACCTAAAGTGGGTACCAGGCAGCCTGGGCATCCTGGGAGGGCAGAGCAATGTTCCCAGAGCCCAAGGTGACAAGAGCTATACAAGACATGAATGTGCCTCATGGCACAGCACTGACTGCACGTCCCATGGAGGCAGCCAGAGCCAGATAGGTGGCTTCTAGATATGAAATGATGCATATTCAGCTCAGGGGGCATCTAAGCATATTCCTGATCTCTTCTTAGAAATTTCAAATCTTCACCCATCTGTATCCCTGCATCCCCTGTAAACCTGGTACAGCAGATAGATCTGTGGGAACATGGATCTATGGGAAAATCAGTTCCAGGGCTGTTCTGATGCTGGGGGTTGCTTCTGCCTCTGTGACGCAGGTAGACTGAGCAATCTCTGAGGCCTCTTCCTGGGGCTACTTCTAGTACCTGTAATGTGAGCTTCCCTGAGGCACCTCTAACCCCTGGACCAGAGTGGGGTCCTGGATCCATGCTTTGAAGGCCTGGTAGGAGATAGAGGCTGCCAGGCCAGAACTCCCAGCTGACTGGGGTGTCCTCATTGTCTCAAGGTCTACCAGGATCTCAGTCCCCAGAGGCAGAATCCAGATGCAAACTAACCCCGAGGGCAGGGGCCTGCAGACAAGAAGGGACAAGCGTGCCCCCTGCTTCTGCCCCATTCCCTCTCACCAGGTGGCAAAGCTGCCCATCCACCCCAGAATATGCCTCAACTCAATTATATCCACACATGTAGAATCGACATCAGTGCAGGGGGGAGAGGGAGGCAAGAGGAAATGAACAGACCATCATTCATTTTTTTTTGTCTTTTGTCATTTTAGGGCCACACCCACAGCATGTGGAGGTTCCCAGGCTATGGGTCTAATCGGAGCTACAGCTGCCGACCTACACCACAGCTATGGCAAAGCGGGATCCGAGCCACGTCTGCGACCTACACCACAGCTCACGACAATGCCAGATCCTTAAGCCACTGAGCGAGGCCAGGGATCGAACCTGCAACCTCATGGTTCCTAGTCGGATTCGTTTCCGCTGTGCCACGACGGGAACTCCGTTCATTTTATTTCATAGGTGAGGAAACTGAAGCCACAGAGCAGGAGCAGACATATCCGGGATGAAACTCATAAAAAACACAGTAGTTACTGTTTATTGAACGTTATCTATAAGCCAGATCCTTCAGCAGCCTTTTCTCATTTGATTCTCACAAGATCACCATGAGGTAGGCACTATTACATCCCCTTCTTTATAACTGTACAAACTAAGGCTCCAAGAAGGAAAGCAACTTCCTGGGCACACAGAGCTAGGGAGTGGCCAAGGTACCAGTACCCTCACCCCAAGTCCACTCACTTACCACTAGACTATACTGCCTCTCCAGGCCCTGAGTGCCAGTTCAGGGCCCACCCCACTGCAGAAGCTGGTCAATGCCAACTCCTGTAACTCAAGGAGAACCAAGAGGAGGTCCCTCACTCTTCAGCCTCGCCTGCCACCAAGACACAGTCAGGTCCCAAAGTGGGCAGAGTCAGTGGTGGGTTACCACAGGCTGGCTCTGAGGCCAGGTGCCAATGAATACAGCTGGCCTCTTTCCTCAACTGGTGGCAGATAGAGGAGCCTGTTTAAACAGGCTGTGCAGAACCAAACTGGGAGGTTGTGGCAGGCAGAATCATGCTCCCCCCACAAGCTCATGTCCTGATCCCCAGGACCTATGAATATGTTACATCACATGGCAAAGGTGAATTAAGGTTGCAGATAGAATTGAGGTTGCTAATTAGATGACCTTCCGATAAAGAGGTTATGCTGAATTATCTGGATACAGACACAGTGATCACAAGGGTCTTTATTGTAGAAGAGGGAGGCAGAAGAGGTCAGGGTCATAAATGGCTTCAAAAATGGAAGGGGTTCCACAAGCCAAGGAATGTGGGTAACCTCTAAAAATGAGAAAGTCATGAAAACAGATTCCTCACAGAGCCTTTAGAAAGGAACACAGCCTTGCAATTTTAGCAATCTTTAACACAGATTGCATGTCAGACCCATGTCAGCCTTCTGACTTATAGAACAGTAAGATAATAATTTGTTATTGTTTTAAGTTCATGATAATTCATTAGAGCAGCAGCTGGAAACAAATACAGATGTTGGTACCAGGAGAGGCGTGATATCCTTACAAATACCTTAAAAATGTGGAAGTGGCTGCGGAATTGAGCAGTGGGCAGTGGCTAGAAGAAAGTTCAGGAGTATGATAGAAAAAAGCCTATATGGCCTGTAAAAGATTATTCATATGGAGTTCTCATCACAGCAAACCCAACTAGTATCCATGAGGACGCAGGTTCGATCCCTGGCCTCGCACAGCAGGTTAAGGATCTGGCGTTGCCCGTGAGCTGTGGTATAGGTCGCAGATGCGGCTCCAATCTGGCATTGCTGTGGCTGAGGCATAGGCCCGCAGCTGCAGCTCCAGTTGGATCTCTAGCCTGAGAACTTCTATATGCTGCAGGTGCGGCCCTAAAGACAAAAAAAAATGAAATAAAAGATTATTCAAAGAAATACAGATGTTGATGACTCTGTTAGTAAAGACTCAGAAGGAAGCAAGGAGTACATTCAAGAAAACCTACATCGCCATTAAAAATTAAAAAAAAAAACCTAAATTATCATGAACAGACTGGTAAGAGAAAGGTGAACATTAAAGGCACTGATGGTGAGGAGTTAGAAGATGAGGAACATGATATTGGAAACTGGAAGAAAAGGATCCTTATTATACAGCGACACAAAATTTAATGGTATCAGTTATGTGGAAAGTAGGACTTATGATGAATGAAAGTGGATATTTAGCTACGGAGATTCCCAAGCAACATGTTGAAGGAAGGGATGGCCTGGTTTCTTTGTGCTACTTATAGTAGAGAGGAAAGAGATAGATTGAGAGAGGAAAAGGGAACTAAGAATTGATGATTTTTGGAAGTTCTCAGCCTAACCAGAAGATATTATCATTGAGATTCACCAGCAGCAAAGCATGCTCAGGTGAAAGTGTGTCTAGACGTTTTGCTGATATCCCAGAAAAATCCAAAGGTCAAAGCACTCAGTCACACAAAAGCCTCTCTGTAAAGATTAGGGATGTGATTCACGGGAGTTCCCATCGTGGCGCAGCGGAAACGAACCTGACTAGGAACCATGAGGTCGCAGGTTCGATCCCTGGCCTCGCTCAGTGGGTTAAGGATCCAGGGTTGCCGTGAGCTGTGGTGTTGGTCACAGAGGCGGCTCGGATCCTGCATTGCTGTAGCTGTGGTGTAGGCCGGTAGCTGCAGCTCTGATTCGACCCCTAGTGTAGGAACGTACATAGGCAGTGGGTGCGGCCCTAAAAAGAAAAAAAAAAGTGATTCACATATTCCCTATATCAAGCCAGAGGGCATCCAGGAAATTTGGGGGCATGGTCCTGGAGTCATCTCAACAGAAGCCATAAGTAGAGATGGGATTACCTAGAAAATAATATCTGTGTAGGGACCTCTTATCTATTGGAGTAGATCTTCCATGACATATACAGGAGACCCACAAGGTTCTCGAAGAGTTTACACTAATAGAAACACTGCCAGCTCAGACCAAAAAGGAGCATATGAGATGAAGGAAGGCTGTGGAACCCCCAAAATTCTACAGGCTAATACAACTACTTGGCTGCAAACATATGCCACTTTTCATTTTTAAATATAAAAAAAAAATTAAAAATAACCCAGAGAGCAAAGCCAGAGATAGATCTTTGAGCCCAGAGGGTGAGGCCATGAGCCCAGAGTGTAGAGTCATGAGCCCAGTGGGTGAGATCACTACTGGACGAGGTTCTGATTCTGGCACCAATTAACCAGAGGCAAGCACATCCCCCTTTGTGATTTTCCCAACTCTTAAGAGAGGGAATCAGATCAACTAGCCTCTAAGAGCCTGTGTCACTCGTAAGATTCTGTGATCAACTAGTCATGGCTTCCCTGGGAACCGGAATGAGGACTGGCAGATAGCTGGTGTCCCAGCTTGCTGCTGGTTTGCTCCCAGTTTATGTGTTCTTTTCCTCCACACATATTTGCTGAGCCTGTTCTAGGGGCCTGGCCCTCTGAGAGGTGCAGAAGGTACATTCTTAGGTTTCTCTGCTCTTGTCTGCCCAACCTCTCCATCAATTAGTTGCCGTCTCAAGTTTCAACTCTTAAACCAATGCTTTGCCACTTTGAAGCACTTTGAAAGAGAAAAAACAAAAAAAACCCTTTCATGTAAGCAGCAGTGGGTCCTGAGTCTAGATATCTGGTTTTCCTAAAGGGGGAGATGAGGTGGTGTAAGGACAGGGGCCCAAACCTTGAGAAATCAAGACTCCACCTGGGGAAGAAAGTGGATGAGGCCACTGGAGGGCCCTTCCTCAGAGGTGGCCCAAGGAGCTCCGCCCGGCTACCAAGAGCCAACGTGGCTCCACCTGAAATCCTGAATTACAGTTATGCTTTTAGGGAGTTTCTGTTGTGGCTCAGTGGATTAAGAACCCGATTAGTATCCATGAGGACGCAGGTTCGATTCCAGGCCATGCTCAGTGGGTTAAGGATCCGGCGCTGCTGTGAGCTATGGTTCGGATCCCGTGTTGCTGTGGCTGTGGTGGATGCCAGCAGCTACAGCTCCGATTGGACCCCTAGCCTGGGAACCTCCATATGCCATGGGTGCGGCCATTAAAAAAATAAAATAAAGCAGAAGAAAAAGAATTATAGTTTTAGTAAAAACAACAGCGACTCATATTCACCCCTCCCTGCTCCAGAGAGCTCAGGGGGCCTCATCATCCCCAGAGGGCACAGACAGGGAAAGCAGGATCATTCTTGTAACAAAAATTCTTGAAATAAAAAATAAGCAGGTTGGGCCAGGGCAGGGGCTGTCTGGGGGGCCAACGGGCAGCAGGGGGGTGGAGGCCGGCATGAGAGGTCTGAGGCCCCAAACTGAGAGGAGGGCAAAGGCATTCTTGCCCTTAGGGGCTGCTGTTCCAGCCGACCCTGGTGGGTGAAGGGTGGAGTCCTATTCTCTGACCCGCCTCTATGGGACACTTGACACTAGGCACCCTAACCTTTCAACAGATTTGAAAGCCATGGCCAGGTATGCCTTTTTCTAGCTGTCTCTGGGAGTTGCTGAAATGCCACCTGACAGCAAATAACCACCATCAACGGCCCTGAATAAAGCTTCTGGGGAGCCAAAACCATCAGCATTATCTTGAAGAGACTCGGTCAATTTCAGGAAGGCATCAGCCACTGGAAGACAGTGGAGCCACGGTCTGAGAGTAAGGGCTCACTTAGACCAAGCTAATGAGACCACACTCATTAGCTGTGTGACCCTGGACCCGTCACTGCACCTCTCTGAGCCCCCATGCCCCCATCCATAAGAGGGTCTACCTCACAGAATGGGTAATGTGAATATGCTGCTAAGCATTCCATAAACGTAGGCAACAGAAAATAAAGGTTACTAGTGTAATTTATGCTACTATCATTAAATGTAAATCCCTTCAACCATATGGCATTTAAAATTTTACACAACACATTCATACCCATTATCCCTGTGACACTGGAGCATCTCTACATGGTTGGCGTGGTGGTGGTTGTTGGTCCCACAGGTAAGCAGAGTGCCGTACACCCAGGTACCCTGGGATGGAACCCAGCAGCCCACCCAGCTGTGTCCCTCTTTCACACTCAGAGTAGATGGGTTTGGCCAGTAACTTGTGTGGTCAACCCCACGGATGAGGAAACAGAAAGGTTAGATCACATCCTGATGTCACAGAGCAAATGATAAATGGAAAAGCTGGGACTGGACTCGCAGCCCAGGGCTCTCAGCCAACTGGACAGAGAGAAATGATGATTTGAGCAGCAGGGACATATGACCATGGCTGTCTCCCGCCAGACAGTCTAGGGACCACCCGGTTATCAGTTATTTTGTAAAAATGCCAACATTTAGAAATCAGGAACTCTCAAAAAATAATTTTTTTTTTGAAACATCCACATTCAGTTCTGGGTTTTCTGGAAGGAGAAGGGGAAGCCCAGCAAGCACTGGACCTGCGGCTGGCACGTCCACAGTGACACAGCACTGTGGCTCCCCCATTAGGACCAGGGGTGCTCACTCTCCCGTTTGTCCAGACCCAGAAGGCTTCCTTCCTCATCACAAGGTGTCCTGGGCCCCAGAGGCCCTTGCGTTTCCTTCACGGCTGAGTCCAACAGCTGGACTTAGGAGCCTTAGACTCTGGGCCCCATCAAGTTAGTGAGCCTCCTCGGTTTTACAGAAGAAGGCACCTGCCTCGGTTGCCTCATCTGTAAAATGGGAATAGTAACATTTCCAATTATAGAGTTGCTATGCAGATGAACAAGAAAAGTGAATATCTATAACGTTACACATGAAAAATGCTGGCTACTGGCTCCCAGCTCAACATAAGGTCCAGGGCAGAAAGAGAGAGAGAGAGGCAGGCAGTAGCCATGAAGGCTGGAGTGGCCACAGACAGTGAGGGGTCCCATCTCCCTGAATTCTGATTAACAGCCCAGGAAGGTCTAAGTTAAGGACCAGCAGTTACCCCCTACAGAAGATGCTTTTCAAAGCAAAAGACACTCGCCCTTGCATAAAGCCCCACAGGGCCCTTGCCACTTACAACCGCAGGGCATCAGACAGGAAAGAAAGCCTGCGCTAGCGCCCAGCCCAACCCTCTCATTATAGAGACGTTAGAAACAAAGGCACCAGCAGCCTTGCGCAAACTTGGACCCGCACCTCCAGGTTCCCAGTGGAGTGGGTGGGGAATGCGGTCTGACTCTCAGCACACCGCTGCCACCTCATCTCAAGGGCTGCTGGACACACAGGACTTGGGCGGGGGCGGGGAACGCATCCTCCTTTCCCGTTGAACCCTCTGACCTCACAGAACATACAGCCCGCCAGGCTGCTCCATCCCTTAGACAAATTTACTTAGCACTGATATTGAAAATGCAATTGAGCTTGAGTTTTATTGCAGAAATTAAACAGACAAGGGAAGGGAAAAAAAAAAAAAAGCCAGCATTCATCAGCTCACCCGAGAGTTGGCTGTGATCAAACTAGCTCAAGTGGAGAGTCAAGATCAAGCTCCTGCTAAAGAAGAGTCCCCAGTATTCCCCCACGAGGGTCTCCCCAAAGATGAGGCGCTCGTAGCTATCAGAGGGGCTCCGGAAGGCAGTCCCATCAGCCCCCCGACCCGGGCCTGGACCCCCTGCACACCCCAACCTCACCCCACCAGCCTCCCACCGTCGCGGGTGCCAAGAGAAACGCCTCTGAAGTCATCTCCGAGAAGTTGCACGAAACGACACCGCCATGGGCCGGAGCAAAGGGCCCTCTGCTCGACTCAAGAGAAAGCAAAATGCTTTCGGGGTTGAATCACTGTTTTTCTTGACTCCCTTTGGAGAACGGCGGAGCCCACAATCGGCCGTGTTCGTGGACCTGGGACTGGAAACAGCTGCGCTCTAATTACATGTAAAGTGTACCAAAACAGCCCTTTTATCACAGGCTGGAAATCTGTTAGCATCTGTCTCTCCTTTGTTTCTTCCACAAGATACAAGCTTGTTTCTACATTTTTCTCACCTGTAGCGGTGATTAAAATTCATTATAAATGAAAGGAGTGAACAGAGAAACAAGTTCCTCTGTGTACCGTTCTAAACTCAAATTAGAAACAGCTGTTTGCTAATTCATGCAGCGATGTTTTGTCGTGCTCTGTGAATCAATAATAACTCACCCTATTGCTGTAGAAATTGGGGGATAATCCATATATTTAACTCGGCGTTGGGTTCTCCAGGCAGGAATGGGGCAGCAGGACCTCCCAGCCGCCTTCAGGCGGGCGCCAAGAGGACTCTGGTTCTCTCCCTCGAGACGTGCACCGCTGCCCCAGCAGAGAACTGCAAACTCGGAGGCGCCCGGCGCCTCTCCCCCACACCCGGGCCCTGGCAGGACCAGAAGGAAACCCCCAAACGGTCTCCTCATCTCCACCCCTCCCCCGGAATCAGCAAGAAAAAGAAAAAAAAAGGAAAAAAAAATCAACTCTGATTAAACGCAAACCTCACACATCCTCCAGCCGCCGGAGGGAACAGCAAAATTAAAAGTCTAATTGGTACCCGGAACAATTTAAAACTATTAAGTATAGGTGAGGCTTTTCTGTAAGAAAATAATCCTCTGATTAGGATTAAGCTTATTTGGGTAGCATTCTTCCCTTCCCTACATTTTAGCCGCAGATGTCAGAACTAGAGTCGGGAAGTCCTTGAAGCTTCCGAGAAGGCTTTGGGCATCTCTCCGGCCAACTTCAGGGAAAAGAGCACATGGGACCCGGAGCTACGACCCTATTGGAGGTTCTGAAAGGGGAAGGATGTGTTTTCCCCTTTGTGGGGAGGGAGGTGAGCAACACCTTTGGAGCAGTGCCTGCTCAGCAGGTGCTCCTCCTTCAAGACACCGCCTCCAGGAAGCCTTCCCTGACTCCCTCTACTACCATCGGTCCCCCTCCCTGACCTTGGAGTCACGGTCATCAGGCCTTGAATTGTGGCACTTGGCATCACTGTCTATTTGGAGTCCGTGGGTTCCCTTGTGTCCCCTGCATTCTTTCAGGTCTGAGACATAGTCACACTGGGCCATGTCTTAACCTCAGACTGGTGTCGCCTCCCACTGCCCACAGCCCAGCCCCACCCCACAGCCACCAACTGCAGAGCCCTCCGTGGGGGCCAGGCACAGAGCCAAGCTCTTCCTCATTAAATCCCCACCTCCATCCCACATGGTGCCCACCATCCTGCTCCCCATTTTACAGATCAGACGCCTGAGACTCAGAGAGGGCAAGGGCCCCGAGTTTCCCAGCAGTCGGTGGAAGGAGCCTGGAGTGATCTCATATTTTTCCAGAAAGCCAGCCAAGCCACCTTCTGTTATCAGACAGCATGCCTCACCCGGCCCAGCCTCTGAGCCTTTGTTCAGGCCACGGTGCTCACCAAAGAAGCCTCTCCAGCGGCCACTCAGACCCAAGCGGTCACTCGGTGCCCCACTCTGCTCGCCCCCTAGAGCATCCTTGGGGTGGGGGACCCCTGTGCGGCTAAGAGTCGCTCACTTCACGGGGTTCATCTGGGCCTAAGGAGACGGCGGGCCAGCACATCCCAAGGGGCCTGCCTGGGAGCCCGGGACCCACAGCTCGCGCGCATCCGCGGGACTCTGGGAGGCGTTTTCTGGGGAGGCCAGAGGGTGCTGGCCAGCTCACGCCCGGCAGGTGCAGGCTGAGAGGCAGGGAGCATCCACACTGGGCTTTGAGGAAGGAGGAGGGTCGCGGACTGGGGTCCCCCCAAGCCTGGGACATGCACCATTGTTAGAACCCGGGATGATTTTAGGGCGTAGCCCAGCTGGCCGTAAATAACACTGACGCACAAAGTGAGCGAGTCAGCACCGCTTTAGTTCTCTTTTCAACCTTCACATCAGGCCAAGGAGAAGGACGCCAGGGCGCTGTGCCTCTAATTTCTCTCTAACATTTCAACAGAGAGAACAGATCCCTGGGCTCAGTGTTTTCAGAGTGCCACAGCTGCTGGCTAGAATTACTCACATGTGGAGTTTTCTTGGGGTTTGTTCGGGTTTTTCTGGCCGGGCCTGGGGCACGTGGAAGTTTCTTGGCCAGGGATCGAACCCGAGCCACAGCAGCAACCTAAGCCACTGCAGGAACAACGCTGGATCCTTAACCCGCTGCACCACAGGCGATCTCCTCTTGGGGTCTGTTTTCAATTTACTTTGAAGGCTGCTGTCTGCTTAGAGCAAATGATACTGATTTTCCATTTGCAGAATTAAGTAAATGAATTAAAGTATGAAAAGAGGACTTAAAACTACTAGGACTTACAACTCATAGCACCAGTGACAAATTCAAATTCTGCGAAAATCATGGCAGAGGGATACAAGTGACCAAGCCGGGGACAGCCAGTGTGGAAGTGAGCATGGAAGTCAGAAAGCTCGGGAACAGCAGGCCAAAGTCTCCATTGCATGGTCACTCCAGGGCTTTGCCCCTGAAACTTTTTTCACCCTCAGCTCCTCCAGGGAGCAGATGCGAGAGACGGTGCCAGGTCAGGCCTGGGAGCCACAGGCAAAGACTACCTGTCCTAAGGGCCTGCTGCCACGCCAGGCCCCCCTGGGCAGCCTCCACCCCCCAGGCCTCGCCCCCAGTTCCCGGAGACCTCGTCTCAGCTCTGAGCTCCCAGCAATCAGGGCAGGTGCCAAAGGAAGGTCAGGGGCAGGGCATCTGGGCGGGGCCTGAGCCAGGTTTGGGAGGGCTCCGGGCTCCCTGAGGGAGGACCCGGGAGAATCAGGGCTCATCTGAGAGGCTCCCCACTCCCACCCGGGACTGGCTGGCCCCAGGCAGAATGCGGCAAAACCCACAGGCCTGGCCCCGGGCCTCTCTTAGCCATCAAGACCAGCAGTGGACCGGCACCTTGGTTCCGTGACTGCTTCCGGTCCCTCGCAGCTGGGTGACCTTGGCAAAACCCTTGGCCTCTGGGCTTTCCTCACCTCATCTACAGAAGGCAACTTGTTTCCGGACTTTCTTACTGGAGGTGTGGACAGAGAAAACACTTAATACAGGTGAAGAATGTAAATACATGACTAGATTTGTATTATAATTTACACAAAAGGCAGTATTAGAGAAAACCACATGGTGCCTCTAACCTAGAACTTGAAACCTCACACTTGGAGCTTAAAGAACACTGAAAAATGACTAATAGGTATATTTCATATTATACATATTCTGTGCTACATATGCATGGAATATATGCATAACAAATGACATGTATTACATGCTAAACATTTCTTGAGTGTTTCCTCTGTGTCGCACATTGTCTCATTGAACATTCACAACAGTCTGCTGACAGGTTATTATCGGCAGCCCCATTCCGCAGATGAGAAAACTGAGGCTCACAAAGGTTCATTAACACAGCCAGGCTCTTCCAGGTCAGATGAAGAGCAGAGCTGGGCTTTGAATTTGGGTCACCTGACCTCAGAGCCTGTGCTACTCATCCCCCTGAGACGCGTGGGGGTGTGAATCACCACGTCTGAGGGAAAGAAACTGAGTGGGTCACACCTGCTCAGGAGCAAGGACGGTCCCCCCACAGAGCCAGGCTGGACCTTGGAGCCCAGGCTGGTTGGGATGTCAGGGGCCGTGTCTTCATTTTCAGCGCAGACGCCTCTTAGGGAGACACGCTCCTCAGGCCAGGGGTGGGGGGGAGATTTCCAGGGGCAAGGTGGACATGCTGTCTGACCTCGGAGCCCAGATCTGCTGCTTTTCAGCTCAATCACATCCATCTGAGGCTCAGCTCAAGGCGCCCCCAGCATCCGGAGAATGGAGGAGCCTCTCACAGCAGGGAGGACCGAGGCACTCCCCGCAAACCCTCACGGTCTTTGCCCTGCAACGGGCCAGGTACTCTCTCGGCAACTCCTCGAGACAGTCACGAGCTCCACATCCCAGCCCTCGGACTCTCGGGCCCAGCCACGGCGGCGCGGGATGGTCTGAGCGCAGGGGCCTGAGACTCCACCTCGAGCTCTCACCTCCAGGGCTCTGCGTCTCTCTGGAAGGTGGAAGGCAGTGGCCACCGAGGTGGCCCTCGGCCAAAGGGGGACGGGAGGCTGTGGGGCCACCTGCACAGACACGAAGGGCCCGGCAGAGTCGAGCCCGGGAGTTTGCGGCAGTGACCTTGACACTGCTCTTCAATACCGACCTTTCTCTTCCCTGCCCCGCCCTCCTCATTCCTGCAGCACCTACCTCCCCAGCAAGGACCTGGACCCGAGTCCGCGCCTCCGCATTCAGGAGTCCCATCCACAGCAATCACCTAAGGGGGCGGCACCAGATTTGGAGGCTGAGTCCATCCAAGGATTCGCCATCACCTTCCAGCCTCGCGCTACTTTATTTCCTTACTTTCATCACTGTGACGCAACTTTGTCCTTTCACCCGCCTTAGGCCTAACGGTGCTGCCCAATGGAGGGTAATTCCCATTAAAATAAAGACACGATTAGGAGTTCCCCTTGTGGCTCAGCGGGTTAAGAACCCGACTAGTATCCACGAGGATGCAGGTTCGATCCCCGGCCTTGCTCAGTGCATTAAAGGATCCGGCATTGCCATGAGCTGTGGTGTAGGTCGCAGATGCGGCTTGGATCTGGCATTGCTGTGGCGGTGGAGCAGGCACCAATTTGACCCCTAGCCTGGGAACTTCCACAGGCCATGGGTGTGGCCATTAAAAAAATAATAGGAGTTCCCGTCGTGGCGCAGTGGTTAACGAATCCGACTAGGAACCATGAGGTTGCGGGTTCGATCCCTGCCCTTGCTCAGTGGGTTAACGATCCGGCGTTGCCGTGGGCTGTGGTGTAGGTTGCAGACACGGCTCGGATCCTGCGTTGCTGTGGCTGCGGCGCAGGCCAGTGGCCACAGCTCCGATTAGACCCCTAGCCTGGGAACCTCCACATGCCGCGGGTGCGGCCATAAACCCGCGGCCATAAAATGACAAAAGGCAAAAAAAAAATAAAAATAAATAAATAAATAAATAAATAATAAATTAATTACAAGACATCATTGGCTGAAAAAATTGCACACACCCACCTAAAACTGGACTGCCTAACCCTAAAAGTGAAACAGGTCCCCCCCCACCCGCCCTGTGGAGCCCCTGCTCTGGCCCGCAGCTCGCACAGGATGGCAGCTTCAGGTGCATCCCTCGCTCTCCTGCAGGCTGCGGAACAGTGGAGGCAGCGGCACTGTGTGCCCAGCACATCACCTGGCCGGAGGCAGGTAGGTCGGGGGGGGGGGGCCCGCTGGGAGGGAGGAGCCCTAGGGTCCCCACTGATGCTCTGAGGCTGGCAACGCTGCCACATTGCAGGCCCCACTCACCCTTTAGACTCAAACAAATCTACAACTCAGCAGAGAAAATGTCAATTTTCCCCAGGATTTTTCATGTTTCAGCCTCCAGAAAAATTGCTATCGTGGGCTTTGTTGCCACGCTGTCGATCCCCAAAGGCTAAGGACGCCCCTGCTCCTCCCGGGGGCGGGAGGAGATGAAAGCAGCTTGTCAGGCCTGGGAGGGCGCACAGCCAGGGACGCAGCCACCTGGCCCAGGACCACAGTGACAAGGAGGAGCCCAGGTGGCAGGGCCACCCTGACAGGTCCTCCCCACACCCCGCCCGCCATCCAGGGGCAGCTGTGGCCAGGGCATTCCCCTGACTCAATTTTAAGTAAGGGGCGAGGCAGCTGAAGTCCCAGACATCACAATGGTGACATACTGTCCCCTGGTCCCTTCTCAGCATTGCTGACCCTTCCCTGTGCCCAGCTGCCCCCCGGCCCCCACCTCTGCTTTCTCAGCCTGAACGGCCCCCACCTCCTAACACTGTAACAGGCCCTTATCTCAGCCTAGACTCTGCCCACTGTCGTAAATAGACTTGAAAAATCATCACCATAAACTACATTCACTGAGCACTAACTACGTGCCATGATCCTTTTTATTTGTGTTCTTTACTCACCACAGTTTTAGTCATAAGTGTTGTGCATGTATTAAGGCATTTAAACCACACATAATCCTTTCGCTAGACGCACTTTACAGATGAGGAACCTGAGGCTCAGGGGCTGAAACAGACCTTCAGGAGAGCCCAGCCGCCTACCGTTGTGTTGTGCGCTGTGGGGATATTGAGGGATGAAGCTGGGGGGTGGGGCTTGACTCAAGGCAGAATCCATGGCATTCCTTGTCGTGGCTCAGTGAAAACAAATCCAACTAGTATCCATGAGGACTCAGGTTCAAACCCTGGCCTCGCTCAGTGGGTTAAGGATCTGGCGTTGCTGTGGCTGTGGCATAGACCGGCAGCTGCAGCTCCAATTTGACCCCTAGCCTGGGAACTTCCATATGCAGCATGTGCGACCCCCCCCCCAAAAAAAAAAGGATTTAAAAAAAAAAGGCAGAATCCAGCAGAGCCAGGAGGATTTAGATGCCTGGTTCACCAGTCTCAAGAAATGTCAGCACATTATAGGTGGATTTATAGGAACACACACACACAGCCCAGGGGAGGCTGAGGAGGCTGATGTAACGCAGAGGTGTAAACAAAGACCACCCCATGGAAAGTGATGGGTCACCCAGGAGCCTGCACACAATGCAGCATCCATGATGTCCTCCCCCCAGGGCATCTGGGAAGGGGAGACACTGCCCGAGGCCGGCATCCTTATCCACGAGGGTGGTGCTACTGTCCCCAGCAGGGCTGGCTATCGCTCGGCTCGGTGCCAGGCACACAGTAGGTCCTCAACATTTGCTTAAATTTCCATAAGCAACTGATGGATGAATGAGTGTTTCAGCCAGGCCATTAGTCAAGGCTGGGTGTGGGGCTGTGAATGAGCTGTGTGTTCCTTATTCCCGCATTCACACTCCATCCAAACCGTGCTTCCCTTGTTCCTGTTCATCTTCTTCCAAGAAAGCTATTCTGGGAGGGTTTTCCCACAGGCACTCCTCGCTTAGAACTGCCCAGAGACAACTCTGAGAAATGCCAAATTTCTGGATACCTGGGAGGCCCACAAAGTGCCTGGCAATACCTACCTGCTTGATGATTGAATAAATGAGTGAGTGAGTGAATGAATGAATGAATGAATGAATAGGTACATTTCAGGTCCTGTCCTAGAGGAAGCAATTGGTAATTATGGCATGAATAAAAGAATGGCAGGATGGGAGGATGGATGGATAGATGAATGAAAGGATGAATGGAGGGAGGGAAGGAAGGAGGGATGGACAAAGGGGTGGAAGGATGGATGGATGAATAGATGGATGGAGGGATGGATGATGGAGGGATGGAAGGATGGATAAATGGATGGAGGGATGGAGGGAGGGGTGGAGGGATGGATGGAAGGATGGAGGGAGGGATGGAGGGATAGATAAATGGATGGAGAGATGAAGGGATGGATGGAGGGAGGGATGGAAGGATGGATGGATTGATGGATGAAGGGAGGAATGGAAGGATGGAGGGAGGGATGGATGAAATACTGAAGCCCCAGGACTTGGTCTAAAGAAGGCACTTTCTAACTACAGTCTGAATGAATACTTGAATGACAGAATGAATGCATGAGAGAATGAACAAACGAATGAATGACAAAGCTAATCACAAAGAAGGTGCCAGGAGCCACCCGAGGAGGCCCCTGTTAGGTGGAGGTCCAGAGGTTGGCGGGTGGAGGCTCCAGCTGGAAGCTGAGGAGTTAATGAGTTTGATCACTGGCTTGACCACCTGGGTCCAGAGGGGCCACCCCCCATTCCGTAGGGCCTGTCCAGCGTCACCAGGCCCCTGGGGTGTCAGCGCACCGTGGCAGAATGCGATTAGTCTAGTCTGTAGTCAGGCCCGCATTTGTCATTATTTCACTGGAAAGCATCTCTTGGAGCCAGGAGAGAGCGAGGGTATGTGAGGGCGGGGAGGGGGCGGGATGGAGGCAGAGCTCAGCTACCCAGCCTCAGCCTGAATCCCTGGAGAAACGGTATTAAAACAAAGGAGACACTGGGAGTGGAGAGGAGGGAAGAGTTGGGGGCGGAGGGGTGGGTGCAAGCCTTCTATTTATTCAGACCAGAGCAGAACACATGGATAGATTTAATAAAATAATAAGCTAAGATTCCATGCTCTTAAAGGTACAGCCTCAGCAGTATGACTTGGGGTGGAGTGAAGTGTTTGCATTTTTTGTCTGGTAAAACCTGGCAATTTAATCTCTCTTTCCAAACGACACTGGAGGGTGTACGTGTGTGTGCGCACGCGCATGTGTGTGCGTGCACGCTCGCATGCAAGGGCATGCGTGTCTCTGCACCTCTGCACACCCAGGGACCTCCAAAACTCACCCAAAACCTCCCTACTGACTACCCAACACCCACAAGTAAGCATGCCGTCCCACTAGGAAAACACAGCCAAGAAGCCCTCGTGTAGGTCTTTCCAGGAGGAAGTCAAGCCAGCCAAGCACACGCGGGTAGAACCCCTTCCTGGCCACCGCTGCCCGGCATTTCTCCTCCCTTGCCCGAATGGGCCACCAAGAAACAGTGCTCGCTTCCTGCTCACCTTGGGAACTTCCTTGCATTCATTCATTCATTCATTCATTCGCCAAATACTTACTGACGCCTACCCCGCCCTGGCCAGCCTCTCTCACCGCCCCAGAGAGCCCGCCTTCAGCAGCCTCAGGAGAGTGTCCAGGAAACCTCCCTAGCCAGAGAGTTGGGTTCGCATCCCGGCTCCGCCGCCCAGCTGTGTGTCCTCGGATCTGTTACTGAACCTCTCTAAGCCACCCTGAGGGGGGAAATGGACAGAGAACACCTCCTGCCTCCTCTGGTTGTGGTGAGGATTAAATCGGATAATCCAGGTTAAGCACTTTGGCCCAGTGCCGGGCACACAGGAAATGCTCAATGACTCCATCGCTGCGTGTCGTTTCCAGATCAGTGGCAGCGAGAGCAGAGGCTGCTGAGAAGACCCCCGGTGAACCGCAGGGCTCCCCACCCTTGGCGGGCTGTACCCCTCACTCCCGGTCTGCCCTTCCCGTGAAGGCTAGGTTTCCACCTCCTCACACACATTCCGGGGATCCGGACTAGGAGCTGCTAATGGCATGTGACAGACAGAGCCAAGCCCGTCGTCTTACCAGTGAGCCCATCACAGAACCCAAACATCAAAGGGCCCTCGGGTGGGGGGGGCCCAGTCCACTCCCCGCCAGCATGTCAATCCCCTCTGCCACGGGTTTGGTCCCTTCCAGGGATGGAGAACTCTGAGCTTCCTCCGCCAGAAGAAATGATGTCATCATGAGCCTTAGGGAGAGGCTGCTGACCACCTCTTCCGGACAGGAAGAACAGGTGCCCCAATGCCCCCCGTCCTCTGAGAGGAGAGAATCGGCCGCCTACCACATGGCAGTCATTTTTTCAGATAACATTGCAATTGATATTCATGGTTTCCTTCAGCAAATATTACCAGTGTCTCCCTGTTTCAGGCTCTGGGGACAGGGTAGCGAGCACGACAAAGTCCTTGCCCTCAGAGAGCCTACCAGGTAATGAGAGGAGACTGAATATAGAGCAAGAAATCCATCTGTAGCAAGTCGCGTGGTTCTGGGAAGAAATGCGGAGCGGGATACGGGCAGGGAGGGAAGGGTCTGGGGTGCTACTCCAGACAAGTGACAGGGTGACACTTGAGCCGAGACCCGAAGCAAGCACGGGAGCATGCCAAGGCGGAATCTGGAGCAAAAGTATTCTGGGCAGGGAGACTAGAGGTGCAAAAGCCCTGAAGCCTGAGCGGGCTGACTTGGGGACTTTCCAAATTTCCATTTTCCGAGACAGCCAACTGGAGGCTCCGAGTGCAGGCACTTGTTCTGCCCTCACATATCATAGACCGAGCTGTTCATTCCCACAGAGACCAAAAATCCAACCCCAGCATCGACTCACTGTGTGACCTAATGCCGGCCTCTCAACCTCTCTGGTCTTGGCTCCAGCAACAGCTCGTCGGGGCCGAGCATCCTCCAAGCAGGCAGTGCCAGGGGCCCTCTCCGGTCTGCCCCCCGGGGCCGCTCGCACCCACCATTCCCTCTACCCCATCGCGCCATTCTCACGCCCGCACCAGCAATGCCACGCAGGATTGGTACGCCTGCCAAAACAGCTATTAACCCGGTAGCCAATAATAACACGTTATCCTATCAATTTGCTTCTGAAACGCTGTGTAATTGCAGAACCCAAGTTTGCCATTTCGGTAGCTTGGTTACGACATAAACAGAGAGGCACTCACCAGTCCCTTCGCAAGGAGAACAAGTGGCTGGCCATGAGAAACACGTGCTTGTCACCGAGCCCTCCCGCCACCCCTGGTGGGGCCCCACGGAACCCGTCAGGAATCACGGTCCGGCGATTGGTCGTCAGGGGCTCGTCTCAGTGTCCTCTTGGCAGGTTCCCCTCTGTGCCTGGAGAGGAGACCGATGCCCAGGAGGGGGTGGCTCAGGCCCACGCCGGCCTTGTGGGTGGCATGGGCAGGCCCAGACACCGACGCTTAGATGGCCTCCTGGCCATCAGCCAGGAACCACAGTGCAGGAAGTGGGACAGAAGAGAGGGGACCGGAGGGGGTCGGGGGCGTAGGGGCCAGCGAGCGCTCCAGCCCACAAGGCACATGGACCGTCAGGGAGATGGGTCAGCTTCCTCAGAGGAGACAGCGGGGCCAGGAGGGGCCGGGTGGGCATTGAGAGAAGGACGGGGGAGCAAAGAGAGCAGCACCAGACCCAGAAATCAGGGTGCCCCACCCCCCACCCCCACACGGCAGGAGCAGATCTGACACCCCAGCCGCCGGTGCCTCCTAGGCCCTGACTTTTTCTCTCCCAGCCCCAGGAAACAGTCCCCTTCCTTCTGGATTCGATTCCACTCCGAGCGAACACTCTGCTTCCCAAGGAGCCAGGAGCCTCTAATGGGACTCTTGGCGTTCCGGTGCAGACACCAGCCTGTTTTATCCATTTTTTTCCCCCTCCAGCGCCACCCCTCCGCTTACCTCTCCCCACTGCTCACCAGGGCGCCCCAGGACAAGTAGTTTGATGCCCTTGCTCCGGGCACCCAGCGGCGGGGCAGGCGAGGGCTGGAGCGGCGCTTCCCGCTGCCCCACTGGTGACCTCAGCCCTGGGACGCATCCCCACCCTCGGCCTCAGCCGGGGAGGGGATGGGCCCAGCGTGGCTGCTCCCGCCGGCTTGGCGGAAACTCCAGCTAGTGGGGAGAGGAAGGGCCTCGAGAGGGAGTCGGGGGGAGGAGACAGAGGAGGCCAAAGGCTCGGCCACTCGGCCAGATGCTGACCCAGCTGAGGGCCCCGGGCCCCAGGGGTGCCCAGGCAGTTCTGATGCCCCCGCCAGCTCTGGGATTCCTGCAGAGATGAGGGGTCTGGGGCGCCACCAGCCCGACGCCTGTCCCTGAGGCTGGGGTTAAAGGAAGAACCCGGGGCTGCCAGGACAGGGTGGGGGGGACAGCCCCTCAGAGGCCCTGGGTGGGGTGGGTGGGGTGCCGTCTGCGGGAAGGAGCTCTCAGCAAATGGAAACCAGGCCCCAGAAACTGGCCGGGCCACAGCGGCTGCGCTGCTCCTGGGAAAATCCAGCTGCTCGCTGAAAGGCGCCCCAAGCCCAGCAAAAGGCCTGTCAAAAATGAAAGAGCAGGGAGGGGGCCCGGCGGCCGAGGCAACCGGCTGCGACTACACGATCCCTCCTATTCTGTGCTCCGAGCAGCTCCACTGTTGGCACATTATCCTCCACGGCCGGCTGGCCCGTAAGTGCTGTAAAAAGCCAACTCGCCGAGCAATTTTCCTCCCTTTGCTTCCCTCTGAGGCCTTCGGTCAGGCTTCCAGCAGAGCTGGGTCTGAGCTGCATCCCGGGCCTGGAGATCAGCATCACGCTGGGCTGGGCAAGTGTGAGTTCCCTCCTCCCACCATGGCCACTTTTGAATGGTGGCCCCTCACAGCAGTAAAGGGCGGGGGGGATGGACACATGACTATGGATGACAATTTGAGATTAGCGGCACCCCAAGGTCCTGCCCTCAAGAGCTTGGTGTGCAGTGAAAAGCTGGAGAGGGTGTGGAGAAAAAGGACCCCACCACACACACACACACACCTACACTGTCGGTGAGAAAGTAAGTTAGTGCAGGTGCTATGGAAAACAGTATGGAGGTGCCTCAAAAAACTAAAAATAGAGTTGCCATATGATCCAGCAATCCCACTCCTAGGCGTATATCCGGACAAAACTCTAACTTGAAAAGACACATGCACCCTCCCGTTCATAGCAGCGCTATTGACAATAGGCAAGACAATGGAAGCAACCTCAATGTCCATCCACAGATGAATGGATTGAGATGTAAATATACATACAATGGAATATTACCCAGTAGTGAAAAAGAGTGAAATAATGCCATTTGCAGCAACATGGATGAGCTTAGAGAGTCTCATACTAAGTGAGGTAAGTTGGGTAGAGCATGGCAGATACCATATGATATCACTCAAATGTGGAATCTAAAATGTGACACGAATGAACTCATTTACGAGACAGAAACAGACTCACAGACATAGAGGACAGACCTGTCTGTTCTCTACGCCAAATGGGGAAGGGGGGTGGGAGAAGGATGGGTTGGGAGTTTGGCATTAGCAGATGTAAGCTGTTAGACATAGGCTGGATAAACAACAAGGTCCTACTGTACAGCACAGGGAACTACATGTAATATCCTGCGATCTATCATAATGGAAAAGAATAGGAAAAAGAATGTATACACATAGGTATAACTGCATCACTCTGCTGGACACCAGAAACGAACACAACATTGTAAACCGACTATGCTCCAATAAAAAATAAAATTAAAAATGAGCTCAGTGTGTAGTGGAGTTCGACAAGCGTAGATGTCATCTACCCATTCATTTATTCATTTATTCATTCACCAGATGTTGATGACATGCGTAGAACCCACCAGGCTCTTTGGTGCCGGAGGCGTGAGGGGAGACGGCGCCGGCGCGGTTCTTGCCCCGTGGAGTTCACAGCCGCGTGAAAGAGACAGACGCTGTATGTGTGCCGACATCTGCTACGACCGGGGTGGTGGGAGAACAGGGGCTGGGGTGCGAGAGGGCTTCCTAGAAAAAGCAACCTCTACGTTGAAACCAGTGGGGCTGAAGAGGAATTAGCCGAGGAAAAAGGAAGCAGAGTTGGAAACAGAGGTCCAAGCAGCAGCCCAGCGCGTGCAAAGGCCTGGAGCGGAAACCAAAGTCTTTGACCGGTTTCACTGAATCGCATCTGGCTCCTCTCTCTGAGCCCTGGTGGGTGGCCCGAGCCCAGCGGCTCCCCACTCCCACCTCCAGGCGCCGGGAGCCCCCCGCTGGCACCTCTAGAGGCTAAGCCCATATTTGAGATCTTCTTTCCCAGCTGAAGTTCTTGTTTGAAATGTTTTCTTATGTTTATCTTTAGGGGGGCTGGGGGTGGGAAGGGAGACGGGAGTCCTGAAGGTCTTTCCCTTTTCGGCAAAAAAAAAATTAATAAATAAATAGAGCCTCCAGAAAAGGGCATGGAAAGGTCTCTGCATCTGTAACCACTGAACAAATTAAAATTAGCTCATTTAATCAGCTCCTAACGGCCTGGCCGTCCCGAGTGGGCTCCGGAACACAGCGAACGTCACAGCAGAGACACGCAGGCCAATGTCGGTTTATCCCACAACAAAGGGCTTTTCTAAATAGCGGGATCAAAACGCAGCGAAAGCAGGAGAGAGCTGGGGATACAGAACTCCGCGCCCCCCCAGATCCTGGTGGGCCCCCACCTCCCAGCTTCGTCCCTTTGAACGGAATTGTTCTTTTGGCTTTTGTTCTAATTATCCAAACATATGTGCAACTCTATTGTACAAAGTGTGTCTTAACCAGCAAAGGGGCCCTCACCACACCTTCCTGGGGCCCCTGTCCCCAAGGCCCATGCCATTAACGACTCCCCATTCCCTTCCCGCCAGCCTATGACACATGCACACACATACACGTGCGCACACACGCACACACACAGACACCTACAGGCACCGCAGTCATACACCCAGCCACACACACAGTTCTGTATAAAGTCCCACTTACATAGCACAGCTATATGTATACAGTTACCTGCATGCACAATTACATACACACCTAGATACATGCCACACACACACACACACACACACACACACACACAATGCACACAGCTCTCCAGTTCCTGTCTAACAGCTGGAGGGGGGAGGCCCACCTCACCACACCCCCCAGGGAAGGCCGCTGGGCGCACACCTGAGGCCCAGGCTGGTAGCAAGGACTCTTATTTCCCCAGAGTGGTTTCTCCACGCAACTTGCCACCTGGGCTAAGTAATTAGGGCAACTGAAGAGGAAGAGTGAAAGGCCAAGGAAGGGGAGCCAGGGGTCAAGGGAGAAAAGGGTAGGGGTGTACCGTGTCAGAGCGAGCCTGAGCCAGCGACCACTCAAGGCCTGGCGGCGGCGGCCCAAAAGGCAGCTCTTTGGTCAATGGCGAGCTCACCTTCCCGTCCCTCGGCCTGCAAGCAGCTGACCTGCAGCCCTAGAACCCTGGGTGCTCGGCCCCGTGAGACATAAGCCAGGCTGGGCTCAGATCCTGGCTCCCTCTCTCTCTAGCTCTGAACCTTCCCCTCTATGAAATGGGAAACAGCATCAGCCCCGTAGAAAAGTTGTGCCGATTAAATAAGAGCAGGTCGGTAACCTGCCCCGCACAGAACAATCTGCATCGCCCTGCGCCACTGTTCCCATTGATACACGCGGGCACCGCGGCCCAAGAGGACGGTCAGACTGCGGGTGGGTGACACAACCAGACGAGAGCAAGTCATTCTGTAACTTTCAATTTCTTATCCAACCCCAATCCCCCAAGTGAGGGAGGGAGGATTTTAAAAAGTAAGTTAGAGGAGTTCCCACTATGGCTCAGCAGGTTAAGAAGCAACTAGTATCCACGATGATGCGGGTTCGATCCCTGGCCTTGCCCAGTGGGTCGGGGATCCGGCGTTGCCATGAGCTGTGGTGTAGGTCACAGATGCGGCTCAGGTCTAATGTTGCTGTGGCTGTAGTGTAGACTGGCAGCTGCAGCTCCGATTTGACCCCTAGCCTGGGAACTGCCATATGCCGCAAGTGCGGCCCTAAAAAGAAAAAAGAAAAAAAAAGGTAAATCAAAGACATTAAGCAGGGTGTAAGGAAAACCGAGACCAGGACAATGGGCGCTCCAAAAGGCGTCTGACCCAGAGCGGGACATTCCTTTCCAAATGCCTGAGCTCTTGGCTCCCGCGCAACGCCCTGGGAGCATGCAAACATCCCCACATCACAGACACAGAAACTGAGGCTCAGAGAGCAGGGGAGCCTGGCTGACGTCCTGGGGCGTGCAGCCTGCTTGCAAAGGAATCTGCCTGGATCAAGGCCACGGGCCGGTGCCCTGCCCCTCCCCACGGCGACAGTTTCTGCCTGGCTTGCTCTCCTAGCTGCAAACTTTCCTCTGGAAGGACTCCTGGAGGACACCCACACCTGAGGGTCGTCTCAGCCTGCAGCTCCTGGGGCTGCAAGAGCCGCAAACCACCCAACCCAGACCCAGAAGGGCAGTCCTCCCCAACAGCGGGTCACAAAGGCCGCAGTGCCCTACACCTCCCCATGCCAAGGAGGCAGTCAGTGAGGGCCCTTTCCCATTTCACAGACTTGGAAACTGAGGCCTAGAAGTGGTGAGGGTGGGAGACTCAAGCTGCCACAGCTCCCAGGTGGCTCCTGATGGGAGCTGAGACTGCCGGTCTTTTTTTCTTTTCTTTTTAAGGCCGCACTTGTGGCATACGGGAGTTCCCAGGCTAGGTGTGGAATCAGAGTTGCAGCTGCCAGCCTGTGATACAGATACAGCAACACCAGATCTAAGCCATGTCTTCGACCTATACTGTGGCTCACGACAACACCAGATCCTTAAGCCACTGAGCGAGGCTAGGGATTGAACCTGCATACTCAAGGATACTAGTCGGGTTCTTTTCCAACGAGCCACAACGAGAACTCTGGAGTCTGCAAGTCTTGAGTCCTCCCAGATTAGGACTCCTGTCCTCCCAGCCCGGCCCTCACCCAGGCAGCTCCTCCTGGAATCTGTCCTACAGGCAGCACACCTGGACCCCCGGGGAGTATTCAGAAAAGGACCTGGATATGGGTCCAGCCAGCGGGTTTCACTGGGTTAGTAGTGGCTGTGACCCGTCCTATTTAAAGGATCCCCTTCTCCATCCGATTGCCAGGGCCCAGGCTGACCCCGAAGCTCCCTGGGGGCCAGTCAGGTGGAAGAAGACTCAGTATGAGCAACAGGACGCAGGGAACAAGCTCCCCCAGCCATATCCCCAGCAAGCATCAGGTCACCCAAGAGGCGCTCAAGTGCCTGAGCTGGGGTTGACTCCTGGCTCGGCCACATACATGCATGTGACCTGGGGAAAGTGACCTCCCCTCTCTGAGCCACAAACTTCAACTGTAAAATAAAGACAGGAAAAGCAAATGCCTCCCAGATTCCCACCATGGCACAGCAGGTTAAGGATCCAGCATCACCACGGCTGTTGGGTAGGTCGCGGCCGTGGCTCAGAATCAATCCCTGGCCTGGGAACATCTGTAGGCCTTGGGTGCCTGCCGCCCCAAAAAACAAACAAACAAAACAAAAAGGGATGTCTCCCTCCCTGAATTGAGGATTGAAATCAGGATCTTCAGCCCTGGGGATGAAGGGGGTGAAGTCTGGGAAGCGTCTACGTCAATGCCCGCCCCAGGCCCCGCTGGTTGCCCTTAGTGACACAGGGAGAATGGCAGGGAGCGAGATGGATGGTCCCAAATCTGCCAACCCAGGCTTCCCTAGAGGTCCAGGCCATCACACACAATGGACAGGCTGCGGTATATACCTCCTCTTTCAGACCCAGCAGGACACGTGCCCTACGGGCTCCCCTCAGGCTCACACTCCCTTCACTGGTCTCTGAACCAAGCCTAGCCGGCAGCTGACAGGACAGCCCAGAGCGTGTGGCCGGGCTGGGCAGACCCAGGCAGGTGCAGGCCGCTGGACCCAAGAGGCAGGAGTTGGACCCAGAAGCCCCTCGGAGAGCCCCGAACTTCACTCTTTTAGGACAAGGGTTCAGAAGAGAACTAAAAGGCAAAAAATCAGCAGAAGGTCTTGCCCCAACCCCCCACTGTGTCACCACCAGAAGTCTGGCCTCGTTCCTAACAGGCGGTGTGGCCCTAACCCCCTACATCCTGCCTCAGGCTCCACTCACTGGGTTCTGCTCACCGGCGGGGCCGCTGTGGGGGTCAGAGGAGAACGACGCCTGTTTAGATGCTGGGTAAATCACCAGCTGCCAGGGCCACAGCTGGGATCACTGGGGACAGGTGGGACAGGAAGGGGGCGACGCCAAGGGCACCTGCCCACTCCCCTATATCTGGGCAGTAGCCACAGGAGGAGAAGAGGCTCACGCTGGTGCTGGGCGCTCCTGCCAGGGTCCCAGGATACAGGCGATGGGCTGCTGCCTCCATCCCCGCCGGCACGGAGAGACGCCGCCGCCTGACATAGGACATAGCAGGGCATCAGCCACTGGTTGATGTCAGGGTTTTCCCAGGCCCCAGGCCCTAGACAACCTGCTTCTGCAAGAGACCAGTGCAGATGCTGGATGCTCACAGACCACAGTCTAAAAACAAAACAAAGCCTTCCCGCTCATGCACACTCAAGTATCTGACCCCTCGGGCCGCAGCCTAGGAAGGATGGATGTCTGCCCACTTCACAGGCCGCCAGGGAGGCCTCTAGCCCTCTGGCTCCACCAGCAGAGAGGCTCAGACACAGGAAACTACCCGACTGGGAAGACAAGAGTCCAGGCCCCGAACTCCAGTCCGGGCTCACTGTGCCCCAGGGTCATCTCCGAAAAGGGTCCTCCCCTGAGACGCCAATTCCCCAGGGGCTCCAGCTCCCTCTGCCCCAAAAGCTGAGAAACAAATGAAATGGCACTGCCTCACTCTGAGCCAATGCAGGCTACAATTAATCTGAAGCAGAGATTTTCTTAATTGCTGGGTTTTACAACCCAAACAGAAGAGATTAAGTACAGCTAGTTGATAGCGCTGGCTTGGGGCAAGACAGCTAAAACATCGTGTGTGTGTGTGTGTGTGTGTGTGTGTGTGTGTGTGTGTGTACGTGTGCATGCGTGTGCATGTGTGTGTGTATGTGTGTGTGTTTGTGTAGTGTGTGTGTGTGTATGTGTGTGTGTGTGCGCATGTGTGTGTATGTGTGTATGTATGTGCGTATGCGTACATGTATGTGTGTATGTATGTGTGTGTGTGCGTGTGTGTGGAGGGGGCGCTATGAAAAGCCGGCGTGGTGTGAATGGATGGCCCCTGAGAAACGTTCAGTTCCCTTAGGGAGTCAGGCCAGAAACGCTGGGGGACCAGTTTCTTAAAAGACAGAAGCAAAAGGTAAACATATAAATAAAGTGAGGTTCACCTCCGGTTTTCCTTCGCGAGCACATGCAGTTCCACACCCCGCGGCCCCTTTGGAAGATGGTGTCAGAGCCACCAGGGTTCCCACGACCTGGAGGGTCGAGCATCTACATCCAGCTGTGCCGGGCGGCCCAGGGAGCCTAGAGAAATGGTGTCAGCGGGCAGCAGGCAACGCCCCTCCAGCACAAGCGTGACTGCCCCCGGGGAGAGATGGAGGCATGACATGTGAATGGGTCCTCCGGGCCCTGTTCTCAGGGGAGCTACTGACCGAGCAGCAGCCACCTCTGAAATGGACACAAACTGTGGGCATGAATCCAGCAGCCAACCCCCGGGGCAGGGCCAACAGCTGGCCCTTCCCCAGAGCTCCCACTGTGGCGCAGTGTGTTAAGAACCTGACTGCATTGGCTTGAGTCACTGCAGAGGTTCGATTCCTGGCCCGGTGCAGTGGTTTAAAGGATCCGGTGTTGCCACAGCTGCAGCATAGGTTGCAGCTGTGGCTCGGACTCAATCCCTAGCCCAGGAACTTCCATATGCCGCATTAACATTAAAAAGAAAAAAAAAAAGAAAGGAAAGAAAAGATGAGCTCCCCTTGTGTCTCAGCATTAACAAACCCCACTAGCAACCATGAGGACATGGGTTCAATCCCTGACCCTGCTCGATGGGTTAAGGATCCAGGGCTGCCTTGAGCTATGGTGTGGACTGCAGACGCGGCTCGGATCCCACGTTGCTGTGGCTGTGGTGTAGGCCGGCAGCTGCAGCTCCAATTCAACCCCTAGCCTGGGAACCTCCATAGGCGGCCCTAAAAAGAAAAAAAAAAAGAGGTGGCACTTCCTCCGCGTCCCAAGCACAGATCAACCTGCAATCAGACATCCCGTCTCCTGCCCAGGAGGAGCGGCAGCAGCGCACCTGTACACGCGCAGCCGGCAGGCCGGGACGGCCGGGCTGAGAGGAAGGAAGGAAAGGGCAGAGAGCGGGCGGAGGAGGGACAGCCCCGCCTGAGGTCTACTGAGCTTTATTCTGCGCGCAGTGCCCTGCGCACCTTGCAGACGCTGGTCCATATCCCCTGCCCTAAACCCTCGAAGACACATGTGTTCCAGAATCCAGACTTTTTCAAGTTCTAGAAAAGTAATTTTGTCCATTTGGGAACACCTCAGAAACAATCAAGCATACGGATATTTCTGCAGCCAAACACAATTCGCCAACATGAATTAAAGGAATCCTGGGAGTTCCCTAGTGGCCTCGTGGTTAAGGATTTGGCGTTGCCACTGCTGTGATGCAGGTTCAATCCCTGCCCCAGAAACTTCCACCTGCCACAGGCACAGCCAAAAACAAAACAAAACAAAGCAAACCAACAACAACAAAAATCCAAATACTATAAACGGTTTCACATGGATCAGGTCAAAATTTGCTGCCAAATGAGTTACAAAGAAAAAAAAAAGCCTTTCAGGTTTCAGGCTTTCAGAAAGTCAGAATAGTGAATAAGGAATTACGGACCTATACTGTGTCTTTAATCTTCCTGGTGACTCAAAGGGGAAAGATACTGTTGCTATTCCTGCTTTCTAGAAAGGGAAAATAAAGCAGAGAGAAGTTAAGTAACTTCCCTGCAGTCACATAGCAGGGAGGAGGGGCACAGCCGTCTGTCTGGCCTGAGGATCTGCACTCTCCACCCTAGCTGACCAAAGTACTGAGCCACAGTCTAAAAGCTTCCAGAAAAAAAAAAAAAAAAAAATGAGCATCTGCGAAGGTCCCCGCCCCCCCCCCCCCGTGTCCACAGCGCCCGCCTCCACCACGTGTGCGGTATTCGGGCTGACCCCACCAGGAGGCGCCCTACCTGGAAGTTACGCAGGACCGAAGGGCATCCCCACACCTGCCAGGGCCCTGGCGAGAGCCCAGAAGCCCAGGGGCAGGTTTCCACCAGCAGGTGAGTCTCCTTGCCCCGCCCTGGTGCTCAGGTAATTACTCCCCACTCTCCACATTCTGTACAGCTCATTTTACCTACAACAAATACACTAAACACATCTCCAGCCTGGGAGGAACGGGCCGCGGAGTAATCCCCCTTGCCGGAGACCAGGGCTTCCAGCAGAACTCCCAGAGGGCGGGGACACCACTTCTTCCAAAAGACGTGAGACCCCCCCACAACTCCCTAGGTGCACCCCTGGTCATCTCCGACCTCTCTTCCTCGGCAGTCCTTTTCAGCGGCAGGGAAAGAATTGCTGCCAAAGTCCCGATGCTCCATTACCAAATAATTACACGATCGTTTCGTAGGCATTAAGACACTCCCACCAGGACTGAGCGGTGGTGTCCGGCCCTAACAGAAGCTGCCCCGGACGGCCAGCGCTTGTTAAGGAGAACTCCAGCATTGAGCAAAACCTCCAGCTGTAGTGCCGGCCCGTTCTTTCTCTGCTCTGATTTCTAATTAAAAATTAAAGCAGGCGTCATTTTTCAGACAGGAGCATCAAGCTGACAGGCCGAGGCACGCACACAGGCGCACAGACCTGTGGGTACACGGACATGGCCTGGTGCGCACACACTTGCATACAAGCGCTCCTTCACGCTTCAGCTGCCAATCTCAGTCCAGTCCTCCACTCCATCAGCACCAAGGAGGATCCACCACGTTCTGGCCACAGCGCATGATCAAGAAAAAGGAACCCAGGAGTTCCCACGGAGGCTCGGTGGGTTAAGAACCGGACTAGTATCCATGAGCATGTGAGTTCCATCCCTGGCCTCTCTCGGTGGGTTAAGGATCTGGCATTGCTGTGAGCTCTGGCGTAGGTCACAGATGAGGCTTGGATCTGTCCTTGAATATGCTGTGGTGCAAGCCAGCAGCTGTAGCTCCAGTTCAACCCCTAGCCTGGGAACCTCCGTATGCTGCAGGTATGGAGAAAGAAAGAGAGAGAGAGACAGAGAGAGGGAGGGAGGGAGTGTGGAAGGAAGGAAGGAACGAACGAATGAAAGGAAGGAAAAGAAATGAAAAGGAAAAGAAACCCAGAGCCCATGCCTTCAGGAGCTTGATCTCTAGAGGAGGCCGAGGAAGTGCACAAGGCCAGGCGGACCACAGTGGGACCCTAAAAGGGTCCCCATCCAGCCAGAGAGCTCAGACCTGGCTGGCCTATCAGGGACGCCACCATGGGGCAGATAGGCTTTGTGCTGGGTCTTAACTTATTGGGGGGGGTAAAAGTTAAAGGGCAATGTGCAGGTAGAGAGAACATTCTGGGCAGAAGAAATAGCAAGGGTAGACACAAGAAAAGGGAGCCAGCATGAGAATGGAAGCGATTCCAGCTGATAGCCAGCCAGCCAGATGAGCAGATATAACGGGAGTTCTATTACATGCGCCTTTAACCCACGTGAATTTAGCTAGACGTTCAGCAGAAAGTCAGAGAAATAATTATTTAAATGGTGCCCGTGATTCGATGCTTTTTCCTCCGTGAGCAGGTGCTCAGGAAGCGCTGAGAACAGAACTTCGCATTTCCTTTCATCGGTTCCCGTCCCGTGTCCCAGCGGACTCTCCTGCCGTCAATGCCTTTGCCCTCAGGACTTTGGGTCGAGCGTGCCCTGTCCACAGAGTGCCCTCGGGGGCGTGGCAGCCCAGTTTACGGCTCCGCCAAGCGCCAGTGGTTCTGACCATGTGTACGTGATGAGCGACTGCCAAGATGCATACAATGCATTGGTCCCGCCCCCCCGCTTTTTTTTTTTTTTGTCTTTTTGCCTTATCTAGGGCCGCACCTGTGGCATATGGAGGTTCCCAGGCTAGGGGTCTAATAGGAGCTGTAGCCGCCAGCCTACACCAGAGCCACAGCTATGCAGGATCCAAGCCATGTCTGCAACCTACACCACAGCTCACGGCAACGCCGGATCCTTAACCCACTGAGCGAGGCCAGGGATCGAACCCGCAACCTCATGGTTCCTAGTCGAATTCGTTAACCACTGAGCCATGATGGGAACTCCTGTCCCCCTTTCTAAGTCAGGAAAGTGAGGCTCCGAAAGGTGAGGTCACCCTGCTAGAATCACAAAGCCAGCAAGGGGCAGAGCAGCAAGGGACCCCTGGCAGCACAGCACCCCCTAAGTCCAACACCTGGGGCACTAGGCAGGTGAGAGATGTGAATAAAGCGGTATTTCAGCCAAATCACCAGTCAGGGGCCCTTGAGTGGAATGAGACAAAGAGAAAGCAATGGCCAGATGCCCAGGGAGAAACTTACTGCAACTGCACACCCTGGAAATACCAAGGGGTAGGAAGGCGCCCTCGGAATAGACTGGATGGCAGAGAAGGGAGTCTGGGGAGAAATCTAGCATTCACATGATGAGATGTCCTTCAGTAACTCCAGCCTGTGAGCTACTGTTGGCCAACGGGTCTTAGGTGGCACCACCCCAGCCCCTCCCCTCCAGTCACCACTGTCCCTTCCCCACCTCTCTCTTGATGGGAGACAACGCTACCCTCCCAAAAACCCCTGGGAAGTTCATCCTTCCCCCCATCCCGATGTTCAGGATGGTGGGTAGACAACCTTTGTTCAGAGCAGAGAGTGATGTGTGCACACCTGTGGGGTGGGTATTCCTCTTCCCCAGAAACGATGCCACGCCTTTCCTCGTGCCAATGTTACAGGGTTGTGGAAAGAGAACCCGAAACAGAGTCAAGATTTCCAGCTGGTCTGCTAACATGCTGTGTGACCCTGGAGATATCACTTAACCTCTCTGAGCCTTGGTTGCCTTGAGCTGTTGATTTGATCTGCAATAAACATGTACACAGGCCCCACTGTGTGCCAGGTGCTGGGCTGCATGGAGAGAGGACAGTCAGTCCTACATGCTCGTCATAGGTCCAAAGCCCTCCCTGGATACGATGTCAGGAATTGCTCGTCCCCACCCATATGCTGGAACCATTACCCTGGTCATCTTTGATTAGGTGGGGGCAGAGAGGGCTCTTGGGAATTCTAGAAAGTTCAGCCACTCCCAGAATCTTTTCCCTGTTGGGCCAATGACAGGCACCAGGGGCAGCCTGCCCCCCACACACAACCCCTACTGCTCCCTGGTGCCATCAGCTGGGACTGGGCACGTGGAAACTCGGGAGCCTGGCTGCCACGGCCTCCGCCACCATGGCTGCCGCCGCCCCGCACCCCCTCCAGCTGCCTTTGCGCCTGCTGCCACCGCTGCTCATTTCCAGGCAAATGTTCTAGTTAATTAAAACACACCCAAGTGCTCACACGCATATGAAGCCAAGCCACAAAATCTGCTCTACCCAACAGCAGCTTCTCTTCTCCAGCCTGGGATCCATACAGGCGAGGGAGGTTTCCAAAGCTGCCGTTATTGGCGCCAAGGCTGTGCTTGCGCGATCCTACCAGGCACACGCTTGTACGCAAGGCCTGTGCGGACACACGTGTTCACGCACACGGACATTCATGCTTGCTCCACATATACATGTATGCAGGTATGTGACACTCACCTACCCATGTTCACGTGCAGACACACGATCGCACGTGCGTGCACACACACCACCGCGCTCCCTCCTCCAGGAAGTCCTCTCCAGCTTCTTTGGCCCTCCAGCTCACAACCTCAGGCCCGGCAGTAAATAAACCCAGAGGAGGGAACGAATGAATTGACAGATGCAGCGACTGAACGCTGATGCCGGGAGCCATGGGGAAGAGCACAGCTCTAGCCCCAAGCCCCGCCTGTGTGCTCGCTGAATCAGTAGATTAGACTGAATTCCCCAGGGAACAGGGGGCAGAGGCAGGGAGGCCCTCCTGCCCTTCCACCTGCGCTGAGAAGCTCTGCCGGACACTGACTGGGATCCACACACACGCCTCTGAGCGTGCACCTGTGACGTGTCCCTGTTCGGGCGACCAGGAAACTTACCATCCCAGACTTGGATATTCACAAGCGCCAGGGGCTGGTGAGAGACAGGGAGATCTGACCATCAGGGCCAGGAGACTGGCAAGCAATTCCCTTCGATGGGACCTGGTGCCCAGAAAGGAGGCAGAGTGTCGGGCGGTCCACAGGGCTTGCCAGCATTCTGGGCCCAAGACAGACAAGGTCTTCACCAGGCAGGTGGCTCTAGGTGATGAAACAGCCAGGATGCAACAGCTAGCAATCCTGCCCCAGCCAGCATTTCTAGCACACTCCAAGTCCACTAAGACTACCTTGCCGGTAGCAACCAGGAAACTATCACGTTCTTGCTGAGGGTTTGACACTCGTGCAAGAATTCGGCCACTTAGAGAGTCCTGGATGAGGCCTGGCCAGGGTTTCTGTTCATGGTCTTGGGGGCAGCTGTCCTGGGTCCCTCCAATCACATCACATGGACACCAGACTAACTCCTGCCGCCCAGCTCTCTGCAGAGAGCAAAAGACATGGCTTTGGAAGGGGCGTATGGAAAGGAATGAAGACAGTGGCTCAGCAGTCACCTCGGTCACCCACTCCAAACGCGGTCCTGGGCCCGCAGCTGGAATCGCCCAGGAGCTGATAAGGAATGAAGAACTTTGGCCTCCATCTGGACCTGCTGAATCAGAATCTGCATCTCAACATATTCCATTAGGAATTATGGGCATCTAAGACTGAAGTGAAAATATCTTTCTGGGCGTTTCCATTGTGGCTCAGCAGTAACGCATCTGACTAGTATCCATGAAGACTCGGGTTCGATCCCTGGCCTCGCTCAGTGGGTTAAGGATCTGGCGTTGCCGTGAGCTGTGGTGTAGGTCGCAGATGCGGCTTGGATCCCACGTTGCATTGGCTGTGGCATAGGCCGGCAGCTGTAGCTCCAATTAGACCCCTAGCCTGGGAACCTCCATATGCCACAAAAAAAAAAAAAAAAAAAGAACAAAGACAAATATATTTCTTCCTTTGAATTGATATGTTTTATTTTTTCAAATAGCTACTAAACTGTCAGGGCATACACACTTGTTATTTGCACCTCTTTTAACAAAGGGAACTGTTAGGTATTTCGTCTGGTTTAGGCGTGCCCCAAGAGAAATCAGACATGAAGGCATTGTGAACCAAGAAAGCTGAGACCCTCTGAACTCTGTATGAGGTATGGTCTGGGTGACAGGGACATGGCAGAGAAGAAGGCAAAGTCCTGCCCCCACGGGGTTGACAGTCCGGCAGGGGAGGTGGACAGTAACTGGGTGTTCAAATGATTCTGTAAGAGGCTAAATAAACCAGAAGTGAACGCGGGAAATGAAGCAGGGCCAGGGAGCGTGTGTGAGCCCTGCCCTCCTGCTCTGTCCTCTCCAAGCCATCATGTCCCCACACCAGACACCTTTCCACCCTCTTCTCTCACCCGCAAACAGCTAGCACCAAGTCCCATCCATCTTGCATTTGGCCGGGTCTCAAATCTGCCCACCAGCCTCCTCACTGTGGCTCGTTCGTTTGCTGTGTGTTCGTTTGTATGGACCACTGCATTGGCCCCTAAAATGTTTCCCCACATCCAATCCAATCCAGACACAGATCTCAAGGGATCTTTGCAGAGCACAGGTCTGCTCGCATCACTGCCCTGCTTAAAATCCCCTTTGAGAGCTTCCCACTGCTCCAGGTAAAGTCTCAGAGCTGCCCCACAGGCCCAAAGTCATCTTTCCCTTGAGCAACACACAACTTCTGCAACCTTGGAATTGGATTGGGCCCGCCATCCTCATTTCTTTTCCCATACTGATTTTCACATAGGACCTGCTTTTCATCCACAGCAACCACCAGAAGCCCAGCTTTGCAAAGACAGGATGTCATCAAAAGGAAGAGAGAGCAATCTAATGTGGAAATGGTGGGCTGTCCAGCAGGTGTGGAGTATGGTTGTGTTGCCCTTGAAAACTTAAAATAAATCACAGAGGTCTGACAGATTTGAGGCGCCATCCCCAGGTGCCTTGGCACAGAGTTCAGGGAGGCCAGTTTACTGAATGGATGAATAAATGAATGAGGGGGCATCAAGAGAATTTGATATGAGATACAAAAATCAATCCTCACTCCACATAAATGCTGTCTCAAGAACACCAGCTCCGACTGCTTCAGAGCCTACTGGATCTCCCTGGGTCTCAGTCCTCCCAGCAGGATTCGGGTAAGAAGCCATCAGTATACAGGCCAGGAGCCAACAGTATGCAGTTCAGGAGCCATCAGTATGCAGGTCTGGAGCCATCCTCCATTTGTAAAAGCTCAGCCTTTAAGCCAGACATGTGCCAGTCAAGGCCACTGGAGAGTGGCAAGGAAAAAGAGTTTTCTAAGAAATGTTCAAGTTCCACCGCATGTCCCTCAGCACTAAGGAACCTCAGAGATGGAACAACAGGCCTGTCCAGTGAGAAGACCGAAAGGCTTCCCTGATACCAAGGGTCAGGGGTTCAGGCCTCAGGTAAGCAAAGAAGAAAAACCCCATGAGGGACTCAATACAGTATGAAGGGAGGTGAGTAACGTAGAAAGGGTCTGGGGGAAAGGGCCAAGCACAGGAAGCCTCCTCTGTCTTCAGCAGCAGCAGCGGCTCCTCTAGTTTGGAGAAAATGAAACCCACCAGCATCCAGACCAAGCTGCTCCCAAGTTTAAGTGGAAAACAAGATGTGGGTTCTCCTTTGACCCCTTCCTTCCCCCTGGGCAGCACAAAGGTTGGTGACCGAGTGCTTCCGAAGGTGGGGAGAGAGGAGAAGAAACTCCCTGTGAATTAACACCGTCCAGTTCACATCAGCGACTGAGTTCATAAAGCAAACAGGGCAGACTTGCGAACTTTGGCGTTGAAGGACAGACAAGGAGATTAAATGGCAGAGTGCGTGCAAAGCAGAGGCTAACGAGACCTCAGACAGGTTTGTTTCACGACAAACGCCAGGGGTTTCAAAGGGACATCTCCCCGGCCCAGTGGCCAGTGAAGGGAGCCCATGGGCACACCCAAGCCCACTGCCGCTGCCACCACCTACAAGGGCCTGCCTCCGCTCCTGGAGCTTGTGAGCGTAAAACTCAAGGCTTTCCAGCCTCCGCATGTTATCATCTGCCAACATCAGAATTCTTTCTGTACCTAACACAGCGCCCCCTCGGCACACCCTCCATCTCTGCCCGGCTCTCTCCTCTAATGACCACTTTGTCCCCCACTCCCTTTCCCTGGCCACTTGCTCTCACCCCACGTCCTTCCCTTGTCACCCTCAGCAGGGCTGTCTTAGATCCCTGCATGCTCCCTCAGTCCAACCCAGCAGCCGGCCCCTCTTTCTCTCCATCGCCAGTTCCCACCCCACTCCTTGGGCCCCCCTCTGGACCACAGGAGAAGGGAGCCAGGGCAGGGACAAGGCTGCTGGGGTTGCTGCGAGCTCGCGGGGCCGGCTGAGCATATCCCATCCCACCTGCTCAGGGGGAGGAAGGCGGCCGGTGCACAGAAGGCCGGGCCCCAAGGAAGAGCCAGAGCCTCTCAGGCCAGAAGTGCAAAGCCAGGGTCTGGAGCAACCGAGGGGCCTGAGTCTTCCCTTCCCCTCCCCCTGCAGCAACTGTCCCGGCCGGAAATCCCAGGAGGAGCACTGCATCTGGCCGGAACAGAACCTCTGACAGATGGGATGTGGCGAGCACGGCAGGAGGGCCGGAGAGTTGGGAGGGGAGGAGAGAGCCGGGCCTGTGGGGGTGCTGAGCTGGCTGACGCCGAAGGGGTTGGTCACAGAGAGCCTGAACTCTGAGGGAAGCGGCCAGCCTCCAATCCCATCTCCATCGTCGCCGGCCGGTGGAGACTCGGACAAAGGAGAATCTCTCTGGGCCTCAGTTTCCTCATCTGGAAACTGGGTCACCATACCCACCTGACAGGGCCGTGGCGACAATGAAATGGGACTCTGCAGTTGATAAGCACCCTAGAAACGGCAGTGATTATACAGTAATGACCGTTATCAGAGCTGGGTCCGGTGGTGGTGGTAGCTCTGAGTAGGTGTCAGGACTTAAACACAGCTTCTCCACCCAGGACTCCCAGCCCGGGACCCCCTCCTGACTCTGAGCGCCCCGTCCCACCCAAGTGGCAGGCTGGGGAGCGTCAGGGCTGACGACACATCCAACAGCCTGTCCACCTGCTTCTGACGCTGATAAGGAAGAGGCCCCTCTCCAGGCTCCAGAGATTTAGTGCCCAGAGGACTGGGAAATCGGCCATTCATCCGGGTTCTCCAATCATAATCCGTGGACAGAAGCACAGGGGTGCCTGCCACTCACCTTGCTATCTGACCTCTTGCTATCTGAGCCCCCGTATGTGCCACCGTGAGTGGTGGCCGCAGCCGAGGGAGTGGCCCCTCACGGAGTTGACCATGTCACTCGAGAGACCAAGAATGATCAGGACATTGTAGCACGTATGTCCAAGATCACGACTACAATGAGAGCCAAAAGGAAGAACTTAACGTAAGTAGTACATTCTCATTCTTTTTTTTTTTTTTTTTTTTTTTGCTTTTTAGGGCCAAACCCATGGCCTATGGAGGTTTCCAGGCTAGGGATCTAATCAGAGCTACGTTGCCGCCCACAGCCACAGCCACAGCCACAGCAATGTGGGATCAAGACAAGTCTGAGACCTACCCCACAGCTCACGGATCCTTAACCCACTGTGCGAGCCCAGGGATTGAACCTCATGGATTCTAGTCAGGTCCGTTACCACCAAGCCACAACGGGAACTCCCATCTTTTTTTTCTTTTTTTTTTTAAAGGGTCACACCTTTGGCATATGGAAGTTGCCAGACTAGGGCCCGAATCAGAGCTGAAGCTGCCGGCCTGCGCCACAGCCACAGCAACACTGGATCCAAGCCACATCTACAACGTACACCACAGCTTGTGGCCACACTGGATCCTTAACCCACCAAGCAAGGCCAGGGGTTGAACCCACGTCTTCATGGCTATTAGTCAGATTTCATTACCGCTGAGCCGCTTCTCATTCTTGACATAAGGACATTTCTTCTTTCGAATCCCAAATCTTGGAATGTCAGAGGCGGCTGAGATCCATCTTTAGACAGGGAAACTGATGCCGGGGGAACAAAGGGCCAAGTTCACTCACAGCCACCCAGCAGCAACCCCGGGCTAGAACTGCGCTCTCTGGCCCCCGGATTCAGAGTTCTCTCCTCTCTGCCACAAGGCACATAGACAAATGGTCCCCTTGGCAGGGCCGCGGTCCAAAAAGAAACTCAGAGGAACAGAGGCCTCCTGTGAAATTCCAACGTGCCAGGCCTGATGCCAGCCCCTTATCCACACCTCATGCTGGATCCTCCACACTCATTAGGAAGAGTGTACGTACCACGGACCCTGGAGGAAGGTCAGACCATGAACTCACTGGGTAAAAGAGCAGAGTATGTTTGATTCCCTCTGGTTATTATCCTACAAACCCATAAGTGCATAGATAAAGACCAAGAGAAACGATGTAAACAGGGAAAGAGGGTGATCTGAAAAAAATATTGTCGTTATCCAGATTCCATAACTGCAATCTGATTCATCTATTGAATTCTCAGGTTGTAAAACCTATAATAATGTGGCCAGATTATCAGGGATTTTTTTATTATTATTTTTGGCTTTTTAGGGCCACACCCGCGGCATATGGAGGTTCCCAGGCTAGGGGTCTAATCGGAGCTACAGCTGCTGACCTACACCAGAGCCACAGCCACACGGGATCTAAGCCGCGTCTGCCACCTACACCACAGCTCAGGGCAACGCCGGATCCTTAACCCGCTGAGCAAGGCCACGGATCAAACCCGCAACCTCATGGTTTTTAGTCAGATTCATTTCCACCGCTCCATGATGGGAACTACTATTAGGGATATTTAGATCATCAAGTTGCCTTGGGGAAAATCAAGGGGACATTTATAAACCACCATGAGGAAGTTCATACCATCCATCAGCCCAAAGCTTGGATGGTGAGAGATTAGGGCAGAGAGGAAAAGACCCCAGGCTGCGGGCTAGAAAAGAGGTCTTTGTGGTACATATACGCCTCCCATGGCCAGCTCGGACCTGGTTACATCTCTCTTGCAAAGGCTGCTTTCAGAATGAGGATGGAGAAAGAGGAAGCTGAGCCTCCCAGGGTGCTGGTCGGGGAGGGGGGTGAGTTATCCTACCGCATCAGGCTCCCCGACCCTAAGTAGTAAATCGAGGGGAGTTGCCCTGGGCTGATAGCAGACATCCAGCCCGTCAGGAATACGGAGCCCACCTGGGAGCCCCATCTTCCCAGAAGACCCCCCTACCCAGAAGTCCTCCCCCAACCTGAGCCACATTCTAAGACCCTGCCTCCAGGCTAAGCAGGACCCACGCCCACCCCAGCACAGCTATAAGTGGGAGGACGCTGCTGCAGGAGGCGGAGGCGGTGCGGGGATCCGAGGGCCGGCCGCCGGGCTCCGCGCACACCAGTCAAAGCAGGTCTGAGTGTGGCTTGGGCGGCAGGGGGGAATATACAGCCCTCCCGTGTCAGCCCAGAAAGGCAGAGGCACGAACACCATCCACACAGCTGCTGGCCATCCCCAGCCTAGAGGCCCAGCCGGGCCGGCAAGAGGATTTACCAGGGAACAAGGACATTGGACCGGCAGCCCCACCAGGTACGCAAGCTCAAGGGCTGGCGGTGGGCCTCCCTCCGGAAGACGGGAGAGGAGGAACCCAGGGCAAAATCCTCAAAGACCAGGCAACAAGCCAGAGCCACAGCAATGGCAGGATCCGAGCAGCATCTGCGACCCACACCACATCTCACGGCAACGCCAGATTCTTGACCCACTGAGCGAGGCCAGGGATCGAACCCGCATCCTCATGGATACTAGTCAGATTCATTTCCGCTGAGCCACGACGGGAACTCCCCCAGTCCCGAACTGTGTTAACTTCTCCACAGCCTCATGAAGGCCCCCACCCCCACCCCTGCCCCTACTGCAAGCTAGGGATGGCTCAGGGGCACC
The DNA here is from genome assembly GCA_004024745.2 of Catagonus wagneri. NCBI lineage: Eukaryota > Metazoa > Chordata > Mammalia > Artiodactyla > Tayassuidae > Catagonus > Catagonus wagneri. The sequence continues at coordinate 1,211,180 of PVHT020000179.1, forward strand.
CTACCCTCATGCAGGGCGGGGTCTTGGGGGGGAGCAGCAGCCAGGCTGGGGCTCCTTGCGCTCAAGCCCACTGTCCTCCCCAGCTCTGCCCGGGCCGCTGCCCAGCCCAGTGCTATCAGATCTCCACCCACCCCTGCTCTTCCTCCAGGCCTCCCCACTCCGGGAAAGACCTCTCTGCTGACCCTAATCCCCAAGCCAGAGACCCAGGGGCCAGCCACCAATACCTAATCCATCCCCTAGTCCTGTCCATTCTGTCACCTAGAAGGAACAGCTCTCTGACCCGCCCCTGCTCTCCATTTCCATCACCTGCGCCATCACCTAAGCTTCCTTACCTGGTCCATAACACCCCTCCTCAGAGCAGTGGCAGGAGCCCCTCAGAGAGCCAATCTGATGATGCTGAGACCCCCACCCACCCCCAAACTCTCCCTCTGGCCCACGAACACCCCTAGGGCCTGGTCCCACTTCTCTGCCAAGACTGCCTGCCCAAGGTCCCACAACTTGCCAAGCACCGTCCTGCCTCGGGTCTTTGGACCCCTCCCCCCCACCTGGACTACCATCCCCCATCATTCCTGTTCATCAGTCCATCCGCGTTTTCAACATCGATTATCCGGAAAAGCCTTTTGCTTCCCTCTCATGCCTCACACTCTCCTCACCAGATATATACGCAGCTACGTGGATCTGCCAAATGACCAGGACTGCCTGGCTCACCACTGTACGCCCAGCGCCCAGCCCAGAGCCTGGCACCCAGGAGACAATGAATGTCTAGTGAAGCATTCAGTGCATGAAAATCTTGGCCCTGGAGCCTGGGGCTGATGGGCAGGGAGGCCAGCCTCGGACCTGCCCAGGAAGGAACCATCAACACGGCCCAAAGGACAGGGCAGGTCTCGCAGGAGCCTGTCCCCGTGGTGGCAGAATGGGTCTGCGCCCTCATGAACACCAAGCATTCAGTGGAGGTGACATGTGGCCTCAGACTTCACAGCAGAACCCATTGCCAGGAAGGGCCCTGCATCCACCTGGGGGCGGGTCCCTGTCCGGCCACGGGCCTTCCCAGTCTGCCCCGTGCAGGAGACGCAGAACACAAGCCCTCCAGCCTCTCCTGCTGGTCCCACCTTGCTCCCGCAGCACGGGGACCAGCCACCTCCTCGCTCGCTGCCTACACAGGGCTCTCCCAGCTCCCCGCCCTCTGAAAAAGCCTTCTTCCATTTCATCTCCTCTGAGAGATTTGCCCTCAAGACCTGAATTGCTGGCTTCTCTTGGAAATCTGGAAGCCTGGGTAGCAGCGGATCCAGCCCCCAGCAAGACAGCAAGAGAGACACGTCACCCCATCCCCACCCGGCCCCCTCGCCTGCCCGACCCCCCGGCATCATCTGAACTTGCAGTTCCTGCCTGGGGCACGCACATCCCCATGGCGGGCCTGGACCAGGCTTCTTATCACCGAGACCCCGCCTTCTCATCTCTGTCCAGCCCGCCGGGCCCACTGCTGGGAGGTCCTCCGAGTCTGCTCAGGAGGTGGGGAGCAAAGAAAGGTGTGCAACGGATTCAGAGCAGGACACAGGCCCCTCCGCCTCCCACCTCCCCTCATGCAGCCAGACTTCTCCATCTCATCTCAGCTACCTGAGTTACCCGCTCATACACCTCCTCCTGTGGCTTGTCCCTTAGAGTTTATTAACATCCACTAATAAACAGAGTGCCGGCCTCCCACGCCGCCTCCAAGAGAAGCCTGGCTCCGCGGACCGGGCCTTCCCTGTCCTGCGTGCTCGGCACATCTCTGGCCATAAAGGAACAATTAGGAAAAACTCCCCTCAGCTTATATTTAGAAAGGGGTGGCGGGGGCAATGCTTCCCCTAGTAATTTGCATTCAGTCACACACACGGACTTGCCTGTCCCCACCTACCCCCGGGCCAGCACCCGCGGGGCACGGCCACCGCCTCTCCCCCCCACCCACCCCAACCCCGCCCCGTCCCCGGGTTAAAAATCAAGCCCAGACTCTGCCCAGTCCTGATTATGCCCGAGTTTAAAAATAAGATGTGAAAGACGCATTATGTAAGACCTATAACACTCTCCCGCCCGCCTCCGACTCTGGAATCAAAGATCATCATTTCTGCCATCAAAAAAGAATGAAAGAAAGGCAGGAACAATGAACATAGCCGCCCAACATGAGCCGGATCAAAGACCTGGGCACAGAAAATGAGGAGCCAGGGGGGCCTTTAATTACTGCCTGCATCCTCCGAGTCATGTGGCGAGAGGGGAGAAGAAAAGTTTTGAAGGCCACCAGGTTTCGTCCTGCTGCGGCTCCTGTTTCCACCGCCAGCACCAGTTCCCGACAAACTCACGCCTTTCATTTTCCTCCCTTTTTTCCCTCCTTTTTCTTTGCCCCCCACATGCCAGACAGGACTCCCAGACTCCCCAGTGCTCGCCGTCCAGCAGCAGCGAGAGCTCAAAGGGGATCCTCGGAGACCCCGAGGAAGGGACGTGGGCCCCTCAGAGGGCTGGGAGTGGGGTGGCCCCAGTCCCCAGCAGCCCAGGGGCTCAGGGAGGGACACCGGGACCCACCGTGGGAGCCGTCACAGCAGACCACGCCGACCTTTTTTTTTTTTTTTGCGAGTCTCCCTGGTTGAGAGGGGGAAAAAAAAACTCTTCAAACTCACATTGGGCAGGGCTCCGTGGGGCAGCAGATCAAACCTGAGGACCGGCTGTTTGAGCTCAGCGGCAGAAAAAAGGATTGCCCAGGGACTGAGCTTAAGTAGAAGCTGGATTAAACTTCAAACGCAAACTCCCCCTTTTTCTACACAGCAGACAGTCATGGCTAATATTGCAATATGGACTCTGAAAATGCATTACAAATAACTTACTCTGGACCCGGACTTGGGCCTTTTGTACCAAGGGGAGGAGCCAGGGAAATAATTGGGACAGAACAGACCCACGGGGGCCCGTCCTCTGGCTTGGTGCTTGGTGGAGGGACCTCGGTCAGTTTGGGGGCGCAGGAGGTTAAGGGCGGGCCTCCAGTCTGAAGATGCCTTGCTGGTCGGCCCGGCGGCTCCCCGGATGCTGAATGAGGCTTGGGTCCACCCAGGTATGAGAATCCAGGTCTATTTCAGAGATGACAACGTGCCAGGACAGGGTGGCCAAAGTTCTTAAAGCACATACTGAAACAACGGGGTAGAAACAGGGTTACTCGCGGGCTAAGCCAGTGACTCACTGAACGAGAAAAAATTTACAAATCCACAGGTGATGTGGAGGGGAGCTGAAGACAAGTTTCAGTCAGAGGATTTTCCTCTTTCAGCACCTTCGGGGTAGCTGTGTGGCTCCTGGGGGGTCGGGAGCCCGAGAGGTGGCTGTGCTCCAGACACCAGGATGAGCCAGGGCTGGGCTGGGACAGGCCGGACCTAACTGGGTTCCCACGGCCAGCACCCCGGGGACCGAGAGAGATCCTGGCTGTGAACAGAGGTAAAGACCTAGAGGCTAGGGTGCAGGATGAGGAGAATCGTGTGCATAAGTTGTGGGTCAGGAGACGGGTCCCAGAGGGTGTTGTGTAATAAAGACTTTGAGAAAAGCTATGATGCTTTCTTAGAGTACTTTCTTCCTTAATTCTTTTTTTGTCATTTGAGGGCTGCACCCACAGCATGTGAAGTTCCCAGGATAGGGGCTGAGTCGGAGCTGCAGCTGCCGGCCTACACCACAGCCATAGCAACGCAGGATCCGAGCTGCGTCTGCAACATACACCACAGCTCATGGCAATGGAGGATCCTCAACCCAGAGGCCAGGGATCGAACCCACGTCCTCGTGGATATTAGGTGTGTTACCACTGAGCCACAACGGGAACTCCCTAGAGTATTTTCAGAAATACCCAAAGCATGCCCACCTCCCTAGGATCACTCCCCTCCATGATCTCCAGGGGTTCAGAGGTGCCCACCAGCAAGATGGAGAAGACCTGGCCCCTCCCCGTTCATTCCAGAATGCCCTGGAAGTGGTCAGTTGCCTCCAAGACCACACGGGCTGGGGGTGGGGAGAGTCCCAAAGGCATGTGGCACCATGGCTGACATGCACGCAGAACTTTTTTTTTTTTTGTCTTTTTGCCTTTTTATCTAGAGCCACACTTGCGGCATATGGAGGTTTCCAGGCTAGGGGTCTAACAGGAGCTGTAGCTGCCGGCCTTCACCACAGCCACAGCCATGTGGGATTCAAGCCGCGTCTGCGACCTACACCACAGCTCATAGCAATGCCGGATCCTTAACCCACTGAGCAACGCCAGGGATTGAACCCGCAACCTCATGGTTCTTAGATTCATTAACCACTGAGCCACGAGGGGAACTCCTGACAGAGAACTTTACAAAGGGCAGCTGCCGGCTGGGGGAGCAGCAGAGACGGCCAGCTCAAGATGGGTGTGTGAGGGGCAGCTGGGAGGGCTGTCCTTCCCCAGACAGAAAAATCAGGGCAGGTCCTCCCTCACAACGGCCACATGTATGGTACCCCACAAGCCCCCACGGGCTCCTGGGGTCGTGGTCCAGGTCTGCCACGAGATAACTCAACAGGAATTCCTGTTGCAGCTCAGCAGGTTAAGAACCCAACTAACATCCATGAGGTTGCAGGTTCGAGCCCTGGCCTCGCTCGGTGGGTTAAGGATCCAGCGTTGCTGTGAGCTGTGGTGTAGGTTGCAGATGCGGCTCGGATCCAGTGTTGCTATGGTGTGGCGTGGGATGGCGGGTGCAGCTCCGATTCGACCCCTAGCCTGGGAACCTCCATATGCTGCAGGTATGGCCCTAAAAAGACAAAAATAAACAAACAAACAGAAACCTCAAGATAAACAAAGGCCTGTGGGTGGCTCCTCTCCTGTGTCAGCTTCGTGCAGTTCCATCTACCATCTACCTCTTCACACCAGACCCCACCCCGCCTGACCCCTGGGGGAGGGGTGGGGGGTGGGGGTCCTGTTCCAGGCTGTTTGAAACAGAACCACCAGTCACTGACTGCAGCCCAGGGTGCCAGGTGGCATGCTGGCCCTTCACACTCATCACCTCTCTGAATCCCCCATTACCATGCAAGCCAAGCTTCAGGGGCCCCATTTCACAGAGTGGGACACTAAGGCTCACAAATAGATTAACTGCTCAAGATCACAGGCTTTGGGCAGACACTAAGCAACTGAACACAAGACTGCCAAGACCCATATCGTCTGCTTTCCTTTCCAGGGTGTGATGTCATCTCCAAAAGATTCTTCAGGGCTTCCACCCCGTCATTATTAATACTAATAACAATAGGAGTTCCCATCGTGGCTCAGCAGTAATGAACCCAACTAGGATCCATGAAGACGCAGGTTCGATCCCTTGGCCCACTCAGTGGGTTAAGGATCCGGTGTTGCCGTGAGCTGCGGCATAGGTCACAGATGCGGTTTGGATCCGGTGTGGCTTGTGGCTGTGGTGTAGTTACAGCAGTTACAGCTCCGAATCGACCCTAGCCTGGGAACCTCCAGATGCCGCAGGTGCGGCCCTGAAAAGCAAAGTAATAGTAACAATGACAATAATGATAAATAACTCTCATGAATGGTTCTGGAGAACAGAGAGGCTCCGGAGGAGGCAGTGACGAGGTACCGTTGGGTTAATCAAATGAGTTATTCGCGCCCCAAACAGAACAGCAGGCAATGCCTGTCAGAGGGCGTGCCCTCCACAGTACAGGCCCAGGGAGGGGCACTAAGCAGAGAACAGGGGCCAGAGGAGAGGGAGACGGGGGCTGTGAAACGAGGCGCCCGGAAGAGCGTGCCACTTTTCCTCCCTGCCAGAGAACAGGACGCATCCGCTACCAGCTTTCAAAGGAAGAGAACGCAAAATCAGGGGAGCTTCTTCCTGACGCACCCCCCCACACGCACAGCCCAAGACTGAACTGTGTGCCAGGCCCAGGCCCAGAGAAGGCCCAGCAAGCAGGACTGCACCTGGCCGTGCAAAGAGAGCAGCCCAGGGGCCACCCTCCCCAGTTGGCCCAGGGACAGAGATGGCAGGCTCCAGGGCGGAGGGCGGCAGCTCCAGAGAGGGCCCGGGAGGTCTGCAGGCAAACGGAATGAGACGCGCCCCCCAGGGAGTGCGTGGAGACAGGAGGGCGACCTCCCTGAAGCCACCGGCTCCAGCCTGAGGCCCGGGTTTCTGATCAGAGTCACGGATTACTTCCTTCTCGGAAGCGGGCCCACGGCTGTTGACTTCGGGCCTCCGGTGGCCAGGAGCAGGTCGGCAGTGGCCCTTCCTTAGTGGGGAGGGGTTTGGGCAGAACAGAATAGGGGCGTCCTTCAGAAAGGAGTGTGAACACAGCCCACGGAGACAGCCTCTGGGTTGACTCGCCTTCGTATGAAGAGCAAGCACTACAAAGACGTACTCCAGTCTACCAGGGCCCTTTCCTCTCGGCAATTTCTGGTCTCTGAAATTTCTAACTTGCAGAAAGAAAATCAGCCACCTTCCAGGCTTCTCCCAGCTGGTAAGATGCTTGAGTCTGTACAAACATTCCTTCCATGGACAAGTGTAACTCAGTGACCAAGAACTTGGGATCTGTGGTCAGACAAGCATTGGTTTGCCACCAGGCCCTACCACGTCCCAGCTGGGTGACCTTGTGCCAGCTGCCAAACATCTCTGGGCTTCAGTTTGGGTGTGTTTTTTTTGTTGGTTTGCTTGGGTTTTTTTTTTTTTTTTTTTGTCTTTTTGCCTTTTCTAGGTCTGTACCCACGGCATATGGAGGTTCCCAGGCTAGGGGTCGAATCGGAGCTGTAGCTGCCAGCCTTCGCCACAGCCACAGCAATGCGGGATCTGAGCCACGTCTGCGACCTACACCGCAGCTCATAGCAACGCCGGATCCTTAACCCACTGAGCAAGGCCAGGGATCGAACCCGCAACCTCTTGGTTCCTAGTCGGATTCGTTAACCACTGAGCCACGACGGGACCTCCCAGTTTTGTTTTTTTTTGCTGTTGTTTTGTTTTTTCCACTTTTACTTTTAAGGGCCACAGGTGCAGCATACCGAAGTCCCCAGACTAGGGGTCAAATCAGAGCTGCAGCTGCCGGCCTGCACCCCAGCCACAGCAACACCAAATCCTTAACCCAGTGAATAAGCCAGGAATTGAACTCATATCCTCATGGATACTAGTCGGGCTCATTACCACTGAGCCATGAACTCCAACTTCCACCCTTAGTTTCTTGATAGGTCAAAAGAAAGGATGCCCAATCTATCCAGAGGAAACCATGACTCGAAAAGACACATGTACTCCAGTGTTCACTGCAGCACTCTATGCAATAGCCAAGTCATGGAAACAACCTAAATGCCCTTCGACAGAGGAGTGGATAGGGAAGATATGGTACATACACACAATGGAATATTACTCAGCCATTAAAAGGAACGAAATAACAACATTTATAGCAACATGGATGGATCTAGAAATTATCATGCGAAGTGAAACCAGTCAGACAATTAGACAGCAACACCCAATGCTACCGCTTACATGTGGAAACTAAAAAGACACAATGAACTTTGCAGAACAGACAATGACTCACAGACTTTGGAAAACCTTTGGTTTTTCAAATAAGACAA
>PVHT020000179.1:1229742-1316829 GCA_004024745.2 Catagonus wagneri
AGGAGGGAGGAGGGAGGAGGGAGGGTCTTATCAGCAACTTAGAATTTCTTGGCCTTGGCTGCTGGAAGTTAGCACTCTCTATGTTATTTTCTTGTCCCAGTCAATGAGACTGTAATAGAAATAGAGAGAGCGAGGGACCTCTTTTCAGCAAGCCAGTGCTAGATTTAGAAGAGAAAAAAGGCAGCTTCAATTAACCCTAAGGCTTAACATGTTGAAGTCTTGTAACTTTTAGAAAATAGTACCGAAGGTGACGGGAGAGACTGGAACAAGTCACATGCAGAAACTGGTGTGTGCCTGTGTGTGTGTGTGTGTGTGTGCGTGTGCGCGCGTGGTGTGTGTGCCTGCACATGTGAGCAAGAGTCTGTGTGCGTGTGCGTGTGTGTGTGCTGCAGAACAGGAGGGCACCCCTTCTGTCTTTTGAAGACTTCAGCAACAAAACGCTTGCAAAAAAAAGTAGTAGGCAGCCTCGACATTGCCTATTCTGATGGCCCCAACTGGGAGCGAGGGTTTGAAACCAGTTCGCAAGGGGGCTGGACCATCTCCAAGGTTGATTTTCTCATCTTTAATGCACAGAAAAGAGGGGATGGGAGGGGAGGGGAGGGGAGGGGAGCAAGAGGGCCAACCTCTCAAAACCGACCCCAAACGGTTAATGATAATGAGACGGAGCGCGACAGGAGTTTAACAGCTCTGAGGTCGAGAGAGAGGGGAGAGACCCCGGGAGAGGAGGGCAGCAGAGAGGTGTGTTCGATTACCAAAAAGAAAAATAATTTATTTTTAAACAATGCCCCTCGACACCGGGTGTTTAAAGAGAATATATTCCTGCCCCTCAAATATCAAAGTGCGATTTAAAAATAGAAAAGTCATTTCCCCCCTTCCCCGTTGCAGATTTTACTGTAGCGTTCTAGAAGGCAGATTAAATGAAGGAAGCTCAAACACACTCAATTTTGTCCTTTAGCAAATTCTTCTCTTTCACTCTTGCATGAAGAAAAAAAATCTCCCCACAGAGTTTTTCTCTTCTTCCTGGTGTGGATCTGGGCCCCTGCAGTGCCCTGTGTAATTTCCAGTTCCTCAGAATTCAGGTATTAATAAAGACCCCATGGGGACTTCCAACAATATAACCCTACATTTTGAGGCATTATGAAAGGAAACCCCCAGGGGTCTGTGGCTCAAATTTCTGAAATGTAGGCATTGTAAAAGGCACCCCAGGGGATGCCCGCAATAGAAATCTGCTGAATTCAAAGCATTTTGGAAGTCCTGGTGGGAGTCATTACTCCCACTGGAAGCTTTTTACAAAACATGTGTTGCTGACATGTTGACAGATTGCTCAGTGAAGTGTTTAGGTGCATGCACAAGGCGGGCCTTTGGAGACGCTCGGCGCTGCCAGCGAGTCTCCCAACGCTGGAACCGGTACCATCCATATTTCATAACAGGGGAGGCCACGGCAGCCGGGGACGGGAGGAGTGTTCTCCGAACCAGCAGCCAGCCTCGCACCCCTCCGCCGAGGAGCCACTTCGAGTGGGCCGGCCCCGTCCTCGCCTCTGGAAGCCAGTCTGCGCAGCACAGCTGTGACGGCCCTTGTCTCCCTGCCAAGGGCTTTACTGAAGGAATCTTGAGGCGACCTCACTGATCACTGCAAGGCGTCGGGCAGACCGAACCGAGGAGGGGGCGGGTGGGGGGGGCGGGGAGGACTGCACCTCCAAACGCCCCCCACCCCCACCCAAGCCCTCCAGGAGAGGCGGCAGCAGCAGGGAAGGGGGTTTCAACCGGGGCAAGCTGGTCTTGACAGCGTTAAGCTCAGGAAAGTGATCTGTGACTTTAATAAGGCAGAGGGGCTCAGAGGAATTAGCTGCCTAGGTGATGGGGGCCTGAAATGGATGGAAATGTACTCATGGCCTGGTGGGCCCAGGGCCAAGCTGGGGCCCTGGGGAGGTGGGCTCACCCAGAGCCCCACGGGCCCCAGGGCTCTCCTCTGCAGAAGAGTTTTTCAGCCACTCGAGGAGTGAGTGCCAGGCAGGCCTGCCTGTGCACACGTGTACACGTGCACACGCACACACACACACACACACACACTATGGCAGAAGAATGCACCATATGCCCATGTTCATAAAATTTTAAAGGTAAAAGCAGATGTAATTTGATCAATGTGTACATGTGTTGATAGGAACACACACACCAACACACACCCGCACACACATTCCAAAAGACTGGGACTCTTCCTTCCGCCAGGGCTCTGCTTTTTGCCTTCAGGACCTCCCCACACACGCGCCGGGATGAGAGGAGGCCTGTTCCACCACGCCGTGGCCATGGCTACTGGAACACACAAAGAAATCTCCTCTAGAAATGTCATAGCTTTAAAAAAAAAAAAAAGATTCCCTTTGAACTGTACTCTCTATTACGTTGTCAGCTTGGGGGTTTTCCTTTATTGAATTTTTTTTTTTTAAAGCACGTTAAGGAATAGAAATCATTTCTGCTCGCCTTTAGAATCGGGGGTGTGGAGGGTCACGGGTGACGGCTGTGTCCAGCCCTGCCCCACAATCTTCCCAGGACTTCACCTCCATGCTGGGAACTGACCCTCCGAGTTGGCTTGTAGGTCCCACAAACACCTTCACACCCTGGTGGCCCTTCTAGTCTGTTTTTTTTTTCCTCTTTTCAAAAGTAAATTGCATGTCAATGGACAAATGGCATTTCCAAGAGAAGGGTGCAAGATTCCATTCTCTCAAGCTTCACAAGACTTCTGGGGACAAAGGCTCCAGGGAGGTGCCCCATGGAGGAGCCTTCGCCCCAGGTGTCAGCCCTGGGGGAGGCCAGCTGGGGATGGATAAGGCTAGGCTGACTTAACACAGTCTTTCCCTCCAGCAGCCCTGGTGAGAACTCAAAGTTTCTGGAGCCGGCTGGCTCCAAGGCTGTGGCCATGCAAGGGGCCGGACAAGAATGCATATCTGCGGCTCCTGGGTGCCTGACCCCAGCTTCAAGGCTACACGCAAGACAGAAGCGATAATCAGGAGCCATATGCTGAATGAAGAAGTGGGTGAAGAAATGGATGGATGATAAGCCCCAGGGATCCACCGTCCTGAGGGCGGCCTTTGTGCTGGCACCTCATCCTACGCTGTGGCTGTGCCTCAAGGAGGACGCTGTGGGTCGGGGAGTGGTGTGAGTCCTGTGATGTCCAGGACCTCGTCCTTCTGGACATCACAACTCCAAGGAAAGTCCCACTCAGGCCCGTAACTTGCCATCCCTCCCCTGAGTCTCCAGGTCCTGACCCTGGATGACAGGAATCCATGTTTACGTCTGACTGCAGTGACCACCTTGTCCCGGTTCATCTGAGACTTTCCCAGTTTTAGTCCTGAAAATCATATGTAAAAAAAAAAAAAAAAATACCACGTTCCAGGAAGCCCCTCATTCCCAGGCAAACCAGCTGGTCACGCGCCCTAAACTGGGAGCTCCATGAGGACAGAGCTTGGTAAGTAATAGATGTGCAATAAGCATTTGTTTAATGTCTGCATGAATTAATTAAGGCTTTTGTTCTTAGGCAGCAAGAGGCCTGAGAGAGTAGGAAAGTTTGCACCTCATCACACAGGGAAAAGCTGCACCCCCAGCTGATGGGTCCTCAGACACGCGCACCAGGCACCTGAGGCAGCCGCCTCGGCAGCACTGGAGACCTTCACACATGGCTGCCGGAGCTGGGAGGCAGCTGCAGGGACCGCCTCCCCACACGGGAGGAGTCCTTCCTGCTCACTATCAGAGGCAGCGCCTTGACCACCTAGAACCTTCCAGCTCCCTCTGGCCTGGAAGCCACCTGTGAGCACAGCCAGTGGCGCTACTGACCCCTAAGCAGCCTTCCTACCCACCCACTCCCACCCAGCCTCTGAAGCCTCTTTGCTGCCTGACCCTTTGGCCTTGACTTTTACAGGTCAAACGATAGCTAACTGCGTGGTGGAGTCTCCTTTCCCCTTTTTTTCTTAGTCTTTTTAGGGCCGCACCCGCGGCATATGGAGGTTCCCAGGCTAGGGGTCGAATTGGGGCTACAGCTGCCGGTCTACACCACAGCCACAACAATGTGGGATCCGAGCCGCATCTGCGACCTACACCACAGCACACGGCAACGCCGGGTCCTTAACCCGTTGAGCAAGGCCAGGATCGAACCTGCGTCCTCATGGATGCTAGTCAGATTTTGTTTCCACGGAGCCACAATGGGAACTCCACTGGTGGAGTCTCCTTTCTGGGAGAGGGTGTGAAGGCATGTAAATGGCCTCAAATCCGGCTTAGCTCTGGCAGGCAGGAGGATACGTGCCTTCAAGGAACACTGCCCAGGAGCCCTCCAGTCAAAGATCAGGCCCTAGGTGAGCGCACAGGTGAAAAGTCAAGTTCCCTGACCCTCCCGAGGCGAGTGTGTGAACCGCTGGGATGGGCGCGTCCAGCTCAGCTCCAGAGGATTCTAATACACACTCAGGCACAGCCAGACAATGACACCCTATAAAGCCGATTAAAGAACAGGGCTGGAAGACAATATCTAGCGGTCTGATAAACTGTTTAAATCTGTAGGTAAGCAGGGGAGTGAGGGTCAGGGAAGCAGACTGCAGGACAAGAATCAAGAAGGGTGAGGGGAGTTCTGGTCATGGCACAGTGGAAATGAAATCCAATTAGGAGCCATGACGTTGCGGGTTCAATACCTGCCCTCGCTCAGTGGGTTAAGGATCTAGCATGGCCATGAGTTGTGGTGTAGGTCGCAGAAGTGGCTCGGATCTGGCATTTCTGTGGCTGTGGTGTAGGCCGGCAGCTGTAGCTCCGATTGGACCCTAGCCTGGGAACCTCCATATGCCACTGGTGTGGCTAAAAAAAAAAAAAAAAAAATGGGAATCAGGAGGGGTGAGAGCCAAAACGATTGCCCTGGATCTCTGGATGATGCCTGTTTTCTTCTTTTGGCTTGTCTTTATTTAATAGATCTTCTACCACAAATCTGCCTAACAAGCATGAAATAAGAAAAACGTATTTGGAAAACAAGGGAGTCAGCCAAATGCTCCCTGGAGCCCCAGAGGAGGAGCCGGACGGTGTCTGCTCAGAGGTCAGGGAAGGCTTCCGGGGAGGCCGGAAGGATGGGGCTGGTTGTGCCAAGGAATCCAACTGGGGAGGGGGCTGGGTGTTGCAGGAGGAAAATGCCCTGGGCCGGGACACAACGGACCTCAAGGACAACGGCAAGGTGGAGTGAGGGAAGACCGGCTGGAAAATAGAGATGGACTTGACCACAAACGGCCACTCTAGTAAAGACGTGGATTTTGGTCTCCTGGGCATTAGAGGCTGGTGTGTCTCCGAGCTCTCACCCATGGCCACCCTCCCCACCCATCCAACAGGAGGCCACAGTTTGCCTTTGAAGCACTGGGCTCCATCAAATAAGCAGAGCCGGAATCAGACGGGCGGGACGTCCCAAATGAAGTGAAGCCTTAAAGGTCTCCCTTCCAAGCCGGTCACTGCCACAGTGCGTGGCCAAGCAACCAGACACAATAAGCACTGCGCCTCCGCCTCTCGCCCACTTGTGGGGGCCCAGCCCTGTCTCAGCTGCCCCCGTGTTCCCCAACAGAGCAGGTGTGATGGGACGCAGGGCCTCACCTCCTGGAGGCGGGCTTCCAGCTACCACCAAACACAGGGTCCAAGTAGCAAAAGGAAATGGAAACAAATGACCCTGCCACATTTTTTATCAACCATTCATAAAAAAAAAAAAAAAAATACAAGAGCAAGATGGTAGAAAAATAGGTCAGTTCAGGGAGATTTAAGGTGACTTGGAAATTTAAATATCCCCTGAAGGTCTCTGGACTCCATCTGGCTTATGCGGGCCAAGGCCTGCCTGATCCAGAAGGGAAGAGGTGTCCAGACAGGCAGAAGGGACCGGTGACACCATAGCACCTTCAGCCCCACAGCATGGGTGGCCCCAAAGGAAAATTCATCATCAAAACCCAGAATGACCCACTGATGAATCTATTCTCCACGTGGCAGTCACAGTGAGATTTTATTTATTAATTTTCAAGTCACGTTTTTTTAAAAAATTCTTTTTAGGGCCATACCTGCAGCATATGGAAGTTCCCAGGCTAGGGGTCGAACTGGAACTGCAGCTGCCGGCCTACACCACAGCCACAGCAACGCAGGTTCTGAGTCGAATCTGCAAGCTACACCACAGCTCACGGCAATGTCAGATCCTTAACCCACTGAGCGGGGCCAGGGATCGAACGCGCATCTTCGTGGATACTAGTCAGGTTCTTAACCCACTGAGCTACCACGGGAACTCCCACAGTGATCTTTTCAAAACCAACCTCTAATCCTGTCACGCCTTGGCTTGTCCTTTTGAATGGCTTCCCATGAGTCTTAGGACAAAATCCCCACTCCTCGCCGTGCCCTCCAAGGCCCTCTGAGGTCTGGCCTCCAAAGACCTCTCAGGCTGATGCTGCCTTCACCTCACAACTTGTTGGGTACCGACCATCCTGGCCTCCCTGCTAGTCTTCAAACTGGCTGTATCTCCTCTGCTTCACCAGGGCCTTTGCGTAGACATGCTCCTCTCTCTGCAGCATTTTCTTCATAAACCTTCACCCACTTATCTCTTTACTCATCCCAGACCCAGGGCCAACACTTTTAGAGGCTCTACATATGGAAAAGAGTAGGCTCCGTATTGATATAACACAAAAGAGGAAAACCACTATACTATAAAGTATAAAGAAATCTTGAAAAAACTTCTATTGGTTCATTATTTATTTGTTCATCCTCCAATGCTTTTTCTAAATATCCCATGTCTCAAATTCTTGCATAAAAACTTTTTTTCTCATGTAGGAGTGGCTCTGCCCTACTGGCACCCTAAGAACTTAACTTGAATGCAATAGTTCACATCTCAGCTTCAACGTCACTGCCTCCAGGAAGCCCTCCCCAACATTCCACTCTGAGGTCACCACCACAAAGACAAGACGCACAAGCCCCTCTCGGCACTTTCGCAGCACCACCCTAGAAGCACTTGCCATGGTTGTGGTCTCCCCATTGTCTGTATGATTCTGGAAATAACGCTGCTCCCTGTCAACCCCACCACGGGAACAACCGCCCAGCTCAGCAACGTGCCCCTGCCTCAGCACAATGCCAGGAATATAGCAGGTGCTCAAGACACAGTTGTTGAAGGAATGAACAGACTAATAATAGGCTGATATCTGCATGAATGAATTGGGGGTGATGGTTCACAGTACGAATACAATAGTCAATTACCCAAAAGGAGCCATTGCTGAGCTCCTGGGATAAGCCAGTTCCCCTCATGAATTCAAACAGTTCTTCCAGCAACCTGTAGGCACTTACAAAATGCCTACTATGTGCCAGACTCTGAGGACACAAGGAGGGACTTATTTTCCCAGCAGCTCAGCACCCTACTCCCCAAAAAATCAAAAACCCAAACGCTCAGTGGTTGTTCCATGAGCAAACAGAACCTCAGAGTGTGGAGGAAAGCTGAGGAAACAGACATGACCCTCAGGGGGCGGCGGCGTTTCCGGGTCCTGTGTCCCCAAGCGCTCCCTCAAGGGGAGGACAGTGCCGTCCTCAGCAGGTGCCCCCTCCCAGCGCAGTGGAGGCCCACCCCTCGGCCTTCGTCCCTTGAAGCAGGAGGGACGATTCAAACTTGCATCCCCCTGAGTGTCCACGATGCTGCCTCCTTCATACAAAACACACTGATCAAAGCTCTGACTCCGTGCCAGGCGTGGTGCCAGCCACTGGGGACGTGTAGACCAGGCGTGGTCCCTGCCTATCCACAAGGGCTGAGTCCAGCTCAACGGCTCAACGAGGTGCGGCACTGCCTGGGCTTCGGGGGCGTTTTAGCAAGTGCTCCAAGCATCAGGGAGGTTGCTACTGGCATCTAGTGGGCAAGGCCAGAGGAGCCGAATGCCCTGCAAAGCAAGGGACAGTCCCCCAGAATGCAGACTGATCCTACTCTAAATGCCTCCCCGAAGTTGGAAACCTGAGCACAAATCCATCCGCTGTAAGCAAACCAATAAACTCTGCCTTGACGTGCACACAAGTACTGGAGGGCACGGTGCCCAAAGAGCACAGCAAGATACTCTCTGGTCCCAAGAAGTGAGATATGCCAGATGTGTCCACCCCTAGAAAGGCCTGGCTCACATCAAAACCCTCCTCCCCCTTCTTCTCAGGTCCTGCTTGCCCCCAGACCTTGCTGAGAAATCTTATAGTCCTTGCCCTTCAAAGGAGGGTCCCTGGATTGGCAGCATCTCTGTCCCCTGGCAGAATCCCAGCCCCACCCCCTCCCAGACCTGCAAAATTACAACCTGTGCTTGCGCAAGATCCCAGGCGACCTATCGGCACTTCAAAGTTTGAAAAGCACTGCCTGAGGCCAATTCCAGGACAACCCGTGGGGCACTTTCTGTTCAAACCCCCCACCCCACCCCGGGCGACAGCTGGCAAGGATGCTTCGTCTACCTAGCACCTCTGATTCCCTGGCCCCCTGTTTCCTGCATCCCTAGTGAGAGAAGACACAGCATCCTCGCGGAGAGCAGACCAGATGCCCCAGGGGAGGGGAGAGGGCTCCTTTCTCTCTACTCGGCTCATAGTTTGGGAAATAACACAGAGAATCCCCACAGTGACTCAAACACGTCAGCCTTAAGAGTTCACTTGAGGAAGATTCCCATTTATGCCCCAGGTGAGTTGAGGGGTGATGCGTGTTGGTACAAAGGCATTCTTTTTGTTACTCCCGAGGGGTCTGCCAGCCGGAGAGGACCCCAGACTGAGTATAAAACGAGGGGCTGAAATGCCTTCTTCAGAACCACACCAACACCTGCCCCCCTCCCCCCAGGCTTAACTGGGGGCACTCTGGAGTCTCGACCCAAATCTAATTTCATGCCTAGTCTCCCCACTGGACCCTAAGCTTCTGGGGAAACTGGAATCTGTCGCCCTTCTACGGACACCCCCAAACTAATCCGCCACAGCACGTAAGCACCAGGGTGATGGTTGGGAATGGAGCGCGAGATGGGATGGAATGGAAGAGAGCGGTGTGGGAGAGAGTCTGGGGAGTTCTCGCCATGGAGCAATGAGATCGGCTGGGTCTCTGGAGCCCTGGGACACAGGTCCCAACCCCAACCTGGCACAGTGGGTTAAGGATCCAGTGTTGCCATAAGTTGCGACTGTGGCTTGGATCTCATCTCTGGCCCAGGAACTTCATATGCCTTGGGGAGGCCAAAAGCGGAAGGGAGGGAGGGAGGAAGGAAAGAAGGAAGGAAGGAAGGAAGGAAGGAAGGAAGGAAGGAAGGAAGGAAGGAAGGAAGGGAGGAGGGGAAATTTGGGTCCCAGCAACGCTCCTTTCTCTCTACCAACCATGGAAAAGGTGCTCCTATAGCGAGACATGTAGAAGAATATTAACTATCACAAACCACATGCCCATCCTAAACTGGAAACAACCATGGTTTTATCCATGCTATGCAGAGCCGCGCAGCAGTGAATAAAGAATAAGGGAGATCTGTACGCCAGCACGGAAAACCCTCCAAGGCATAGTACTCCGTGAAATACATAAATAAATAAGTTGCAGGATGATAGATCCAATATGGTTTCATTTATTTTTTTAATCGAAAATCAATACAACATTGTTTCTAAGGATACACCCCCGCCGTATTCCATGGAACCGAAGAAACCATAGGTTGTAAAACGACCCATTATTTTATGTACCGATAAAAAAAAGCAAAACAAAAGCCACGATCCATGAAACCCTGACAAGCCATTAATTGTGAGATCCCTTTCGGTTTCAGAGATGTTCAAGAGTGTCTCAGAATCTCCGAAACATGGTCTGAGGTCAATCTCAATAGAAGGCCTTTAAGCAGGCAAGCCAATATGGTGACTGCAGTTAACCTGGGAGTGGGCTTGGGGGCAGGAAGAAGGAGAATTAGCCCGATCTGCAACTTTAAAATTTTGTTATTTATTTATTTATTTATTTGTCTTTTTAGGGCCGCAGGTGCGGCATATGGAGGTTCCCAGGCTAGGGATGGAATCAGAGATGCAGCTGCCGGTCTACACCACAGCCACAGCCACACCAGATCCAAGCCGCGTCTGCGACCTACATGACAGCTCACAGCAATGCCGGACCCTTAACCCACTGAGCGGGGCCAGGGATCGAACCCATGTCCTCATGGATGCTAGTCGGGTTCGTTACCACTGAGCCGCAATGGGAACTCCTGTATCTTCAAAATTTTTACAAGTAGAATACATTTAACGTGTTCGTGAGAGTTAAACACGTCTAAAAAAAATTTTTTTTTGAAATAAAAAGTGTCAGAAAGCCTCATTCACCCTCACTCAGAAGTGAAGCAATGCTGATGGTACTGGACCCGCGTGTGAGTCATCGGGGGAAATGGAAAAAAGAAACAACAGGAGGAGGACTGGATTTGGGGAAACGAACGAGTCATCAACTACTCAGAGACTAACACCGGGGCTACCTGGGGGCCCGGGCTTGTCCCCCGCAACGCCTCCTCCCTCTACCCTGGCCGCTCTCCGCAAAAGCAGTTTGGAAAGTCATAACGCCATCCTGAACGCATCACTCACAAGGGATCGCCTCCGACTCCGGCTTCTAATTCCGCCTTAATATCCAATTCTGTGTGTCAGGGAGAGCTGAACCTCGGCCTGCAGCAGCCGCGTCACCTTGCCCTGCGCACAAATAAAAATAGCTTTGGTGCTCAGAGCCTAGGTTTCCTGGCCTGATCCTCTGGGGTCCCAGGAGCGGCGCAGGCAGCGGATGGAAACCACTTGCGATATAAATAAATAATGAACAAAGAGGCTCCTCTGAAGCATCCTTGACCTTCCCGCTTTCCTTGACTTCTCCCCTGCCACTGTCCCCAGTGAAGCCGTAAATGGAATGACACCGTTGAGGGCGGTGACGGCCACAGAGTGCCCGCCTTGCCAATTTCTCCAGTACTTGAGCAGTAAATGGCGTCCATCGGAATGATAACCTAGTCGATTCTCCGTCTATGCAAACAACAAAGTTTTGGCAGCTCGGGAGGGACGTGATCGGAACAGCTACACCTGCCGGGAGCCGGGCCCGGCGTCTGACAAATTTGCCCCTCTGCTCCTCTGAATCTGTGGCATTACAGGAAAAGATGGCATCGCCGACTAGCACCACGTCCTGCAAAAAGAGAAAACTAAAAGCCGAACCCCCACAGCAACCTGCCAAGGCTAATGCTCCCCCAAACAAAGCCACGCGGGAAACTTCCTCTTTGACGAATGGGGGGAGGGGGTGTAATTTCCAAAATCTGGCTCCACAGGAGCATCTAAGCCAGTCCCCGGAGCAGGAGTGATGCAAGTGGTGGTGGTCTTCATCCCCGCCAGACCCCGTCTCCAGCTCTTCCACCCGCTCTGTGCCCCGAGAGGAAGACCAGCCTCCTTTGCTTCCGGAGCCTGTTGGGCTCGGCTGATGGTCCAGCAGGGACCAGAGGCTGGGAGGAGGCAGAGTCGGGGTTATTTATCCCCCCGGAGACTCACAGGGTGTGGGCACCCCCCTGCAGGGCAGCCCTGTCCTCCAGCGGTTCTCTCCAGGTCTCCCCAGCCTCGTTAGGTCCTCCAAGGTCACTGGGATGTCCCCAATATTCCCCCATCCCTGCTGGCTTCTCTTCTCCCTGCTCAACTCCATAACAGCCCTCTATTACATGCTCCTCCCTCGTTCTGGTGGGGTGCGTTGTCTGTCTTCTGGGGGAACCCTGGCTAAGAGGGTAGCCTTTAAACAAGTTTTAATGCACCTACAAGGTGTTTGTTAAGACTGTGATAAGGAGAAGTCCAAAGAAGCAGTGTGAGATACAGCATCAGTGAGAGTGGTGAGATAAAAAAAAAAAGATAATGCCATTTGCAGCTGCAGCAACATGGATGGAACTAGAGACTCTCAGACTAAGTGAAGTAAGTCAGAAAGAGAAAGACAAATACCGTATGATATCACCTATATCTGGAATCTAATATACGGCACAGACGAACCTTTCCACAGAAGAGAAGTACATGGACTTGGGTTGTGTTCTCCACGGGCGGGGGGGGGAGTGGGATGGACTCAGAGCTTGGGGTTCATAGATGCATTTGGAATGGATAAGCAATGAGAGCCTGCTGTATAGCACTGGGAACTATATCTAGTCATTTATGATGGAATATGATGGAAGGTAATGTGAAAAAGAGAATGTATATATGTGTGTGTGACTGGGTCACTTTGCTGTACAGTAGAAAATTGACAGAACACTGTAAACCAACTATAATGGAAAAAATAAAAATCATTTTTAAAAAATCAGTGATGAGACAACCTGTCCATAGTGAAGCTGTCAGAGGGCAAAGTCTTTTTCTTTCTTTTTTTTTTGTCTTTTTTTTTAAGGGCCACACCTGTGGCATGTGCAGGTTCCCAGGCTAGGGGTCTAATCAGAGCTATTGCTGCCACAGCCACAGCAACGTGGGATCCAAGCCGCATCTGCGACCTACACCGCAGCTCATGGCAACAACGGATCCTTAACCCACTGAGCAATGCCAGGAATCGAACCCGCAACCTCATGGCTCCTAGTCGGATTTGTTTCCGCTGCGCCATGATGGGAACTCCGGCCAAGCCTTTTTCATTCCTTACTCCCCAGTGCCGGGGTCCCCAGGACCTCCCTCCCACCGTGACCTGGCTGCCCCGGTGTCAGTGACCACTGCCCTCTCCCTGCATTTCTGCCACTCCTTCCACGGGGAAAACATGAGACACGATCCCTTTTAATCGCCACCCCCCCTTGGGCCTCCTATTCGCCGCTGTACCAGGGCTCCTCAAATCTCACCCCCTCCTGCCTTAGGACCTTGCCCTGCTCTGCACACCTGCTCTCTCCCCTCGGGGACCCCCAGAGAGGAACCTCGCTGCAAGTATCCACCCCGGGTGCATGCATTTATCTGCTTACCTCGTCATTATCCCTCCTCTGCAGAACAAAAGCTTCCTAAGGGCAGGGATCCACTATGTCCCCGACACCTAGCCAGGGCCTGTTAGTAGGGACGTAATACCAAACTTAAGGTCCAAGATGCAAAACGTCCCTTCCCCCTGGAAGAGCAGAAGGCACCCTCTGATTTCTTCTGTGGTCCCAGGAAGCAGGTGGGAAGAACCGTGTCTGGCGCAGGAAGGGAGGTGGGGCTTGGTGGTATTTGAGAGGAAGCAGGTTTCTCTCCAGACCAGAGGAGACTGTCCACGAGAATCCCTGGTCCTCGGCCGCCCGAGCGACTGACCAATGCCACAACTTGGCACCCCCCGGGCCACTTCCAACAAATCATTCAGTACATATTTCCCAAGCGCCTACTATGTGGCAGACCCTGCGCTAGGTCAGATACGGGCATGGAAAAGAGCAGGATGCTGTCCTCAAGGGGGTCACTTTCTAGGACCAAAGACAGTAATCTCAAAGCAAATCAAGAAGAAAATCTGAAATAAGGAGAGTGCCTTGAAGGAAATCAAATGGGATGATTTAATAGAGAGTGAGGGAGAGCAACTTTTAGCTGAGGAGGGAAGGGGTTTAAAGGGAGCCACTCTGGGTGGGGGACCTTGGAGCTGAAACCCAAAAGGGAGTGAAAGCACCTCCAGGTAAAGGGGAGAGTGGTGCAAAGGCCCTGTGGTGGGAAAAAGCACGGCCCCTCCGAGGCGCAAGAGAAGCCGAGGGGGAGGAGGATGGCTGAGAGAGGCTGGACCAGGTCAGAGCGTTGGATTCGTGCTAAGTGCAGCAGGAAAGTAGTACAGGTTGTAGCTGCCCTCAGAACAGGTGCCAGGAAGAGGCTGGGAGGCCACAGGCAGATGCCAACCATCTCCCCCTCCCAGCCCCCTCCGGCCTCCCACCTCCTTGGCACTCAGCCCTATCTGCCCTCAGAAGGGTCTGACCGGCTCCAGAAGGTCTGACCTCACCCAGCACTTAGCAGCAGCTGACACATGCACCCAGCCGCTTGGTGAGGCCGAGACTTCCAGCACCCGAGGTGGTGGGGGCGGAGGGAGGGGCTGGGGTTCGAGTGCTCCCCACAGCCGGCCACCATCCCCCACCTGCACAGCTGCCTCGCAGCCTCGGTTTTCCCAGATGCGTCCCCACCGCTCCCCCAAGAGCAATGACATCATTTCCAAAAGCAGCCAAATTCTAGCCAGTCAACTCCAAAATAAAACTGTTTAACACAAAATGAAGCATTTTATAACCCCCTGTACATTTTTTTGTCCCTGAACTGACACACACAGTGTTGAAAAACACTGCCAAAATGCTCAACCAATAGTTTAGCTTTATCTTCCACCAGTGCCACAGTTAAACTTCAGATTCCCTTGCTCTTTTCCTGTCCCGAAGCCCCCGTGCCCCCTCCCCGAGCCTTTGCGGCAGCGCCCCAGAGGTTTCTCCCACTCCCCGCCACGCCGGCTACTCGGCCGGCAAGGCCAAGGGGTGCAGAGCCGGGGAGAGGAAGGCTGGTCCCCTGCTGGCTGCACTCCTTGAACTGCACGCCCCAGCCAGCAGGAGATAAATTTGGTTGGTTTCTCATTTTGTTTGGGAATGTTCTTTATTTTTCTGTGTGAGGGCCTCAACTTAGGGATGCCAGTCATAGGGTCTTTGGGGTTCAGAGAAATCTGAAAAATAGACCAGTGCCAGCCCCTTGACCCCCATCCCCCAACCTTCCACATCTCACTCCCCCTGCTGTCATCTGACGTGTTCATCTCCAGGCTTTCACTTATTTTTTTTCTTTTTTGGCTGCACCTGCAGCACAGAAAGCTCCCGGGCCAGGGATCACACTCACACCACGGCAGTGATAAAGCCAGACCCTTAACCCGCCGCGCCCAGGAGAATTCCCGTCTCAAGGCTTTAACCACCAGGAAGTTGCTCCTTATATGTGGGCCAGAATGGGTGTCCTTGTGGCTTCTAGCATTGGTCATAGTTCTGTCCCCTAAAGTACCAAGACTGTCCATGACACACAGCTTCGACCAGAGCTTCCACAGAGCAGCCCTCTCCATTAATACATCTTATCCAGAGGTGATAGTAAAAATAGCAACCACTGGATCATCATCACAGGATCAGACACCAGCTGAACTGGTGGGACTGGCCAAGTTCCTCCCTAACCCTGAGGTCATGTCAGCTGCTCTGGGATCTTTGCTGCCTGGGATTAAATGGCCCAAGCTCCTTCTCTCTTTGCGTTACTTCTGCCTGACAGGATCCAGCCCCGCTTCTTCTGCAAACAGTACCCTGATTTCCTCTGGGGAACGTCTCTGGGTCTGCCATTCAGAGCACTTGACTTAGCCTGAGCCAAAAGCCAACACAGCACTTATCAGAGTCTGAAGATGCAAGAAGACTGGGTCCCAAGGGTTTCGCCAGAGTTCCTGGATTCAGCCGTACCTGAAGCTACTTCCACTTCTGGTGTCTCTATTTACAAGAGCCGAAAAATCCCCTTACTTAGTTTAAGCAAGTCTGGGTTGGATTTTCTGATACTGGCCACCAAGAATCCTAACTTCCCAACTAGGAAGCGTGACTTCCAGCCCTTTCCTTCTCGATCTTCCCCCGGACTGCGCTCTCCTATTGTGGTCTTTCCAGCAACACATGGAACAGAGCGACTGTCTCCTTGTCCTGCTTTGCTGACACAGCCTCTGAGCACACTGAATATTTTGGTGATGAACCAGCTATTTGCCTCCCGACTCATACTGCTCACATGGGCCTTGGCCATACCCAGTGACACCACAGAGGGCACCGACCGGTTCTGTAGAGCGAAATAACTACAAACAAGTCAGTCTAAGAATCTCCTGGCCAAAGTCAGTGAGAGCTAGGTGTTTGTAAAGCGCAAGCTCCAGACAGGCAAGGAAGGTTGCCCATTTCACTCACCGCTCTACCCCTCATGTGAAGACTAGTTCCTGGCTCACAGTAGGTGCTTAAAAATTATTCTGTCAATGAATGAATGAATGAATGAATGAATACATGCCAGGGCTGCTATGGTCCGAATGAACATATTTTTCCCTTTTTCCCTTTTTTTTTTTTTTAGGTCTGCACCTGCAGCATATGGAGGTTCCCAGGCTAGGGATCCAATTAGAACTGCAGCTGCCAGTCTATGCCACAAATCTGAGCCGCGTCTGCAACCTACACCACAGCTCACGGCAATGCCGGATCCTTAACTCACTGAGCGAGACCAGGGATCGAACCCATGTCCTCATGGACACTAGTTGGTTTTGTTACCGCTGAGCCACGACGGGAACTCCACATTTTTCCTTTGATGGGTAGCTTGCTTTGTTCTTTTGGGTGCCAGAGTCATGGAACAGATCCTCAAGAGTTTATAAAGAAGGACTCTCCTGGAATACTTTCTCTCTAGCTGTCTCTGTTACCCCAAAATGAGGTCAGGATCCAGCTGGAGGCTATTCCTATCTCCACCGACAGATATTCTCAAAGCTTTTTCAAACCTCAAATTGGACGTAACCAAGATTGATTACTCAGGGAACACAATCTTCAGATCTTTAGACCCAACAGGATCTGGAATTAGCACTAGCACTTCCAGGAGAAAAGCACCCGGTCCCCTCCAAGGTGCTCTTGTTTTTGTGTATCGTGACCATCGGGAGATAAAGGTGATAAGAAGGGGCAAACAGGAGTTCCTGTCATAGCTCAGTGGTTAACGAATCCGACTAGGAACCATGAGGTTGCGGGTTCGATCCCTGGTCTTGCTCAGTGGGTTAATGATCTGGTGTTGCCATGAGCTGTGGTGTAGTTTGCAAACAAGGCTCAGATCCCGCGTTGCTGTGGCTGTGGCGAAGGCTGGTGGCTACAGCTCCTGTTAGACCCCTAGCCTGGGAACCTCCATATGCCGCGGGAGCGGCCCTAGAAAAGGCAAAAAGACGAAAAAAAAAGGGGGGGCGCAAACAGTGCTGCCTGATGAAATCACAGGGCTTGATGGGGAAGCCATGGCTCTTAACAAAAGCTCCACAACGGGCGCCAAGTTTGCTCAGTGACACTGAGGTTTTGGAGCTATGCATGTCCACACTGAGGGGAAAAAAATGTATTACTGAAAAACCTACAGAATAAAGAAAATACCGTGTCATCGTGGCTCTGGACCGCTATGTCAGCATCCTTCCTGCCCCCTGACATTGGTGGATGAGGAGACTGCAGGTGACCCTGCGTTTCCCCAGACGCAGCTGCAGAGGAGAGACGCACAGACAGAGGTCACAGCCACCTCTCCGCACCGTCTAATCGACCCAACGACCACCCGGCCTCTCTCCGGCCTGGCCCAAGTCCTGCACACGGTGTCCCGGGAGGTCCAGAGGCTGGCGCTGCCACCAGGGCATGACCTGCCTCTCTCCCGGGACCTGCCCTCAAAGGACCAAGGGGTAGAGGTTTGGGGGAGGGAGCGTGAGCTGGCTTCCGGGGGAACCCCAAGGAGGGCTGGCACAACTTCTACAAAGTTGGTAAGAGTTCAAGGGCCGAAGTCAGTCCACCAGATGAAGCCAACAAAGAAAATGTCCAGTCTGAGCGGAGTGAGGTTTGTGAGTCTGGAGACCTCAGGTGTGGCCAGCTCGGCAGGTGCAGCCCCACAGACAGCCAGAGAGCCTGGCAGGAGCTGCGGGAAGGACCACCCATCAGAGAACGTGGGGGTGACTGGCAGCCGGCACCTGGGGGCTATGTTGCCTCCTAGGAACTATCAGATAGCCTCTGGGGCCACCGGCTCTAACACCACCACCCTGTGTGATCGTGGACGAGTCCCCCTCGCTACAGAGCTGAGCCCGGTCTGTGCTTCCAGGTTCCCGGGGGGCTTCAGAGAGGCTGGAAGGGACAGGCGGGGGGCGGAGGGTAGGAGAAGCTCAGAATCTCCCAAACTCTTCAGCAATGCGCTCTGCACTCATCTGCTTTAGATACTGGCTGCGTTCGAAGTTTAAGAGCTTGCGAATAAGGTTGGAAACCACCAAGCTGGCTGAGCTTTGAGGAATCCGCCTCCCCAAAGTTCTAGGATGAGATAATTCCATACTATCAAAGGCAAAGTGAATGGACTTGACCGTTGGTACCTGTCAGGCTGGCATTTGATTAAACTCTTTTACTCCCTCATATGTGCCTGCATTTAATTCCCTCCTGCTAAAAAAAAAATAGACATCCCAGGAGTTCCCATTGTGGTGCGGCAGGTTAAGGATCCACGATGTCTGTGCAGAGGCACAGGTTCAATCCCGGGCCCGGCACAGTGGGTTAAGGGGTATGAACACAGCTGCAAGCAGAGGTCACAGGTGCTGCTCAATCTTCCACATGCCATGGGTGCAGCAAAAAAAAAAAAAAATACGATGTCTATGTTTCCTGGCCACGATCCTGGGGAGCCCTCCCCAGTTCTCAGTCTCAGGATCTGTAGGGAGCCGCCCCTGACCTCCCACCCACCAACGCGGGGCCAAGCTAGTGGTGCCCCTGTCCCCCCAGGCTACAGTGATGCCTTGGAGGCTGAGCCTCGGTCATGGCTGCACCACTAGGCGTCGACCTTGGGACCTGTGTCTCGGCAGTTCCAAAGAGGCTGCTCTTTCTCCTGACAGGCAGTTAAAAGGGTGGAAGCCCAGAGGCGCTGGGACACCTCTGCCACCACACACGCAGGGTTTGTGGAGACAGCCTTGGGGTGTGTCTTTGGGGGGCCATGCTCGAAGCCAGCCTTACTTCTCAGTTCCTTGAACCAATGCATCTGCTTTTTTTCTGCTTGTCAGTTGGAGTGGAGTCTTTATGCAGACAGCACATTAACTGAAGACCTACTATGTACCAGGCAGCCAAAAGGATCATGGCAATTTCATCATCCAGCCAGACCTGGATCCAGACCACACCGGGAATACACAGGCAACCAGCCTGAGGGCCAGAGTGGGGTTTTCTTTCCCCGCCAGGACCTTGAGGTCCTGCTGGGTGTACATTCTAGGAAGCTTCAGCTGCTGTGGAAAGATACAGAAACCCAGGTCCAGCCTGGGAGAGACCTCACGGTCTCCTCCACTCCCCCAGGGCAGCCCCAGGGTCCACGCCCTGAGGCTCGGCCCCAGCTGTCTGTGGCAGAAACGCTCCCGCTGTCAGCCACCACACCTGGATCCCACTCTGGCCAGCTTCGAGCAGAATGATTCAGAAAATCATCACACTGACCAAGCTGGCTGCGTGAAAACACAGGAAAAGACCCACTCTCCTTTGGAGACCCTCTGAAACTTGTGGGCACACACATAGACACTTATTTTCCCATGGAAATCAGGAGAAAGGTGGATTCTTGCCACCTGGACCCATCCCTTCTATATTGTCAGACCCGGGGTCTGACTTGGGAGCAACGTCAAGGCCCAACCATGTGTTCACAGCACTCACTCTACACAACGGAGGCGAGGGAGACACATTCTGGAAACCTGCAGGCTTCACGGGAGGTGAACAATAACACGAGCACCCAAAAAATACCCCTCCTTATCATCACCAGGAGCCACTGTCCCACGCAGCCGGCCACTGTCCCAGGGACCCTCTAATGGGGACCTCGGAGGGCAGGGAGCAGGCACTTAAGGGAAGGGTCCACTCTCGCCAACAGCCGGGCAGACCCAGGCTGGCCAGTCGCCCACCCTCCCAAATGGCAGTGCGACAGCAGGCGGGCACCTGCCAGCAGCACCTTCCCACAGACTCGTGGCGGGAGGAACATCTCTATGCATTAAAACACCTTTTGAAGGCACTGGGGAGGCAGCTGTTTAAAGGGCAACTACACGCTTCTGCTTACAAGTCAAAGAATGCTTTCGTGAAGGGAGTGCCTCCTCCAGTGGGTTAACTTCTGTTTAAATAAGCAGCTCCCAGAGTTCCCATCATGGCACAGCAGAAACGAATCCAACTAGGAGTCATGAGGTTGCGGGTTCGATCCCTGGCCTCACTCAGTGGGTGTCGTCGTGAGCTGTGGTGTAGGCTACGGACGCATCTCGGATCCTGCATGGCTATGGCTGTGGTGTAGGACGGTAGCTGTAGCTCGGATTCAACCCCAAGCCTGGGAACCTCCATATGCCACGGGTGTGGCCCTAAAATGCAAAAAAAATAAGTAAATAAATAAACAAATAAATAAGCAAGCAGTTCCCACATCCCCAGCATCCAGAAGGGGCCCGACACATAGTATGTGCTCGATAAATATTCGTTGAGTGAATAAACTATCTCTTCCACCTCTAACTCCCCCTTCTGAGTACATATTAATTGAAGACCTACTGTGTGCCAACACACCTCCTAAAAGCTTCATTTCTGCGATCTCATCCCTCAGGATCCTTCATCCATGGCACTTCCACCGTCTACCTTCCTGTGGTCAGCTCTCCCTCAAGGGGGCTGTAGCCTCCTCGGGCACAAGCTCAATAAACATTTATTGAGCACCTACTATGTGTTCTAGCCACAGGCAAGGCAACCCTGGAGACAGAGAGGAGACCAGGATCCCAAGCCTTGCACATCCTCACCAGCATGCTGGCCAGAAAAACATGGTGGTGTGGGCCAAACTGGTGGGTTAAAAGCGGTATTTTCAGAGTCACCTTTGTGGCTCAGTGGGCTAAGAAACTGACTGGTATTCATGAAGATATAGGTTCGATCCCTGGCCTCGCTCAGTGGGTTAAGAATCTGGCGTTGCCACAAGTGTAGGTCACAGATGAGGCTCGTATCTGGTGTGGCCATGGCTGTGGTGCAGGATGGCAGCTGTGGCTCCTATTCGGCCCCCAGCCTAGGAAATTTCACATGCCACAGGTGCAGCCCTAGAACATAAAAAATAAAATAAAAGTATTTTCCTGTGGTTTAAACGTAACAGTTCTCTTATTACAAAGGAGGCTCTGAATCTTCCTGTTTAAGATCCCACTCAAATTTCTTCTTCTGGTTCCATTTCTGTCCTGTGCACATGGAAGGTATTCAGAATATCTATAAAGACCAACCTGAACAGGCGCTGGCCTTGCGCAGTCTGGCTTTTGTCCCTCTTTTCTATTGATTTGTCGGGTATTTCTTAGTGTTGGTAGGAGCTCAGTACACATTGAGGGAAATATCTTTCGTCAGTGACATGTGTCTTTGGTTTGATTTAGCACCGTTTGGCAATGAAGAGATGTTTTATTTTTATGGAGTTGAATATTTGCGTCTTTTGTTTTATGGCTTTGGGGTTTAGGGTTATATTTAGAAAAGGCTTCCTCACTCTGATGCTATTATTTTTGAAAAAACATGCTTATGTTTTCCTTCAGTATTTTTAAGTTTTCTTTTTACATTTAGATTTCTGATTCATTTGGGATTTGTTTGGGTGTTAGGAGGTGGGAGGGATCCAATTCCTTTTCCAGGAGGACCACTGCTCCATCCTAATCCCAGTTACTGGGTGATCCCTCTGTTCTCTGCTGATCTGCAGTGACACCTTCCTCACCCACCTAATTTCCAGCTCCATTCGGGGGTCTCCTATCTATACCCCGCCCCTGATCTGTCCCATCTGCTCGGAATCCTACAGTTCCAGAACCTGTTTCAAAATCTGATTTGGTTACCGGCTCTATCCATCATTCCTCTTTGTCAGAATTTTCCTTCCTATCCCTGCAGGTCTATTTTTTTCCTTATGACATTTTTTTGGGGGGGAGATTATTTTTGGCTTTTTTTTTTTTAGGGCTGCACTCACAACATATGGAGGTTCCCAGGCTAGGGGTCGAATCGGAGCTGTAGGTGCCGGCTTACACAACAGCCACAGCAACGCAGGATCTGAGTCACATCTGCGACCTACACCATAGCTCATGGCAACGCTAGATCCTTAACCCACTGAACGAGACCAGGGATCGAACCTGCCCTCATGGATACTAGTCAAATTCATTTCCACTGAGTCACGAAGGGAATTCCCCCGTTAAGAACTTTTTTTGGCCAGACCCACAGCATGCAGAAGTTCCCAGGCCAAGGATCAAACCCAAGCCACCTCAGTAACCCAAGCCACAGCAGGGACAATGC
The DNA here is from genome assembly GCA_004024745.2 of Catagonus wagneri. Classification (NCBI taxonomy): domain Eukaryota; kingdom Metazoa; phylum Chordata; class Mammalia; order Artiodactyla; family Tayassuidae; genus Catagonus; species Catagonus wagneri. Next base: position 1,251,621 of record PVHT020000179.1, read on the forward strand.
TGTGCCCTTAACTGCTAGGCCACCAGGGAACTCCTCCTTACGAACTTCAGAACTGGCTTGTCCACTTCTAAAGAAATCCTATTGTTATTTTCATTGGCTAAAAATAATGGGTTAATTTCAGAGAAGCTGATGTAATAAATAGTGATAGTGAATCTTTCCACCCAAGAATAAGGTCTGTCTTTTCATTTATTCAAGTCTCTTTTGTGTCCCCTGGCAGTTGAGTCTGTTGTGTGTCCGTTATGAACATTTGAGATTTGCTTTCTGGGTTTGTTCCTGGTCCTATACATTCTGTGACTAACCTAAGCGGGATTCTTTCTTGCTCCATGTTTTCTGACCGGATGCTGTTTGCATGCAGGAAAGCTCTCAATGCGGGGGTATTAATTGTGCTCAAGCCCCCGGGCTTTTTGCACTGCGAGACACCGGCTGACACCGAGGCAGTGTGCACACTCCCCACGGGCAGAAGGAACTTGCGCCCTGCACCTGTGCACTTGGCAGCGCATCGCCCAGTGGCTGGCCCGCGCCCACTCCATTTTGCCCAAGTGGAAACAGTACGAGGGGCGCCCCAAGCAATAAGGCAGGGAGGTGTCCCACCCACGCTGGTGGAGGAAGAAAGGGTCTGAGCCGGCACACAAAGGCAAGCTCTGGCCAGCCAGCGGACAGGAACGAGGCTGGCAGAGGTGCCAGCCTCCACACAGCCCCAGCCCTGTAATTAGGGCCCACAGGTCACTCTGGCCACAGCTGAACAAACGAGGGTGTAATTAACTTTCCACCCAGCTTTTTACACAGCAGCACTTCACCGTCGCCAGAAAAGGAGGGTCTGCCTTTCCGAAAGGGCTGGGGAAACTCTCCTTGGTCCCAGTCCTCAGGAAAGGGGGGCTGTGGGGGGCCGGGGAGCAGCAAAATTAACCCACAGGGAGCACACATTTTTTGCTGATGCTGTTTGAACAAATCCCCCCCCCCTTTTTTAAGTCGAGCTGTGTCTGTCTAAAGTTTGGTTAGAAACTGCTCATTGCTCCCAACCTGTGTTCTCAGCATGAGCTGTTCAGACCTTGAATCTTAAGCTCTGGAATCTTGAGCAAGCTTCCTAACTCCAAGCCTCAGTTGTCCAATATGTAAAATGGGAAGAAATGATGAAAAACAGGACCTCCCTGCCAGCACTATTGTGAAGACAAGGTGAGATCAGCCCTTCATTCAGCAAGCATGTATTAAGCACCACTGTGTGCCAGGTGCTGGGCTCGGACCCACTAGGGAACAAAACAGACATGACTCTTGTCTTTATTTTATTTGTCTTTTTAGGGCCACACCCATGGTATAGGGCCGTTCCCAGGCGAGAGGTCAAATGGGAGCTGTAGCTGCCAGTCTACACCACAGCCCCAGCAACTCAAGAGCCGAGACACGTCTGTGACCTATACCACAGCTCACAGCAACGCCGGATCCTTGACCTACTGAGTGAGGCCAGGGATCGAACCCGCATCCTCATGGAAACCAGTCGGGTTCGTTTCCACTGAGCCGTGACAGTGGCAGTCCGACTCCTGTCTTCATGAAGCCTGATCGTAGTGGGGGAGATGGTTGATGAATATATGGAAAACAATCAGGGAATAATTACAGAAGCGCTGGGGACTGAGTGGGGCCACAGAGAGAGCAGCTGGGGCTGGGGGTGCTGCCAGGGACCACGTTCCAGGTGCTCCATATACAAAGTATCAAGACTGCAGCCGCTGGAGCGCCCCTGGAGCGCCCCTGGAGGGCAGCAGGGACCCTGAGTACTTGAGTACTTCGGGGCCCCCACCTGGTCCTGAAGGCAATTTCTATTCTGTGGAGCCAGTGCCTGGAGCCCAGAGTGTGAAACCTCAGTTTCTCTTTAATGCCATCTGCCTCCCCCAGCCCATAATGAGGCCCCAACTTACGCCAACAGTGCCTTTGGCAAAGAGACCAGGGGCCTGCAAAAGCCGCCAGGTGCACCAGTCCTGGGGACCCATGGCATCCTGGCACCAACATGTGGCACAGCCTTACTGATACCGCTCCTGACACGGGAAAGGTGGTTCTGAAGCATTGCAGCGGACGGATCCGGCACCCACAGGTCCTCAGGGCCGACACACAGTCTAAATCACAGAGGAGCCTTGAAAGGCAGGCTTTGTACCAGCATGCGGTAACACATTCCGCGTGATTCCAGACTGAAGGTTCACACGTGACGTGCTTCAATGAGCACCTGAAAAACTGGAATCAACCCCTGAGCAAAGCAAACCTCTTGAGCCTGCTCCCATGGTGCCTCAGGAAGTTCCCGGAGAAACTTTCTTTTTTTTTTTCTCTCTCTCTCTTTTTCATTTTTTTTCTTTTTAGGACTGCACTTGCAGCACATGACAGTTCCCAGGCTAGAGTCGAACTGGAGCTACAGCTGCCAACCTACAACACAGCCACAGCAACACCAGATCCGAGCCTCGTCTACGACCTACACCACAACTCATGGCAACACTGGGATCCTTAACCTGCTAAGCGAGGCCAGGGATCGAACCCGCATCCTCATGGAGCCTAGTTGGGCTCATTAACCACTGAGCCATGAAGGGAACTCCCCAGAGAAACCTTCTAAGGCAGCTGACCTCCTCCTGGCTCCTAGAAAATGATGGAAAATGCCCCTGCAACCCTGTATAGGACCGAGACATGCTCAGCCAACACCACACAAGTTGCATCCAGGAAAACTTCAACTCATTCCCTGTTCCTGATGTTATTTGCCTTGAATTTACGGGGGCTTGTTATCACCAGTTCAGACAGCCACCAAAAAGCTCTGGTCATTTCTCCACTTGTAACCCACAAACAACGCTCCATCAGGCACAAAGAAGCCCACTGCACATCGAGTCGGCCTCTACTGACTCTGCTGCAAAAATCCAAATCTACTGGCATGTCTACGTTTAATATTTTCACAGTATATGGACCCAGTACCAGCCACCCGAGCTTCACAGGCAGGGCTCCCCCCCACCACAAAAAAAGGGATAATGGCGAAGAACACGCTGAAACATGAAATCGACCCAGAAAATGTTCAGGGAGTTCCCTGGGGGTCAAGTGGTTAGGACTCCGCCCTTTCAATGCAATGGCCCAGGTTCAATCCCTGGTCTGGGAACTAATATCCACATCAAGCCGCTTCACACAGTGGCCAAAAAAAAAAAAAAAAAAAAGGAAAAGTTCGGTGACAAATTCTGAACACAAGACAGTAAGTGCCCACAACTCCAAAGCACGTAAACATTTGTTATCCTGTGAGCAGGGGCTGGAGAGGAATAAGGAGAAATCAGACACCTGCTGGGGGCAGAGGCAACAGCAGAAAGGACCACATCTTTGCTTCTTTCATTTTGTGTCAAAAAGACGCAATGCGTGACGCCCTGTGGGTTTAAAGGTCGGTTTCTCTGCAGACATGAAGGAGAGACAGTGAGAGAGAGACAGAGGGAGAGGAAAAGAGAAAGACGAACGGGTCTTGATGGAGTTATCTGGAGTTCCTTTTTTTTCCCCCCTCCTTTTCCTCTCCTGCCCGCACTCACAGCGTATGGAAGTCCCCGGGCCAGGGATAAAATCTGAGGGAGAGCTGCAACCTACACCACAGCTGCAGCAATGGCTGGGGATCGAACTGGCACCCCCACAGAAACAAGCCGGAACATTCACCCACTACACCACAGCAGGAACTCTGAGTTAATTTTTTTTTAATTCCTTTTTTGTTTTTTGTCTTTTGTCATTTTAGGGCCGTACCCGCAGCCTGTGGATGTTCCCAGGCTAGGGATCTAATCAAAGCTACAGTTGCTGGCCTACGCCACAGCCACAGTATCTGCAACCTACACCACAGCTCACGGCAACCCACTGAGCGAGGCCAGGGATCGAACCCGCAACCTCATGGTTCCTAGTCTGATTCATTTCTGCTAAGCCATGACAGGAACTCCTCTTTTCTTTTTTTCATTTTTGGCCACTCCCACAGCGTATTTCTTGGGCCAGAGATAGAATCCGAGCTGCAGCTGTGACCTACACTGCAGCTTTGGCAACACCAGGCTGGTCCAGAGATGGAACCTGCGTCCCAGCGCCCCAGGGACTCAGCCAATCCTTTTGTGCCACAGCAGGAACTCCTGTCCTGAGTTTCTGAAGTCCGTCCTTCAACAGTCCCTCCTGGACCCAGCATTGTCACCCCTGCTGAAGTACATGAAAGAGGGTGCCTCTTCTGGAAGGCAAAACCTCTGGAAATGAGTGTTCTGCATTGCAGATTCCAGGCTCCGGGGTCTGGAGGCTTTTTGTTAAGGGCCACACCCACAGCACATGGAAGTTCCCAGGCTAGGAGTTGAATTGGAGCTGCAGCTGCCAGCCTATGCCACAGCCACAGCAAGGTGGGATCCGAGCCTATACCACAGTTCATGGCTACGTCGGATCCTTAACCCACTGATCAAGGCCAGGGATCGAACCCGCATCCTCATGGATACTGGTCAGATTCGTTTCTGCTAAGCCTGGGGAGCTTTTTTAAGAACGCCACCACCCCCATTCCAACAGGAAGCTCCCCCTTTCGTGAAGAATGTTACCACCTCAGAAACTCTCCAGACCACATACCACTCTCCTGATTCTGATGGCATAAGGCAGCACCCCACCTCCACCCCAACTGCCACAAAGCTCCCTCTGCTAGAACAGTTAGGGCCACTTTCGAGATCGCCCCACACACACATACACACAGCCTCTTCCCAACACACCCACCGTCTGCAAGGGCTGAGCTTCCTGGCAGTACATCTGCTTAGGGAGGGGTGTGCCGCCTCCACATGCCAGAGGCGGCAGCCCTCTGCGGGGGAGGAGGGCTGTTCACACCCAAAGCTAGATTCGGATTGATGGGTGGCACTGCCCTCAGGCCCCCAAACCTCAACAGCAGGGAGGTCCCACCTGCCCTCGAAACAAGACTCATCTGTTTCCACTTTTCCCTCCAGAAGGACAGCTACGCCTGCCTGCGTCATCCTAGTACTGTGACCAGGTGACCAAGGGTGAGCATCCAGCAGACCCACGAGGCTGGCCTGGGACGGCCGGCCAGTGCATCTCTGTACCAGTTCCAGGCTTTCAAAGTGGAAGCCAACTTTTGAACATCTTACACTAAAGCCCGATGTATAAAACACACTACTTGAAGCAATAGCTCTGCCTGGAGAGGGTGTCAGAGCCCCTTCTGTGGGACAGGCCCCAGTACCCACCCTAACAGCCCAGATTCACCTCTAGGGACACGGGTTGGAAACCACTGCACAAGCCAAGGGCTTGGAGGCGCCCTAGGAAGGGACCTGTTTTGAATAATAGGCACGCCATTCCCCACAGTGTGTCCTCCCATCCCCGGATAATGCTAAGATCTGGGTGGAAATGACTCCTCACGTATCCTTTCTACGTTAGGGGGACTCGCCCAGACAAGTCACACCTTTCCTGAGTGGTAATGAATTTCTCGGAGATGCTATGAGGCGAGGTCCTTTCCTGTCCTCTTTCAAGGAATTTCCGACTCCCTCCTACTGCTCCAGGGTTGGGGGATATTCCTGGCTCCCGTGTCCCGTGTCGTTAGTGGGTTCCCATCAGGAAGCAAGCAGGGGCATCAGTGGATACCACCCGCATCGATAAGGATGGCTGGAGACCCTGCAAATGGTGCTGCCATGATTTCAGCCCAAGCTGGAAGCTGTGGACAGAAGAGGCCACTGCTGAGAAGAAAGTCCTGCCCGGGACCGAAGCACAATTAGCTACCATTTCTTATTTCCAATACAGACCCCCCACACGCAGCCCCCAAATGTCGCCTCTCCCCTCCTCCACCCAGAAACACCACCATTCTCAAAAGGGTGGTAAGAGATATGGGCATCTTCCTGATTCTGAAGAGCTGGAGGAAGGAAGAGCCTGAGTGGTGGCAGGAGTGGAATCTCACTCCAAGAGCTGCAGAGACTCAACAAAGCATCACTTAGCTGTGGTCCTAAGGGTCCCTGCTTTAACCACGAGAGAAGGACGGTGTGTTCTCTTACATTCAGAAAATAAAGAGAAGAGCTTTTAATTAGAAGATCAATTAACTGATCGTTTTTAAAGCAAGTGACAACGTTTCACTCTCTTAGAGTTAAGATTTCACTTCAGTTCTTGGCTAAATCAAAAAACACACCAGCATCTATTGTTTTCAAAGGCAGAGTGAGAGTTCATAGTCCAGGGTCCCGATGAGGTCCCAGCTCCATCACCAAATTGCTGTGTGACCTCGGTTAAGCAGTCACCTTTCCCTCTCAGTGCCTCAGTATTTCCCCCCAGAAAATGAGAAGACTGGACCCATAGGTCCTCTCCAATTCTGATTCAAAACTTGTAAGTTGGCCGTCACCTCTGCCTGTGATTGATATATCACAAATTCCAAATGACTGGGGTTTGCTTTACTGAATCCCCAAGAGTTCAAAACTGTGACAGTCCTCCTGTATCTATTGTTTTTGGTATCAATTCCCTCTAGACATTGAGAATGAGGACTTGGTCCAGTCAGGGACATGTGGGTATGGATGTCACTAGAGGCAAAGTCATAGCAATGTTCCCCAAACACTCAGCTTTCAAACTTTTAAGATGGCATGAAAGGTGGGTGAAGCAAGTGCTTTGAGTCCCAATCTATCTCCTACCAGCAAATGTCCCCCCAGAACAGATGTCAGGTCCTCTCCCCACAAACCAGCATCCAAAGGGTTTCCTCGACAATCACAATGGAAGGAGATGTCTCAGAACAGCTGTGTAAGGAACAAAAGATGCTCTGTACTCCCTCCTCGGAGCCTGGAAAGGTGTCAGCCTAGAGCCTGGAAACATGTCAATCCCTATCCCTGTAGCATGGCTGTCATACTCCAGGGAACACATGAGCCCCCATTCCCCCACCCCACTCCCTCCAGACACACAGACACACATGACTCATGAACTCTTAAATCACTCCTATAAACTGTGGCCTTGCCCACCTTCTCTGAGGCAGCTGCTAAGTAGAACATGGCTTACAGTCAGGTCTAGCAGATATAGCGCCTTCTCCTACCCAGTGAAACAGGAGGCCAAGTGCAGAGGCAGAACTGGGTCCCTTTCTGCTCTTCTTGGCCTTTGAAAATTCTCTGTCCCATCACAAGCGCTGCCCCAGAGCTCACTCCTTCACGCAGCTTTCCACACTTAAGCTGCTTAACTTTGCACTAATAACCTCTTAATTGCTAGGTTTCCAAAAGGTCTTCCAGAAATCCAGGGTGCAGACCCATCCACTTACGGCCCACGTACTGTAGATTGCAGTTTGGGGGAACAAGGACAGGGCACCCCCCCTCACAACTCCTGCCTGCCACCGGAAAGCTGTTGCTTTTATTTTTAATTTGATGTAAAAGGTACTCAAGACGCCACAATAAAATGACATTAACTGTAAAATTACATTATTAATTCTTTAATCTCACTTGAGGCTTCAAGCTGTTGCTACGTCCAATTATCCGCATAACCACCTGTCAGAATCCCGGCGCTATTTAGCATTACCTCCAGGACAGCGGTGGGCCCGGTGGTCTGTCAGGTCTGCCAGAGACTCGAAGTCCTGCTGACAGTGATCGCAGGTGTAAATTGACTCATCCTCCATGTCTTCATCGTCCTCATTTCTCTCCTCTTGACTTGTCACGCTGTTCCTGTCTTCCAGCGCACGGCTGGTTTTTCGATCACACTCCGGCTCTCCTTCCAGGCCTCCTGCCAACAGGAAGAATATAGTCCATGTCAGCTGACAGGGTCTTGGGAAAGGGATTTTAAAAGCATCACCCCGCATTTATGAAGATACATTTAATTACTCTACCTCCCAGGGTCCATTATTCTTGACACATCTCTGTGTATTAATGTATGGAGTTTCTGTAGCATGTGGTGCCATAATTCTCAGCTAGATTATTTAATTCTTGGTGCAAATCTTCTAGAGGGATTTCCCCTCATCTTCCCTCTGTGCATGGATGCTGGGGGCCGTGACCCATCAGCGAGGTGAAAATGCCTTAGCACTTAGTCTCCTAAAAACTCCATTCTCATACACACTTCTCTCGAGCTTCCACCGTCTGTTCCTAACGTGCCTCAACTTTTAATGTCCCCCAAAGCCTTGCAGCTTAGAGCCGGGAGATCTCTTAGCCAGGTTCATCTTCCACACAACTCGCCTCTCAGTGCAGCTCAGTTCTTTGCAAAGAGGTGCTGATTCTGGAATCGAGGAAGCACATGTGTTTGCAGGACCACAGAGACCCAAATCGTTGCCTAAAATGCACGTGAGCTCTCACTGATGCCCTGATATCAGCCTAGACTGTGAGAACCAGTTTCGGAATCATTGGACCAACTTCTTTAGAATAAAATACCCATTCTGCACTTAGCACTGTGCCAACACGTGGCTAAACTGTGCAGAAATGGTTAATGATCACGATAACAATGCCTGGCGTTTGCGTAGCGTTCTCTGTTTTTTCAAATACACACCATAGCCTCCTTTCACAGCAGTACACAACCTAAAGCTAAATGGTGGGGGCGGTGCCAGCGATCACGTCGTCCCACCCCGTGCCTGCTTTGTTATTCCCATTTCACAGGTAAAGCACCTGCCATTCAGCCAGGGGGGTGCAACACCCCCTGCACCCTGCAGATGTTTATTTCGACATCCCGATTCCAGGCTAGCACGCTCCCCCACACAGCTGGGGGAGACGGAGCCCAGCCTCAATCTGAGAGATTAAGAGGACCCAACAAGAACTCATAAATCAAAGAGCAAAAAAGGCATAGTAAATCTAACACAGAGAATAATTCAGGAATCCCAATGTGTCAGTGGATTAAACTTGCCCATTAAAATGCAGAGACTCAGACTGGAAAATCATAGTGCATGTTGTCTCTTCTCACAGCCCATCCTGGAGAACAGAACTACCCATGCAGAAACCGGCACTGATTTAAACTAAAGAGAGAGGAGTTTCCGTTGTGGCACAGGAGAAACAAATCTGGCTGTATCCGTGAGGATGCAGGTTTGATCCCTGGCCTTGCTTAGTGGATTAAGGATCTGGCATTGCCGCGAGCTGTGGCATAGGTCGTAGATATGGCTCGGATCTGGCATTGCTGTGGCTGTGGCCTAGACTGGAAGCTGTAGCTCGGATTCGACCCCTAGCCTGGGAACTGCCATATGCCCAGGGTGCGGCCCTAAAAAAAAGGGGGGGTTTAAAGAGAGAAATCTCTATTAGGTGTAAAGATACTGACGCCAACCGCGATGCATACACATAGGTGTGCATCTGCACATAGGTGTCACCTGTCACATCACAGTTACAGAAAAAAGGCTTCAGCCTCCAACCTTTACACCCCTGAGGACGGGTCACCAAAGCAAGAAAGAGAAACGAAGCAAAGAATGTATTCGATTTGAGGTAGAAGCCACAGTCCTATAAATATTTCAATTTAGAAGCAAACAATGTAATAAGGGCTCTGTTACTCCCGTCTGCACGGAACACGCACTTGCAAGCACCAGGCATCGAGGACCTCTGAAGACGACAAATCAGCTCATTGGAGAGCCAGCTGCCGCCTTCCGTGGCGGGGAACGTGGCACGGCACGCTGCTTGGAACTGCGCAGAGGCAGTAAAAATCAATGTTTCCATTTGTGGCCCATCAAAACATCTCTCTTCTTACCAATTAAGGGATGTACAATTTTTAGGTTCTTTTATTATCAGAACACGCCAACTCCCAGCAATATAGAAATCCCATTAGAAGCCAGGCAGCATATTTATCTCAGGAAATTTGATCCGCGGCTGCGGCGACGGCGAGAAATAGAAAGCAAAGAAATGAGAAAGATCATTCGGAGCCTTCCACGTTATAAGTCATCCCACAACCATGGGGACACAAGCAAGCGCCCATCTCTGAAATTCCTCATTTATAGTCTCGTCCCTTAATAAAAAAAAAAAAAGTTCTGAAAGAGGGAAAAAAAGAACCGTAATTCCAGCTTTATCTACTATACCAGCTCTCCAGATAATAAGTCACATTCAGCACCACGCCTGGGCTTCTTTACTTAACACACAATTTAATAGACATATTTAAATTATCCCCACCCTTTTTTTTTTTTGCTGTATTTACTTGGCAGCGCTTTCCATAATAGTTCATCTCATCCACAACTGGAACCACAAACATTATAATGCATTTGATCTCTTTAAATCTGGTACATCCTGTGGGCTCGGGAGTAGATAAATCAGAATGTCAACTCTTGGGTTTTTATAAGGCAAAAACCCATAAAGTCATCCAAGAGTATAAATCTGTTTTAAGGAACTGTCACCTCCCCTGCCGCTGTCTTCTTGATGGGAAGCTGCACGGAAAGGGGCGGGAGAGGGGAGGCGGGCGACCTCATAGCCTAGAGGTGACGCGTCCTGAAGGAGTTTTAAGGAGCAGGACTACCCTGGAAACCCAGTCCCTGGGGGCCCCCCAGCTGCTGCATCAGCAGAATCAGGACCTGGTGAGAGGAAAGCCCTCCATCCCGCTCAAGGCGTCGCCCTGCAAGGCATTCTCGGAACCTTGAAATCTGGCGGTGGGGGCGGTATAGAAAGGGAACTGTTAATTTTCCATTTGCAGATGAGAAAACTGAGGCTCTGAGCAGCCCCAAAGCCACAAAGCCACGCAAGGGATTGAAATGACAAATACTGATGCTGAGCTGATCCCCCTCCTGCCCAAGGCTCTCGAGGCGGGCAGGTGGCGGTGGGAGCACTGAACACAGAGCTCTGAGGGTGCCGGTCCCCCTGGAGAGCTCTCTGGGTCTCCTTATTCCCAGGTCCATCCTGAGCAGCTGCTCGCAGAGGCCCCGGGGCCCTAACGAATGGGCCTGCCCTACCCCCACTTAGGTGGCCCTGCTGGCCCACACTGCACCCTCATCCGGCCCGGGAGCCCCCCCAGGAGGCCTCACTCAGGGAGCACAGAGAAGGCAGAGCCGGGCGGCCGCCACCAACCCTGCCTGAGTCTCCATCCCACGTGGAGACCTCCTGGGCCTGAACTACAGCTGACCCCCAGGTCCCTCCAACCACCCAGGCCGACAAAGCCAAGTCAGCAGCGTTCATTTCTTTTCCACCAGGGCTGGGAAGAACTTCCTGAAAACGGGGCCGCTGGTGCCTTTCCCTCCAGGCCCACCCACGTTCTCCCGAGGGAGGCGGAGGCAGGGAGGCCCAAAGTAAACAATTTCAAATAAAGCCACAAGCACAGGACAGGAAACAGAGCTGGCACCGTACATGCCGGCCTCTCCGTCCGTTAACCAAGCTCCCCACCTGCCCAGCCAACTCACAACTAGTTGTTTTCTGATGTGCACACCCTCAGCCTTCTGCCCAGGGGGCCACCAACAGCAGCTAGCACTTATTGAGCCCTTGCTGCATGCCAGGTACCTTCCAAGCACGGCCAGCCAGGCAGCCCTCTGCATGGAGCCCCATTATGGCTCCGTTTTACAAGCGAGGAAACCAGGGGCTCTGTGGAGCGACTATGCTTGCACAAGGCCACAGCGGCAGGTTTCAAATACAGTTGTGTCTGACTCTCAGCCACTCTGCTACATGGTCTCCCCACAGTAGAGCAGCAGTGGAAAAATGAGTCGATGGTCAAGGGATCTGTCAGCCCTCCAAGGTCACCTGCAAGGTCCTGGTCTGGGCCGCCAAGATCCAGCAAGGGCTCTGCTGACCTCTCTGACTTCACACTTGTCTCTGCAGCCACAAAGACCTTCATTCAGTCCCTTGAACTTCAAGTTTGCAAATCGTCACCCACCTCACTGGCTCCCCGCAGGCCTGAGCACCAAGGCCGCACAGGTCCCCACCCGTCCTTCCGCAGAGTTCCCCTCATTTTGCTGTCAGTGCACTTGGCGCTATGTTCACTCACACTCTTTTTTCTTTTTTTTTTTTTTGGCTCTACCTGCAGCACATGGAAGTTCCCGGGCCAGGGGTCAAACCTGTGCCTCAGTGGCAGCCCAAGACATCTCAGAGACAGTGCCAGATACTTAACCCACTGCGCCACAGTGGGAACTCCTACTTACACACTTCCAGGAAGATTTCTTTCTTTCTTTCCTTTTTTTTTCCTTTTAGGGCCTTACCTATGGCACTTGGAAGTTCCCAGGCTAGGGGTCGAATTATAGCTACAGCTGCCAGCCTACACCACAGCCACAGCAATGCCAGATCCGAACAGCATCTGCAAACTACACCACAGCTCACGGCAACGCTGGATCCTTAACCCACTGAGCAAAGCCAGGAATCAAACCCACATCCTTCTTGATACTAGTCGGGTTTGTTTCCACTGAGCCACTAGGGGAACTCCCATCCAGAAGGATTTCTGGCTCTCTGCCTCCCCAGGGATGCCTCATTTGCCCAGGACAGCAGCAAGAAGAGTCCACACATGCTGTTGCGGACTGAGCCCTCTCCCTCTCCCAACAAGAAGAGGGATCTAAGTCCCCTCCCCAGCTCCCCTCTGGCCTGGCTAGCCTTGGCAGCACCCTTGAACCCTAGAAGGCAACTGAAACTAGAACGCAGCTTCCTCCAGGTCTCCTGGGACACAACCACTGGGAACCCAATCGCCCAGCTAGGAGAAGCCCAAGCCACATGGAGAGAATGCAGGTGCTCCAGGCGACAGACCGGGCCGAGCTCCCTGCTGCCGGCACCGCTGCCAGCCTGGGGAGCGCCCCTGCCTTGCACACCCAACCCAGACAAGCGTGCCGAAGGCAGCAACCCCACCGCAGTGCGACGGCAACCACATAGGAAACACCAGGCGAGACCAGCCCACAGAAGTGTGCAAAGGAATAGCGGCTGCTTTAGGTCACTGAGTATAGGGGTGGTCACACGGCAAGAGGTAGCAGGGACACTGCCCCATAAGGACAGGAGTGTGTTTGGGTTTGTTTGGTACTCTTTCCCCAGCTCCTGGGACAGAGATACAGTAGGTGTTCAGTAAATGGTGAACAAGTAAATTAACTGGTTTCAAAGAAACAAGACTTTGGATTACCAAACAGGCAGGGACAGGGTGGGGTGGGGGAGTGGCTACAATGCTGTTTATCGTATGATGATAAGTATTAGGTTTAACGGTACGAAGCCGCCATCTTTGTAGGTCGAAAAAGCCAAATATTGGAGTTCCCATGGTGGCATGGCAGAAATGAATCCGACCAGCATCCATGAGGACACAGGTTCAATCCCTGCCCTCGATCAGTGAATTAAGGCATTGCCATGAGCTGTGGTGTAGGTCGAAAATGCGGCTCAGATCTGGCGTTGCTGTGGCTATGGCAGCAGCTGCAGCTCCAATTCGACTCCTAGCCTGGGAATTTCCATATGCCACGGGTGCGGCCTTCAAAAAAAGGCAAAAAAAGGTCAAATATTTGTGATCAAAAAGGGTTCGGCTGAATGTATGATGAGGCCACTCTGTCCTGCCAACTTCCTCTCCTACAGGGGTGGAGCCCACTGCCCACCACACCACACCTGTACGCTCCATAACCCCTGACTCCAAGACACGGACTTGGGGAATTTTCTGCAAGAAAGGACAGGCTGTTAAAAGACACTCCACCTTCATCGACTGTCATTAGAGAGTAGTGACTTTTCCCCACCGCAGCCAAACAGCCCCACGGAGCCACTGCCCCTGAGAAATGGGTTTCATTCAAGATGACAATTCGAGAAGAACAGCAGGACCCTACAGAAAAGGTGCACAGCGAGTGATGCTTAGAAAGAAAAGTAGCCCCATATCCCTTTGAGGGAAGAGACAGCAGGGCCCTAGTGGGCTCTGTCTCCTGCCGCACCTTGAGAGACGCTGACCACTGCAGGAGCCCTTCCTGGTACCCTTCACATCCTCCCAACCCAACATCCAGCATCCTTGGGAGGGAGATACAATTGATACTCCCCTTCGCAGAGCAGGGAACAAGGCTCAGGAGCACAGCCAAGCCACACACCCTGGGCAAGGCAGAGACTGGATTTGAACCCAGGCCTTCCGACTAGAGATCCTGACTCGTAACCACTACACGGGAGGACAAAAAGGGAATGCCTGTGAAAGTGCTGAGCAGGGGACAGCTGGCTGAGTCCAGTGCCAGAGAAAAAGGAAAGGGGAGAGGCCCCAGGGGGCCAGGCTGCCCGCAGGCTGCCAGGTCTGGGAACAGGACACTTCCTACCTTCTCAGCCGGGCTTCTTGCGCCCATGAGTCAGGGCTTTTGGGGCCTCGCCGCTCCCCAGGGCCAGCGAGAGCGGCCCGGCCCGAGAACACCAGTGAGGGGCTCCCCAGCTCTGGCCCCAGACCCCGGCCAGCACGCGAGAAGCCTGCCTCTTCTCCTTCCTGAGAAGGACCTGGGGATCACCCTGCCATCAGAGGGCCCTGGGCACCCTGAGGACTAATCCGGGACCACCAGGGGGCCGGCGTCTGGGACCCCAGGCTGAGCACCTGCCCAGTAAAGGCAGGAGGCGGGAAGCAGCCCCCACACACTTAGGGCAAAGAAAACAAGGGGAGAGCTTGAAAGGCGCGGGATAGCCCAATGACAATAATCACACACGTTCGTCCGTCCTCTCCTTCATTCGTCTCACAAATACTGATCGGGAGCTACAGCGTGGCCTAACCCACACACGTATTTGCTGCAACATACAGAATGCTCCCTGGTCTCCCATCTTGGTGTCCTCAAAGCCACACGAGTCCTGGCACAGAAAAGATGTTTCATCAACACGGGGTAAGTGAATGTGTGCCTAGTGAAGAAATGAACACCCAAATGGGGGTAGACCCGGTACGTGTCCAAAGCCCGGGCCGGCCTCCATCAGGGTCCCGGCTCCAGGCTTAGCTCTAGGACCCCCCACCTCACCCCATGAATGACCCTGACCATGTGACTTCTCCCACCTGAGGCTGACTCCTCAAATGTCCACGAGCTCGATCGTGATGGACACAGAAGGTCCTCTCCTGGCCCTCACGGCACGCACACAGATGCTGATGATGCAGGAGCCCTGCAGGGTCCCCAGGAGCCCGGGGGAGGCTGGAGCAAGAGCGGGTGGGCAGAGGAGGGTGTGGGCAAAAGTGCAAGACCAGGGTGCAGGGGAGGAGCAGAGAGAGGCCTGAAGGCCAGGAACGGTGCCAGGTGAGAGCAGGAAGCAGGAGAGTCAACCCTGGGGACCAGCTAAGCCCTGGGACGGTCTCCTCATCTCTTCCCTCAATCAGGCCTGGACAGGAGACCATCTCCCTCCACAGGAATCGGAACGGCCAGACAGTGAAGTCCAGGCTCATCCAGGGCCTGCCCGGAGAATCCAGCTGTACAGGGAGCACCAGGAGCACCAGTACAGGGGACTCCGGTGCGGCTGGTGGAACCAAGCTGTTTCTGCTGTTTCTTCTGTGGTCATGAAGCCACAACACACACGAACAGCAGCTGGAGTTGCGTTCCAGGGACTGTGTCCAGATAATGGAGGGAGCATGGAAAAGAATCACAAGGAGTTCCCCTTGTGGCTCAGCGGGTTACGAGCCTGACTAGTATCCATGAGGACTCAGGTTTGATCCCTGGCCTCGCTCAGTGGGTTAAGGATCCGGCGTTGTCGTGAGCTATGGTGTAGGTTGCAGACGCGGCTCGGATCCCGCGTTACTGTGGCTGTGGCGAAGGCCGGCGGCTGTAGCTCCGATTAGACCCCTAGCCTGGGAACCTCCATATGCCGTGGGTGGGCCCTAAAAAGCAAAAAAAAAAAAAAAAAAAAGGAAGAAGAAAAAGAAAAGAATCACAGACTCTGTAGTCAGGCTGTCTGGGTTCAAATCCACTTGCCACCACTTAACAGATGGGGGGACCTTGGATAAGTCACTTACACTCCCTGAGAAAAATTTTCAGGGGGTTAAATGATTTTAATGAGGTAGTATGTACAGAGCCCGGTACCTGGCCACACAGTGAAACCCAAGAAAACAGCAGCTACAGTTACTGCTTTTGCTGCTGTTACCATTCAAAGCGACACATGCGGCATCATGACTAAGACCAGAGTTGGAGATGTCACACCACATGAGAGCTTCTGGCAGGAGGCCCCGTGGGGTCCCGGTGATGGAGACTAGCAAGGCACATGCTCCCCTGAAAGCCACAAAAATGTCCATCCAGACAAAACAAACAAACAAAAATCCGCTGTACCAGGAGGGGAAGTCCCGCCTCGTGGCTGGGCTCCCCTTTCCATGCTGTGTGACCTCGACTAAGTGACAAGCCCACCTCGTCCAGGCAACGGCGGGACCCCGGCAGGGGGAGGTCTGCTTACAATTCACAAGCCCACCTGTCCCGCGCTCTCCCCTGGTCCCCACGCCGCCCACGACTGGGGGCCTCCCGGTAGAATTCACGGTCCAGGCGGGCGTCTACCGCTTCCAGAGTGTTTATCCTGGGCCAATATTTTGCTTTAATAGGGAACGCACACTCTGCCCTAACAGCCCATATGTTTCCTACAAACGGCTTCACCAGCAGCGCGTTCCCACGGGCCCGCGTGGGAGGAAGCCCTTTCAGAACGTGGGCACCGGGTCAGACCCCCGGCAGAACCTCAGCCGGGCGTTCGGGCCCCGCTTGCCGAGGAGGACACGTCTCTGCGAACACATTCATCCGCTCGCCCGGGCTGGTGGGATGGAGGAAGGGCGCTGGGCGAGGAGCCTGCCAACCCCAGTTAGACACTCTGCTTGTGCATCCACTGCTGGCCCCAAATTCCACCAGGCAGCCACCATTTATCTTCAGGTTTAAAATATTTGCAGTGCAGGCAGCAGGGTAACATTTAACACTTAGCCTTAAAGGGGCCCCTTGGCAGCAGAGCTGTAGGCAAATATTTTAACACGTAATTTGCTGTCCAAGTTGCACTTCTGAAATAAAGAAGCAACCTCCGTATGGCGGCCTTGGGGGTAAGGGGAGCGCCCGGTGCTCCCCTGTCAGTGACGATGGCTCTGAGGGTGGAATTTCAAAGCCACGACCACAGGCTGCATCACGCAAGCCGTGCCCGCGTGCTCCATCCTGGCTGATGATGCGAGACCGGGCGCAGGGTCCCCACTCTTCCCCAGTAGGTGGTTGACCGTGAAGATGACAAGACCTTCCAGAGAGTGTCTCTAAAGTTAAATGAACCTGAAGCCAAAATGATGGGCAGTGGGACAGTAAGCACTTGCCTCAGACCAGACCTTCCAATTCATTTGCATCCTTCACCCCATCAGGTGAAGATGTAAGGGGTGGCCCAGTAAGGGAGATGTGACATCAGACCTACTTTATGGAGGGCAAAACCGAGGCTCAGACGGCTCACTCTGTCACTCGGATCACGCGGGGACCAAAGCTCATGACTCCAAGGCCCTCACCCTTACACAAACGAGCTGAATGGGCTGGGGGAGCGACGGACACCTACCCAAGGGCGTGGCCCCTGCTCAAATCCTCTACATGGTCACCATACAGAAAGACCCAGTACAGACATTAGCTGTTTTTCTTAAAATATGGAAATCCACATTTTGATGTGAAATTGCTGGATTTTTAAGTGCTGACTTCAATTTTTAAGGAACATGGCATGGGTGAGACAACAGGCCTTGGAGGGCTGGAGGCAGCCTGGTGGCGGGGCGGTCTTTGTCATGGAGCAAGCCCCGCAAGAGTCACTGGGCCCCCTTGAACCACACAGGGCTGTGCAGCAATGCAAGTGTCCCTTCTTTAGAGATTCAGGTCTGGGTTCAAGTTCCTTCCTGTGTGACTTCGGTTGCTTTTACACTTCTAGGTCTGTTTCATCACTTAGAAAATGAGGACAATATTACCTCCTCACACTCAGGTTGCAGGAGCTCCCTCCCAGGCGACCCTGCCCCAGGTCTCCGCCTCCCAGGTCCTGGTTAACAGTAAACTCTCCAAAAGTTGAAGTCATATCAGGCGCAAATCCTCCACCTCTCTAGTCAGCAAACATTTTTCTGAGCACCTACTATGTGCCAGCTG
This sequence comes from Catagonus wagneri, assembly GCA_004024745.2. Lineage (NCBI taxonomy): Eukaryota > Metazoa > Chordata > Mammalia > Artiodactyla > Tayassuidae > Catagonus > Catagonus wagneri. The sequence goes on from PVHT020000179.1 coordinate 1,269,451, forward strand.
CTGCTCTAGGTACTATAGACGCACCAAAGAACAAAGCCAAGCTGCTCACCCTGTGAGGCTGACATGGGTCGCAGGCACCTCGCCCTTTATGGGCAAATACATGCTGAATGGATGCTTGACTCTCGGCTCCCAGGAATGTTCAAGTGCAAGTGCTTAGCTCAAGGCACAAAGGCAGAGATGGCAGCTCCCCCCACACCTGGCTCCTACCTGTGATGGGTAAGGAAGGAGCAAAAAGAAACGAGGGTAGATGGTTGGGAGGGAACGTGGGAGGAGTGGGGCTGGAAGGGGAGAAAAAGTGATCATAAACACCTCCACCAAAAAGGAAAAAAAAAAAAGAAATTCTATTTTTCCAGCCAGTCCTTAGCGGCGTCGCTCCTCCGAACCGCACAATCTTAATAAAACTGATCTCGCCGCATGCAGTAATGAAGAACAGTCGGACAAAGCCACCCTGGAACCATGAAAATTGTGCGCTGTTACCGCCTCATGACCTCCTGAGGCTGCGACCACTCTGCCCTCTCCTCGCTGTCATGTTTTGTCTCCGACGGCCACTGGGAAGGAGGAGACGGAGAAGCGGGCCAGAGGTAGGCGGAGGAGGGAGGACGCGGGGCAGCGTGGGGAGCTCGATAAATCCAGCTAATCTGTGGCCAGCGCCCTGGCCCGGCGCTCCTAATTGCTCCCAGTCCAGGAGCAGAACTCAAGGCGAGGAGGTGGGGAGACAGTCAGCCCCTGGTGGCCGCAGCAGAAAGAGGAGCCCTGGTGGCAGGGGGTGCGCGCGTGCGGGGGGGTGGCGTGTACCCCAAAGACAGGACGGGTGGCCAGGCTGAGCAACACTGGCTCATGGTCAAAGGCAGACGCAAGCAGCGCAGACGGAGCCCAGAGCCCCGGGACCACGCTGAGGCGGCTCAGGATCCAGGCAGGGCCCACGGTCTCTGGCTTTAGTAGCTTCTGTCCGTAAATGAAGGCATGGGCCATGGAGCAGAAATTTTTAAAACAGGCCACTCTAGTGACTCTTCACGGTGCCAGGGGCACAACACTGCCAGTTGCCCCACTCTGCATGCTGTAGAGGGTGAGCGGGGCTTTACAGGTGGAGTTTCGCTGTGAAAGCAGCAAGTGGGCAAAAGGACAATGATCCTTCACCCCCACAGGGCTGGCCCCCGACATGCGCTCTGGGTGCCCCTGGGCACCCGTCTTCCCTCTTACCACAGCAGTCATGGTCCTTCCCTTTGCAGGACAACACCACTGTCCCCGTGCCAGCGGGCAGGCTCCAAGGTCAGCGGCAGCTTTGTTCACTGGTTCCCCCTCCCCCATCCAGACCCCACCATCACAAAAGGTCTGGCAAATAGTATGTGATGCTTAATAAATGTACGTGAACCAGAAGTCCAAAAGGGCCCTTCCTACCCTAGCATTTCTTTCTTTTTTTTTTTTTTTTTTGACTTTTTATGGCCTCAGGTGCAGCCTAAGGAAGTTCCAGGCTAGGGATCAACTGGAGCTGCAGCTGCCAGCCTACAGCACAGCCACAGCAACTTGGGATCACAGCCACGCAACGCGGGATCCCAGCCGTGTCTGCGACCTACGCTGCAGCTTGCAGCAACACGGGATCCTGAACCCACTGAGGGAGGCCAGGGATCAAATCCGAATCTTCACCCACACTATCTCAGGTTCTAAACCCACTGAGCCATAAAGGGAACTCCTACCCTAGCATTTAAAGGTCCAGCTATGGGTCTGCACATCTCTGAGGAAAGTCGAGACAGTGGGTACTAAGCCAGAAACAGACCCCCGGTCCTGCCCACTGCCCCAGGACTCCCAGACTGGAAAGGGACTCCCCACCCTTGGACCTCAGGAACGGCTGCTGTAGCCCAGAGGCCAGCTGCCCACCCCACCCCACCCCCCAGTGACCTCCAGCCCAAGGTCTCCCCTCCAGCCCCGGGAGGGCCTCCGAGGCCAGGGACCCCACTCCCTCCAGCCACAGCGGTGAGGCTGTGTAGAGCCTTTTTTTTTTTTTTTTTGTCTTTGTGCCTTTTCTAGGGTCGCGCTCGCGGAATACGGAGGTTCCCAGGCTAGGGGTCTATTCGTAACTGTAGCGGCTGGCCTACACCAGAGCCACAGCAACGCCACATCTGAGCCGTGTCTGCAACCTACACCACAGCTCACGGCAACACAAGATCGTTAACCCACTGAGCGAGGCCACAGATCGAACCCACAACCTCATGGTTCCTAGTTGGATTTGTTAACCACTGAGCCACGATGGAAACTCTGAGCCTTTAAAAATCAGCAGGCATGGAGACAGCCTGGGGCCAGGCCAGTGCAGGGAACACCAAAGTGGTGCCTGGAGAAGAGGGAGTGCGTGTGATGAAGTGGTTTCACCACGTTGTTGCCGCTGAGGGAGAAGCCAGCGGTGCACAGATCGCTCCTTGGAAGTGGCTCCCACGGACCCCGCCACGGGAGGGCGGAGGCCCCAGCCCCTGCAAGGACCCTTACCCCCTACGCTTAACTTCATTCGCTCACGGAGGCCTCCAGCTTTCTGTTGACTTCCCTCCAGCCCCTAGAGGGGGCCTGCTCTCCCACAGGTGGGCTGTGAGGCATTCCGGAAGTCTCTAGAAACCTGGACCCAAAGGCAGCTGACAGGACAAAGCCTCAGCCCGTCCAAGGGGTCTCGGCGGGAACTGAGCCATTCATCAGAGGGCAGGTCCCTCTCTGATGCATCGAGGTGGGGAGCTGGCCCCCGCCTACACCCGCCAATCAGAGCAAAACCTGCTTGGAGCCTAAGCCGAGCCCAGACCTGGAGAGGATTAACCACGGGTCAAAGGTCAAGTGGGCAGCGCCAAGCACCCTTCCAGACCCACCCCAGGGGCCAGACCACCGTGGCCAATATCCGCGTGATCTATATGCAGACGCACACCCACGCCCCATCAGCACCCCCTGCTCCTCCTCAAACCATCACTTAACTCGGATTTCAAACTGCTTGCGATGTTCTTTAGTCAACATGCAGCAGAAACCTTTTATTAAATGCTGCTAATTTTTTATTGATCACACTGTGAATCATTTCATTTTCCATTACCGCAAATGTCTCCTATCAGGACTCCACGCGCTTACGTTTCTTTATTCCGTCTCAAGCAACTTGTCACTTTTAATCAGTTTGACGTTTCCGTACTGCTCCAAAATGAGAAAGCGGGGGTCTCTGTATCATTGCCGCTTTTGTTTAAAGAAATTAAAAAAGTTTCCATACAGGAAGGGTTATTATACTTGGAATAAATATACATGAATCAAATTCAGATGAAATCCCTCCCTGACTCTAACCAATTTTCACGTTAGCTTTTATAATTTTTTTAGGTTTATTTTCACGGAAAGACTATTCATAATTATTGCTCCTACTCTCCCCAAACACTTATGTTACTAAAGTGTGAAATGTCTTCTAACACAAAGACAGATCTCTGGGAAGTAATTACAGAAATGCATTCAGGGGCAATAATTCTATATTAGCTGTCAGCAGCAGACATCCTCTGAAAGGCACTTGTTATGAAGGAATTATTTGTGTAACCATTGAAGGCATGGCAGGCAAGCCCACACTGAAAGCCTGCGTTTGACCAGAAGCTCGGGCTCCCTCATCAAGGGTCAAATTAAGTTTAAATCATTACCTTGAAGCCAAGCAAAGGCGTACCTGACTGTCTATTGTGGAGACGGTTTTTGAGACGCACTCGAGTGCAACGTGGCCTTCCCGTTCCCAGCGTGGTGCAATTACCCCGAGTCTCAAAAGGATTCTGCCAGGAGCTTGTCACAATAGGGAGAGAGGAGGTGGCAGGGTGTCTGTTAAATGCTAACTCATGTCACCAAACAGAGTTTTCAAGAATTATAAATTGCCGAGATGCCTGGCAGCTCACCCCCTCGCGTTAAGAAGAGGCCAGGATATGATCGGGAAAGCACGAGAATTTGCATCAAAGGCAGGAAGGGACTCTGTGGGGAGCCAGTGGAGATGGGGGGGGACCCAGTGGACTCTCTCCTCGTCCCGTTGAAGGTACAGCTAGGGTCTGGGCGGTGATGCCAGCTCCCTCTACAGCGGGGGAGTACCCTGAAATGAAGGCACGTGGCGACACCACTGGAGAGGACCAAGGAGATGCCTACATTTTTTTTTTTTTTTTTTTTGCCTTTTTAGGGCTGCACTCACAGCATATGGAACTTCCCAAGCCAGGGGTTGAATCAGAGCTGCAGCTTTCAGCAACACCGTATCCTTAACCCACTGAGCGGGACCAGGGATCAGACCTGCAACTTCATGGATGCTAGTCGGGTTCATTACCACTGAGCCACGACAGGAACTCCCAACTCTCCTTTTTTTAACTTTTTTTTTTTTTTTTGGCTGTGCCCACAACATGTGGAAGTTCCCAGGCCAGGGATTGCACGCTCGCCACAGCAGCAACCTGAGCTGCTACAGTGACAATGCTGGATCCTCAACCCACTGCACCACAAGAGAACTCCAGTCCCCAACTCTTGGCGTGACCTTGGACCAGTCCAGCCCTCTGCTCTCTGAGCCTCAGTCTCCCCATCGGTAACAACATCCTGCATCAACACCATGTTGAGGGCAATGGCTGAGTGACTAGAAACCAGGAAGGCGCAGCCTTAGCCCCCTCTTGTCCGGGAGCCTTGTCCTCCCACCTCCAAAATGGCAGGACTGATTCTGGAGCCACTGAAAGAGTCGCCTGGGGAGAAAGCATGGGGAGAAGGGCAGAGGGTCTTCCCAGTTCCCTGGGGTCCACAGACACAGCAGGGGATTGCTGAGTCCACCTCCCACAAGCCTCGGTTTCCTCATCTCTAAAAAGGACACGCTGAAGATCACTGCCCTGGGTTGTGCTCATAAATTCAAGCGTGAAACCCAAACCTAGGCTAACCTGCTCGCCTACTGTTGTTGCCAAGGAGACAGGTGCTTTCTAAGAAAACTCAGGGCCAAAAGCAAAAGAGTCACTTCCCCTTACTGGTGCAGGGCCAAGCTACCCTGGGCAGTGCCCACAGTTCTCTGTCCCCGACTGACAGACGGGGGCGGGGGTTGCAAAGGGCGTTTGAGCCATGCCCTTTGACCCAATCATTTTACGTCAAGGCATATCTGCCAGAACATTCCTGTACCTGAGTTCACTGTGAGAACATCCACTCCAGAATTATTTGTAATAATACAAATCAGACCATATCTACAGTTCCACGACAGGAGATGGATAAACTGTGGCACGTTCAGAGAGGGCACCGTGCAGCCATTGAAACCAGTAACACTGATTTTAGGAGTTCCTGTCGTGGCTCAGCGGAAATGAATCTGACTAGCATCCATGAGGACGTAGGTTCGATTCCTGGCCTCGCTTAGTGGGTTAAGGATCTGGCATTGCTGTGGCTGTGGTGTAGGCTGACAGCTACAGCTCCAATTAGCCCCCTAGCCAGGGATCCTCTTTATGCCGTGCGTGTGGCCCGAAAAAAAAGAGAAAAAAGCAGAGATTTTTTTTTGATACAGATATTTTGTTGATACGGATTACTCCTGTATCAACAAGGAGTAATCTTCCAAACATCACTAAGAGAGAGAAAAAGCATGTTGCAAAGATAAACTATGGAAATATGACAAAATGCAGCATTTACGGAAAGTCTAAAGCATGTATACCAGTAGTATTGATATATCATTCATCTGAATTTGAAGAAGAAAGACATGCATGGAAACGATAAATGCCAGGCCTAGGGGAGGGAGAAGAAGACGACTGGGAGCTCCATTGGGTGAACGGTACGTCCTAGGCGGCCGTTATTCTCTTATGTACGTGAAATATTTCATGATAGAAAAAAACAATAGCTGAGTCACTAAAAATATTTAAAAGGACAAATGATGAATGAATCGAGGAATCACAAGAAAGCATAGAATTTCAGGTGGAGAAGGTTCCAGAGAAAAGACAGCTTTCAGAATGTAAGAGTCAAGATTCTGTTCCGACATTGTGGGGAAAGTCAGTGGAAGGGGCCAGGGCTGGTCCTCTGGTCTGTGGATCTTACCGCAGCCCTGTGCTCCTCTCCCTCCATCCAGGAGGACGGGGATGGACAGGGAGGAGCGGAGGAGGGAGGGGAGTTTCTGGCTTGAAAAAATAAATGGCACCCAAGGACTTGGCTCTGCCTAGGCAGGTACTTCTGTTTTGTTCACTGCAGAATCGCCAGCAATTAAAACAGTACCTGGAACATAGCAGGTACCTAAAAACTATGTGCTAAGTGAATGAATGAATGAATGAATGACTATGGACTGAGATGAATTAAAGTCATGCACCTCCATGCCTTAGAGCAGACCCTCTTGGACAGGATCCCTTTGCTGCACAACACCAAGGCAGTCACATTTTAAGCAAATGCAGATTTTTCAACCCCGAGTCTTTAAAAAATAAAACAAAAATCAATGCTCCAACTCTGACTTCTCACCAATTTTCTGACCCTCCCCATGGGCACGCTGAGATTGTGAGTCATGGCTGAGTCTGGAAGACCACCTTTGGGAAGATGAGAACGGAAAACAGTCAAATTTAAGGAGGAGCCAGCCAGGTACTGACTAAAACGCGTCCCTGCCCACCCCCCTTCCATGAATGCACAGCAAATGGAAAAAATTACTCAAACTCTCTCTGCTGGAGAGCGTCTGATGGCTGGGCCGACCAAAAGGAGCCGGTTGCTAAGAAATTACGCCGGGCGACGTCAGATGATCACTCGCTACAGGCGAGATACAGCCAGGGTCAGAGTCCAAAACGGTTTTTGGAAGTCTTTCCAGCAAAACCCCTTTTCTGTGCAGGAGGAAGAGGAAAAGGAGCCATCTTGTCGGGCACCCACTGTGAGGCCTACCCTGCGAGGTAGGGACGCTCATCAGCTTCAACGACAGATAAGGAAACGGAGACCCGGGGAGGGCAAGGGCGCACAGCTAGAGGATGACAGAGCAGGGATTCCAGTCTCCCATTGGCTGCTGCTCCTTCCGAGCATGGACGTGCCTCCCAGGCTGCCAGGTCTGGGCTGCAGATGCAGCCTGCAGCCTTCCACGTGGAGAACACAGAGTTTCCATAGGGTCCCGGCAGTGCCATCTCATCTCAGCCACATTAAGAGATGAGGCAGGCGGATATCATCTGCTTCTCAAACCAAGGTACCAGCCCAGGAGGGTGACCAGTGGGGTACCAAGATCTACCAAAAAAGGCATGAGTCTCAGGGGGCGAAGCCCATGGGAGATCCAAGCTAAGAAGGGCACAAGGACCCCGGGGTGGTTGCAGAGGCCAGCCCAGAAAAGCCCACGCTGCAGCCTCAGCCCATATTGCCAACAGAAATCCACTATTCCCGACCCCAGGGCTGATGCTGGGCATAGATCCGGCCGGCCAGCGGGCCTACGTCACTTTCTCCCCAGAACGGTTTCTGCATTTCCGAGTCTCTCTTTCCCACAAAAATGAAGCTTTGCTATTTTTTCTGATGACAAAGATAACTGTGTCTAGCGTCGTACGGAGATGTATAAAGAAAGCAGTCAGGGGAGTTCCCTTGGCGGCTCAGCGGAAACGAATCCGACTAGGAACCATGAGGTTGAGGGTTCGATCCCTGCCTTTGCTCAGTGGGTTAAGGATCCGGCAGACGCAACTCGGATCTGGCATTGCTGGGGCTGGGGCTGGGGCTGCAGCTCTGATTAGATCCCTAACTAGGAACCTCCATATGCCGCTGGTGTGGCCCTAAAAAGCAAAAAAATAAATAAAAAAAATAAAGGAAAAGAAAAGAAAGTAGTCAAAATGACCTGAAACCTCCCACTTAGAGGTTTGCGCTGTGACCACTTCGATGAATAAGATCTTGCCTTTCCAGACACACACAGCGATCACCGGATGAGAGTGGAGTCCTGAGCTTCACGCCCACCTGTAACCTTTTCACACCTGGCACAGAGGTCATCACTTCCTGGGGTCTCGGCACCGGCCTCGACAGCTTCATCCAGAGGGAAAACTCAAGCTTCCCAACTCCCAGTTACACAGAAACAGGTCCCAGGAACAAACCGGGGAGAGGTGGGCTTGTTCAACCTTAGAAAAAGTTGCCTTGCTCTGAAAATGGGTTCACCCTGGAGTCTGTGGGTTAACAGTGTGGTTTCTGGAAATACAGGTCAAGGGCTACCTAAGCATCACCTGGAGGGAGATCCTGTTAAAATGCAGATCCGGCAGCCCTTCTCTGAATACGAGGCCTGGAAATCTGTATTTAACAAGCCTGTTCGTATCCCCTCCCCTAGTACTGCCCCAGTGTCTTTAAAGTAGAATTGAAATAATAATGATTCTTAGGAGTTCCCGTTGCAGCTCAGCCGCAAGGAACCCGACTAGTAACCTTGAGGACATGGGTTTGATCCCTGGCTTCACTCCGTGGGTTAAGGATCTGGCGTTGCTGTGAGCTGTGGTGCAGGTCGCAGACGCGGCTCGGATCCCACATGGCTATGGCTGTGGCTGTGGTGCAGGCCGGCAGCTGCAGCTCTGAATCGACCTCTAGCCTGGGAACTTCCATATGCTGCAGGTTTTTGGCCCTAAAAAGATTTAAAAAATAATAATAATAATGACTCTCCAACATGATTTTTCAGTCATGACGTTGGACCAGAAGGCTAACAATGACTCCCATGAAAAAGAACTCGCTGGTGCACCAGCTCTGATGCACGGGGTCAGATCTGCGGGACAGCACTGCCCAGAGCTCAGCCTTCCTCTCCCCGCACCGTCCTGGCCCAGCACCGCCCACTGCATCTGTGCAGGGGACAAAGAACCTGTAGAGGAGAGTGTGGGCAAGCGGCCTCGCAAAGACGGATGCCCTCATCCTACGACCCCACAAAGTTGTCCAAGAGCCCCGTCTCTGGGGAGCACTCACTCATGTGCACACGCATACACGCTCGTGCACGCGCACCATCACAGTCCTGCTCGGCGGGAGTGAGTAGAGTCTTCACACCCACTGATCCCAGGGGAAGTGTAAGGAGATTCCCGCTCTGAGAATTCTCAGTTGGTGGCTTCCTTTCCTCTCTTCTCCATCAAATACCACAGGAAGTTTTTTCCTTTCCGAGTCACGAAATTGGGAGGCTTCCTGGGTTGCGTCACCAAGCACGGGACCCAAGTCACTCCTGCCGGCCCCCAGGGGCCGATCCAGAAGGTTTTCAGGAAGCCCCTGATTCTTCTGTCCTTGGAGGAGCCCAGGTGGGGGAAGTGAGCTGGATGTTTCTGGGAATTAGGCCCCTCTGGGGGACACCTTCCCCTCTCTCTGCCAGCTGCCAGCTCTGAATCACAGAAGGCCGCACCAGCAGCCACAGGAAGAAGGGCCCAGGCCCCCAGGGCCAGCCTCGTGCTCCTTTCCAGAAGACAGATGCCATGGGAGCATTTAAGACACATCCATTCATTCACAAAACACTTATGGAGACCTACTATGCGCCAGGGGCTGTCCCAGGACACAGCAGGGATGGAGGCAGGAAGCTGGGCCAGGGGAGTTTACCCTTTCAGCAGGGAGAGAGACAGAGGATACACGGAGAACAAATCACTTCCACGAGTGATTCGGAAATTAAAAAAATGGTGGGGGAGTTGGCCTGGTAGCTCAGCGGATTAAAAACCTGACACAGTGTCTGAGAGGATGAGGGTTCAATCCCTGGCCTTGCTCAGTGGGTTAAGGATCCTGCATTGCTGTGAGCTATAGCGTAGTTCACAGACGCAGCTCAGATCTGACGTTGCTGTGGCTGTGGCCAGTGGCTGCAGCTCCAATTTGACCCCTAGCTTGGGAATTTCCATATGCCATGAATAAAGAAAAAAGAGGTGGAAAAAAGAGGGGTGGGGACTGGAGGAGACTGGCTTTAGCTTAGGCGGGGTATCAGGAAGGGCCGCTCTGCAGGGGGCAGGAGCTGAGCCACGGGTGTGGGTGGGGGACACCAAGAAGGAATCAGGTGATCAAAACATGGAGAAGGGCATCCTGAGGCAAGGAGAGTGAGCACAAAGGCCCCTGAAGTGATGGCGCATCGGATTCATTCCAAGAAGTGAGAGGACGACAGGGTATCTACAGCCAGAGCAGGGAGTGCAGTCCTGGGCCAGATCTGATCAGAAGGAGCACAGAATCGGTGCATCTTTTTTTGGGTGGGTATCTTTTTAGGGCCGCACTCACGGCATATGGGGGTTCCCAGGCTAGGGGTCGAATCAGAGCTACAGCTGCCGGCCTGCACCACAGCCATAGCAATGCCAAATCCGAGCCGCATCTGGGACCTACACCACAGCTCACGGCAATATCGGATCCTTAACCCACTGAGCGAGGCCAGGGATCAGACTTGCATCCTCATGGATACTAGTTGGGTTCGCGTCTGCTGAGCCACAACAGGGACTCCAAGAATCAGTGCAAATATGAAAAATCCAGAGTGAATCTGGATGGACTCGGAGCCTCCAGACTTTAATTCATCTTGGGTCAAATCGTACTGGCAAACTTTTTAAACACCAGAGGGCCACGTCAGCAGGATGCAATAGCTCTGGGCAAAGTGTAGTGGCTGGGGCACGGGCTGCCAGGTCAGACCCGGGTTCACATCCCACCCCTACCACAGTCAGACAAGTCTTCTGATTTATCAAAGATGCAATTATATTCAAAGCCATGCTGGTCTTCCAAGTGTCAGACCACACACACACACACACACACACACACACACAGCCTCTACCTAACAATACAATGGTGGGATCTGCTTCACCAAATGGTGGGGTTGGGGGCTGCCCAGCTCGGACGGTGATGAGGTTTTCACTTCCCCTCAAGGACAAGGCTCTTAGCCAAGACTCCAGAGCACGAAGGTGGCATAGTAAGAGCATCAAGCTCATCTTGGGACCCCTAGTCTTGCCCACTCGGGCTATCCTCACCCATCTCAGGATACTCACCTCCAAACTGAGTTTCGAGAGAAGAAAAACTGGACCGAGGGGACTATCACTGAGTGACAGCGTCACCCACCCTGCCCATTAGCCCAGGAATCTAAGAATTTGGGCCACTGTGTCAGGGCCGGAGCCCAGGAAGGCATTTGAAATAGGTGGCCTGGTGCAGCACCCAGCTTCCATGGATGCCAGCCAACAACCGCACCCGGAGGGGGACCCCAGCACTGGCCCTCTCCTGACCCCACCCTGCTGGGCTCAGGCTGGGTGGCACTCAGCAGCCCTGCATAGGCCTGTGAATACAGCTCCGATTCGACCCCTAGCCTGGGAACTTTTATATGCCGCAGGTGCGGCCCTAAAAAAATTTTTTTTTAATTGAAAAAAAAGAGAGAGAGACAAGGCCAGACATTTGGGTTTCATAGCTTCTCCCTGTGTGACAGGACAGCGACAATGCACACCCCACCTCTATCTACTTTCCGTCCCCTTGGCACTCAGGACCTTATTGCTTTTATTGTTCACTGTCTCCTGACACCCAATCCAACGTAAGCTCCAGGAGGGCAGGAATCTCCACCTGGGGTCACTGATTAAGGCTTGGCCTCGAGAAGGTTCTCGACTAAGTAATTATTGGCACTCATTACGTGCTCAATAAACCTGAGACCGGGGCTGCCACCGGGGTCCAGGCTGCTTGGGAAGGAGACGAGCCTCACATCCCTGGGGAATTTCAGGCAGAGCCTGGAAGAAAACACGCTGGGGACTGTTGATACCAGAAGGGGCTTAGACGATGGTGGCTTCCAGGCGCTCTCCAGTTCCAACAGTTTCTAGACCTGCCTCTGCCCAGCGCCTGGGGGCGGCCAGCTCCCGTCACCGCTGGACAGCCAAGGACAGACAGGGTCTGCGGGGCCAGGGCGCATGTGCACACAGAGTTCAGACAGCTGCCTCAATTTCTGGACCACTAGCGGTTTATTAACACCACAGAGTGCAGCCCCTTACAATAATGCTTAATGAGAGATGGAATCATTGGGGGGGGGGTGAAAGTGGGGGCAGGGGTCTGAAGGAAAGAAAAAACTTTTCTGCCAACATTGTGAGTTGAGTGCCAGGCAGAATGGACTTAAATCCTCTCTCAAAGGCCCCCCCCTGGGCAGGGCACTTCCTGCAGACAATTGGAACTCGGCCTGTAGGGCTCGACTTCCTTTGTGTTAACTAATTTCTGACTCGGGGTTTTCGGCTATTTATTTCTAGAACAATACAGTCACGGCAACAGCCGCCAGCACGGCAACCTTCCTGGCGGTGACAGTGTGCCCTCCCCTGCTTTCCTCCGAGGCAGAGTGAGGGGGAGGTGTGAAAAGCCATCTAAGAGGTGGGGAGAAGGGGTCCAGCCTGCCCTCCCCAAGTCCAAGTCCATTTCCAGCTCTGTAGAGACAGAGGTCAAAAGAGAGGACCCCAGAGGGGTCTTGAAGACCCAAGATTTCAGATCAGGCAAGCGACCGAGGGGGGGACAGAGGATCCGCCCCCCAGAAGGAACCCTTCCTCATTCAGTAATTAACCCAAGTTCCCGGAGCCCTTCCGCAAGCGAGCAAGTGCGCCCGCCTGTTTTCCCCTTTCTGTAATCTTTTTCTAATTTGCGTTGCGCTTCCTGCTTCCTCCGAAAGCCACCTTAATTGGAAACTCTTTCCTTCACAAGGAAAGTTCCTCTCTGCTCTCTGAGGACACCTATCGAGGGTGGAACCAGGCTCTTCCGTAATAATTCTTACCAGACATGGCTAATAATGACCCTCTTTCGCTAATGAAAAAAACACACATGCACACATTGTGGCTGCTGTAATTAAGCTTGTGACGCGTTGAGTTGGAGGGAAATTAGATTTATTTACATGCTGTTCTGTTGCTGATGAAGCACTAGCTATCAGGAAGGCTTCTAATTAACCCTCGTTTAGAGGCTGTGCTCTCTGCGCCTCCTTCCCGCTACGTACCCTTTGTAAATTGCACTTGGTTAAAAATAATAATAATCATCATTAGCCATTCTTAGAGTTCATTCTCTCCAGTAACTCTCTTTAATCCTCGAGCTGTGTTGCCCAGATGCTGACAGTAATAAAATGCCTGAAAGATTTCAGTTCTAAGCTGTAATCACGTCAATTCACCAGCCAATGAGGGTTACAGGAGGGCCTGCCCCCGGCACTCAGCAGATCAGAAGTGGAGCCAGGGACAGGCCTGCCTCGGAGAAGGTTGGGATGATCAGAAAGGAACTGGGGGAGTAGTTGGTTGAGAGAGAAATAACAGCCGAGGGCCTGGCTGGAAGCAGGCTGCGCTCAGGTTGAGGTGGAAGAAACAGAGGACTTGAAGGGCTGAGACAGGCAGGAGAAGCAGGTGCAGCGTTTAGGCAAGATCGGGGCAGAGCCCACAGAGGCGACTGGAAACCTCGACGTCCAACCTTCAGAACAGACTTGCTGCCCCGTGACTGGCTGCTTCCTCCGCCTGGGTGTGTGTGCAGCTACCTCTGGAAAAGCAAGAGGCCCAGGATGCCAGGGCTAGAAGCACACGGGTCCAGGGCTAGGCATTCACATCCTGGAAGGCCTGGGTCCTTGGAACCTGGTTTCCAGGAAGCAGTGTGCATCTAACAAGGGTGTCCACCACCATTAACCACAGCCCCTTGGATCCGAGAGGCCGCCAAATGCATAACACCCACGAACTTGATGGCTTTTTTAGCGGCGGGGGGAGTCATTTCATTAGACATGCACGTATTAAAGTGCGCCCCCAATTTCAGAAACGTGAGACTATGATAAACTTAGACTCAAAGCAAGGTGACAATCAAGTCTTCAGAGGGCAGCCTTGCCAGAGGCCAGACCCTGTCTGAAATAGGCAGCAGTGGGCAAGCTCCCCGCTCCGTGTGCCACTGACGCCAAGGCAGGAGCGTCCGGGCAGTCACAGCCGGCTCCGGGCGCCACCACGTCTCAGGGTCCTCCCTCCCTTCCAGCTGGATGGCTCAAGTGTCCCTGCCCTTCCCTTCAGGTTCCCCTGGGAAGCTTCACGTTGGAAGATGGAGACACCTCACCTAGACCAGCTCTTTCCTGGTCAAGGCCACGGCCTCCAGCATCCCTCCTGAGGGCTGTCTGGGGGCCATCGGCAGGAGGGAGGTGGTTGTGACGGTCACCACTCCCAGGGCACTGCCAGGCAATGGGGTTTTTGATGGAGAGAAGGGGGCACAGACGAGCTGGCAGCAAGGGGACAACACGCATCCTGAGCCGGGATCCTCGTGAGCACCTCCGGCAACAGGGAGATGGGAGTGGGGGAGGGCGGCGTGAACAGGAAAGGCTTCAGGACTCGAGTCCACACAGCTGCTTGAGTTTTCTCATAAAGCACATGGGGTTTTTAAAAGCCTAAGACCTGCTGAAAGATGGCACAGCTCTAGACTAGAGTGAGGAGGGGACAGTTCTCATTCCATGTCACCAACACTTAGTAAACTTAGGCCTGAGTAGTGTTCTGTTTTCCTTCCAAAGGACTTGCCACGTGGTACCATGACTGTTATTTCTTTTCCCGCCACTCGCAGAACGTGTGAAAGTTCCCGGACCAGGGATCGAACTGGAGCCACAGCAGTGACGACAGCAAGTCTTTAACCACTAAGCCGCCCCAGAACTCCTGTATCTGTTGCATTTAACAATAAAGCAGTTGAAAAAAATAATAAAAGGGGAGCTCCCGCTACGGCACAGCAGGTTAAGGATCCGGTGTTGTCTCTGCAGCAGCCTGGGTTGTTGCGGAGGTGCGGGTTTGATCTCCAGCCTGGGAACTCTTCCATATGCCGCGGGTGTCGCCCAAAAAAATAAATAAATAATAAATAATAGCAGTATTGAAAGGAAAGCTTGCTCTACCGCGGAGCTGATACAACCCAAGGGCGGCATGTGGCTGGAAGGTAACAGGAAGGCAGCCCAGGCTGGAAGGTTACAGGTGGGACTGCGACAGACAGGCCACCTGCACGGGACTCTGGAAGTGCTATTGGTTTGAAATGAGTTTGGGGCCCGTCTCCCGGGTTAGGTCCGCTCCACGTCTCCCCCTTTAGGCATCAGGCTCCCTGAGGGAAGTGGCCCTGTCTGCCACAGGAGTCAGCAGCACCCTGCTCCCTGGCCCTGTTCTCTTCACTGTGCAGAGTCGTAAAGAGAGATTTCTGGCAGGAACACCGTCCCCTCGCACCGCCCCCACCAGGGTTTTAAGCTCCACAGGGCCAGGGTCACTTCTGACTTGCTTACACAGAGCCTGGTGTTTGCTGAATGAATGAGTGAATGAATGAGCCACCCTTCCATCAAAGCTGTCCTCTCTGTTACATTCCAAGGATCAGAAACCACACCTGCCTGACTTAACATGGACTCATCAGTGCTTAAGCCAGGGCTCGGCACCTGGAAGCGCCCCAATATATCCTTACGAAACAAATGAATGGGGGAAAAAAAACTGTTCTAGGAATAAAGGATACAAAAATGACCAAGACACGGCCCTTCCATCAAAGACTTCCTCATCTAACAAGGAGAGACACAGACCAGACCACGTGATGAAGGCAGAGGCAGAAAATGAGCAGGGGAGACGGGCGTGCAGGAGGGGCTATGAAGGGTGAGGGGGAATCAGGGAGGGCGCCCCGGAAGAGAGGACACGGAGCCCATTCTCGAAGGAAAAGCCAGAAAGTATCCCCAGTGGGAGGCAGGCAGCACCTTCTGGGAAGTGGCCAGGGTCTCCGCTCCCCCACTGGCTTCTCTCCACGCCATCTGCCCTATCGGCTGCTTCCACCAAGAGTCGTCTTCCGCAAACCCTCATCTCATGCCACGGTTACCACCTAAACACACACACACACACACACACACACACACACACACACACACACACACACACACAAACCCCCCAAGAAAGCACTTGGCCTCCCTAATACAGTGTGACCTGGGACAAGTTACTTAACCTCTCTGAGGCTTCTTCGACAGTAAAAGGGAGATGATGACAAGGGTGCCTCAACTAGAGGGCATGCCAAAAACCACGGCAAGTACTCAGCACAGGACTGGGGACTGGCACTGAGAAGAGCTCCCGTCTGACTGCCCTGGTTATTACTCTAGACAGCATGCTTCAGAGAGAAGCAAACCTGAGCGTGTCCCCAGCTTGCTCACGCCTCACTAGTGTGGCTCCAGGATGTGCCACAGATTTCCTTTG
Organism: Catagonus wagneri; assembly: GCA_004024745.2. Lineage (NCBI taxonomy): Eukaryota > Metazoa > Chordata > Mammalia > Artiodactyla > Tayassuidae > Catagonus > Catagonus wagneri. Next base: position 1,285,473 of record PVHT020000179.1, read on the forward strand.
ATCTTGTTCAAAGGTAGAGTCTAACTCAGCAGGTCTGGGAGGGACCCAAAGTTGACATTTCCAACCAGCTGGCAGGCGATGCCGGTCCACGGACCACACTTAGAGTAACACTTGGCCCAACTGACCTCCTGTTCCATGACCGCCTCACAGTGTTGTGCGGATTACACGGCGCAATACTGGTTCAGAAGCCCCTGGCACTCAGCCGGGCACACAGTGGGTGCTGAGAAGATGCTCCCTCCTCTCCTGTTCGTCCCTCCTCTTCTCCCACCAGCTAGCTAATCCCAAATAGAATTCATCCTGGCGCAACCTCCAGCCAGAAGCACAGTAACAGTGTTTAAATAAGGCTTAATGAGGGAAAGAATGAATGAATGAATGAAGAAATCTCTTTTTTTTTCCTTTTTATGGCCATACCTGAGGCATACGGAACTTCCCAGGCTAGGGACTGAATAGGAGCTGCAGCTGCCAGCCTACGCCACAGCCACAGCAACACCAGATCTGAGCCACATCTGCAACCTACACCACAGCTTGCAATTCCAGATCCTTAACTCACTGAGCAAGGCCAGGGATCAGACCTGCATCCTCATGGACACTATGTCGGGTTCTTAACCTGCTGAGCCACAATGGGAACTCCGAGAAATCCCAACTTAAAACACACTCAGCAGCAGTTCCCACTGTGGCTTAGTGATAATGAATCCAACTAGTATCCGTGAGGATGCAGGTCGGATCCCTGGTCTCGCTCAGTGGCTTAAGGATCTGGCATTGCCATGAGCTGTGGTGTAGTTTGCAGACTTGGCTCGGATCTGGCATTGCTGTGACTGCTGGGTAGACTGGCAGCTGTATTCAACCCCTAGCCAGGAAATTTCCAGATGCCGTGGGTGTGGCCCTAAAAAAACAAAATTAATTAATTAATTAATTAATTTAAAAGGCCCATTCAGCAAAGGGGTTGAGATCCAGGAACAGAGACTCCAGAGCCCAGACCCCTGTACGTGCAGTACAAGCATAACTCCCGGCTGCATCGGGACAAGCCTGTGGTTCAAATCCTCCCCACATCTCCCCTCACTCCTGGCACCCACAGGTGCCCAGAGAAAAATACACCCCCACGGAAGCCTGTGGACGGCCCTTCACAGGTACGCAGACCCCAGGCACGCTTCCCAAACACAATGAAGCCGCCCCCGCGTCCAGACCAAAGGACCAAGGTTCACAGGGACCAGCAATTCGCCTGAGGCCAGGTCAGGCCAGGAAGGAGGAGAAAAGACGGGCATCTTGGATTGCTTCTGGGACAGGTTCCCTGGCGTGAGGCCTGAACCTTGCTTTCCAAGTGCGGTGGGAGAGAGTGGCGGCCTCGCAGCCCCCTCCTCTGTTGGGCAGGACACCGAAAGGGCTCGCGTGCCCCCCCACCTCCGTCCCTCTTACTCTCCACCCTCAGGAACCGAGTGTGTTGACCTGTTTTATACTTCACCTCAGTCTGAAAGGCTCGCTGGGCCAAGCCCAAGAGGGGGTCTTGGACTCTATTACTCTGATAATTTAGGGGGAATCAAAATGGTAGCGCACACAACCTCCAATTTCCAGTCTGCAAAATGAAGATGTCTCTGTTTCCTGTGTTTCTTTTCATGACCCGTTTTGATGCAGACAATTGCAGTGCAGGACAGTGCTCCAATTTTAAGTCAAGTGGATGGCATGTTTTTACAGAAGACCCTCCCAGGACCCCGCAGGCACCCCCTCCCCCTGCACCTCCGGCCATGCCGCAAGGCCGGCTGCTGCCAGAACCTGTGTCCCCAGACCTCTCTCCACCCCCTTCTGAAAGGGACAGGAGTGGACGCACACAGCACGCTCTCTTTTGTGTCTGGCTCCTTTCACGCAACGTTATGTGGCAGAGATTCGTCCGACACTTGGGGACAGCCACTCGTCCTCACGCCTGTAAAGGCCAAGTCCGAGGCTGCCCTTCCCCCACCCCCGATTGGTGTCACTGACTAAGGGCAGACCTTAGACCACAGAGCAGCTCTCATGCCATGATTTCTGTCCTGCCATTTGCCTAGTCGCTGGTTTGAGGTTAAGAGCATTTCCACGACTGCGTGTGGCAAGCAAACGTCACTGAGCAGGGAGGCCCCTCTCTCCTCCAAGCACCACTGATGCTGAGACGGCCTCTGCCTCGGGGCTGCGTCTGCGGGTCACCTGCCCCCAAGGGCTCTCCACTCCGCCCAGGGAGCCTCGCCACACTCCTGGCCCTGAAAGCCCACTGACAAGCTCTTGCCACGGGTGTCCTTTATCCAGGTGGGGACAAAAAAAGTCCACTCCCTCCGGTTCCTTTTCAGTCCACAGTAGACAGAGCTTTAGGGGAGGGGGGGCGCAACATGGCCGAAAACACTGGGCAGTTTTAAGCAACCCTTGTCTCCATTGCCAGATGAATGGATAAATAAAACAAATAAAACGTGGAGAATCGATACAACGGAATGTTATTCAGGATTAAAAAGGAAGGAGGAGTTCCTGCTGTGGCTCAGCAGGTTAAGAACATGACACAGTGTCCATGAGGATGCAGGTTCGACCTCTGGCCTCACTCAGTGGGTTAAGGATCCCGTGTTGCTGCAAGCAAGCGGTGGTGTAAGTCACAGATGCGGCTTGGATCTGGCGTTGCTATGGCTATGGTGTGGCCTGAATCTGCAGCTCCAATTCAACCCCTAGCCTGGGAACTTCCATTTGCTACAGGTGTAGCCGTGAAAAAAAAAAGGAAGAAAATTTCTGACATTCGTCACCATGTGGATGAGCCCTAAGGACATGCTAAGAGCAATAGTCCAGACACAAAAGGACAAATGCTATTTGATTCCACTTCCATGAGGCAAATTCTCGGAGACAAAGTGGAAAGGAGGTTGTCAGGGCTAGAGGGAGTAGGGAACGGGGATTGAGGGTGTCAGTTTGGGAAGATAAAAAAATCCTGGGAGTTCCCGTCGTGGCTCATCGGAAATGAACCCGACTAGCATCCATGAGGACGCAGGTTCAATTCCTGGCCTCGCTCAGTGGGTCAAGGATCCGGTGTTGCCGTGAGCTGTGGTGTAGGTCACAGATGCGGCTCGGATCTGGTGTTGCTGTGGCTGTGGTGTAGGCTGGCAGCTGTAGCTCTGATTTGGACCTTAGCCTGAGAACTTCCACATGCTGCATGTGTGGCCCTAAAAAGCAAAAAAAAAAAAGACAAAGAAGAATCCCAGAGATAGTTGGTGGCGAGGATTACACAACAATGTGAATGTTCTTAATGCCACTGACCTGTACACTTGACAATGGTTAGAATAGTAAATTTTATGCTATGTAGATTTTACCATAATTTTTTAAAATATTTTATTGGGCAAAAGGGAAAATGCTAAGAAAAGGCAGGCAGAGGCAAGAAAACTAAAGCAGGAGTCATGCTATTAATATGAGACAAAAATTCAGTTCAAGGCAAATATTATTAAATAAGACAATGAGAGTTGGCATATATATACATATATATATATATATTTTGATGGTCTATATTTTCAAGAAATAAAGTAAGGGTTTGCAGCCACTATAAGTCCAAAATGGAAGCAAGATGCAGAAGAGGGCAGATTCTCCAAGCAGAGAAAAAAGGACAGTAAAAGCCTCTCCTTTCTTTCTCTCTCTTTCTCTCTCTCTCTTTTTTTTTTTAAGGGCTGCACCTTTAGCATATGGAGGTTCCCAGGCTAGGGGCTGAATAGGAGCTACAGCTTCTGGCCTACACGACAGCCACAGCAACCCTGGATCCGAGGCTCGTCTGCAATCTACACCACAGCTCACGACAACGCTGGATCCTTAACCCACTGAGAGGGACCAGGGATGGAACCTGCATCCTCATGGATACTAGTCGGATTCATGACCGCTGAGCCATGATGGGAACTCCACTCCCTTCTTTCTCTTGCTTCCAACGTCAGTACCAGAGAAGGCAAGATTTGTGGTGGTCGAGAAAACACGCAAGCTTCCGACAGACAAATCAAGTTCTGACCCTGAAGGGATCTGATCCCCTGGATGTATCGGTCCATGTATTTCTCAAGTCTCGGAACCTTCAGAGAAGGTCCCAGGCTCTGAATGACTCTTCTTCCTCCAACTTCTGGTAAAATGAGGATTTGCACCCTGGAGGGCCCAGGAAACTCAAAAGAGCCCATCTCTAACCAAGGATCCGTCTGGAACTGTCACATGGATTCCTCTGCTTTGAGCAATAAAAGCAAAAGCCCCCAGCACTGCACACTGACCCTCCAAGCCCAGCCGCCTCTCTTCACCCTCCACGGCAGTGCCGTGAGGCAGAGGCCACTGGCTGCTTTGCACAGACAAGGAAACCAATGCTCATGGAAGGCAAATAACCGGGCTAAGGTCCCAAGCAGAAGGCAGAGCTTGGATTCACGTTTACGCCCTGGCAGACTCCAGAACCGGTTCTTAACCGTTAAGCTATGGTGTCCTTCCGAGTCCTGCAAACAACTGAGGGACTTCACAACCCGAGTCCCCATCAACAAATCAATGGCCTGGGACAGCAGAACTCAGGGTGGGCCAAGGCCAGATCAGGTAGCAAGGATCAAACCAGCCCTTAGCAACAATCTCATTGATGCACATAGAGAGTATAGAGGCTTTTTTGGTTTTTTTGACTTTCTAGGGCTGTACTGCAGTACATGGAAGTTCCCAGGCTAGGGGTCGAACTGGAGCTGCAACTGCCAGCCTACACCACAGCCACAGCAACTCGGGACCCACGCCACGTCTGCGACCTACACCAGAGCTCACAGCAATGCCAGATCCTTAACCCACTGAGCAAGGCCAGGGATCGAACCTGCGTCCTCATGGCTACTAGTCAGATTTCTTTCCGCCAAGCCACGATGGGAACTCCCAGAGCTTAGAGTTTTCAAATCACTCGTATCAAAGAATCCTTTGACTCTCCTAAATCGCAGTGGCAGACAGGAGCGATTTTTTCATTGTCTTCCACAACTGCTAAGAAAGGAAACTTAGAGGAATGATCAGAGAAGGCACGGACAGCTAAAAGTCACACAGCAAGTTCCCATCCAGTTAGGCCCAGCGTCTATCCAGGCCTCATCCCTTGACCCCCGAAACAGACCCCACCCGGATCCCCCGAACATGCCCCCAGATCCAATATGCCAGCTGTGCTGGGATACAGATGGACTTCTCTGAAGTCCACGCAGCCTTCCTGCCAAGCCACCCCACAATGCCTGCCTGCCTGCCAGCCTGACATTGAGCCCTCTGCTTTTTTATTGCTAATTAATTTGGATGGAGATGTCTTTAAAACGAGACTTACGTGGGGTCCTCCCCACTGTCTGTGAACCAATTTCATTACAACAGAAACCGTGTTGCCAAAATGAGAAATCGCCTCCTTCTCGGGCCTGTGCCCTTGAAGGCATCTTATTAGAAAAGACCATTTCTTAATTAACATTTTTGATCTTTAATCCATTACACATCCCTCTAATCCTGTACGGAGGTGTGGCTGGCCCACTTCCGCGGGCTGGCTCTGGGCTGTGCGAGGCTGGCAATTTCAGCGCTGAGGGCTCGCTCACAGCTGGACTCCGCCGCGGACAGTCTGCCGCTCCCAGACACCACCCCTGGTCCGGCCGCGGGTACATTTCCCGAGCGGGAGCCAGGAAGGGGGGGCTCGGCCCAGACACCCCCGGATGGGCCAGTCTGCCGACAAGAGTTCATTTCATTAACCCCTGAACCCCATCTCTTCTCGCCCCAGAATGCTTTCGAGCCAAGGCTGTTGTAGCGACTCTGGCTCGCACCAAGCGTGAGCGCCGTGCGGCTAGTCTTCCTTCCTGTTCGCACAAATCTCAAGCAACTCGACCACATCTGTACAAAGAGCCAGTCCCAGCAAGGTCACAGGATCCTGCTTTGGAAAGCTTTGGACCTGCTCGGCGACTCCATCTTCCTGGAAGACTTTCTTCATTGGGTTTTGAGGGCCCCACCCTCTCCTGGGTCTCCCCCTACCTCCCTGACCACTTATCTGTCTCCTCAGTCTCTCCTGCTCGTCCCAAGCTTCCATACTGATGCCTGGATGCGGATCACAACTTCTTTGTTCAGCCTGGTAGGTGCATCCATCCCAGCCTCGAGGACCAATCACGCACTCGTGACACCCAAATACATGCCCCGTCCCATCCTCCTCAGATCGTAGATAGCACACACTCAAGCCCTCAGCGGCATCCAAGAGGCATCTCAAACGTACGGCCGCAAACTAACCTTTAGCCCCCAGCCCGCACCTGCACTGGAGTGCAGAACTGCCAGCATGGTGAAGGACCCCTTCAGCCACTCAGCCACAAACCTGGCAGCCATCCGTGGTCCCCCCTCCTTTTCTCACCCCCAGCATCCAATCCAGGAGCCAATTCTGTCGGACCTACCTCCAAAAGGAATTCCTCATCTGACCTTTTCACTTCCCGCCCTTGGTCCCAGCCCCACCGTCTCTCACCTGGACTTTGAGTGCTCCGGTCAGCTTCACTCCTGCCCACACACAACTCAACAGAACCCACAGTGCCCGCTGTGGCTCCCTCCCCTCTCCTCAGCTCCCTGACCTCAGCTGGGCCCCTCTACCCCTGGCTCACTGGATTCCAGCCACAGTGGCGTCACTTCCCTTCTCTGCCCTTCGATAAACCCAGCTCATTCCCACAGTGGGAAACGTCTGGAACCCTGCTCACACCTCGCTGCACGGCTCACTCCCTCTCTGCTCAAATGCCCCTCCTCGGCAGAGGCCTCTCTGACGGCCCTCTCCTCCCCTCCACCCCATTAGTCTCCAACTGGCCGCCCTGCAGGTCCCCTGTGAGCACATGTATTTACTGTTTACTTTGCGTCATCTTCCCCACTAGACTCATACCAGGAAATCCATAGGCCCTGTTCACCACCTAGAAGTGCCCAGCACTTAGTAGGTGCTCAGTAACACTTGTGACTGACAGAATGAAGCCTGGCAAGCCCTTGCCAGGGGCGACTCAGGCTCACAGCCATCAAGAAGAGGCCCTGCCATGTGATTCCTGAAGTTCATCCAGCAGCAACTCAGAAGGTGGTTAGACGCTGAGCAGAACTGCCTGGTGATCTATGTTCTGAGAAACTGTCCATCAGTGAATAAAGTGCATCTGAGCCTCATGCTGGATTACTAGGGGCAGGAGGGAGAGAAAGTGTCCATAGTGGCAGAGGAGATGGAGCCTCTGAACAGTTAGAGAAAAGGGACAAGCTGACAGGTGGTCCTTCAGTGACTCCAAAGGGCGGGATAGGAGCTCATGGAAAAAGCAGGTCCCCAGGAGACACGTGTGCGAAGGCTTCATAGCCTCGGCCTCCGGGGGCTGGGCCTTGAAGGACATGCAGCTTCGGGGTGGGTGGTGTGGCGGGAGAAAGGGCAATGCAGAGGGGGACACAGCCCAAGCAAAGGCAGGGGCTGGAATGAGGACCCAGGCCAGCAAGGGGGGGACCTCTGTAAGAGACCGTTTCTAGGACTTTGAGGGGTTCTCCACCCATCTCAACCCTTCCAGCCAAATGTTCCCATGAGATCCTCCAGGGACCAACCCGCCTCAGGGCATCACCACCTCCCGGGCTGCCGAAGACCCCCGAATCCCGCCAGCCACAGAGCCGGCCGTGGGGCTCTGGACTCCCAGTCTAGTGCTGCTGCCATCCAGCACTCCTCAAGCTCCCCCTGCATCTGCATCCCCAGACCATGACCCGAGCCTCGTGCCGCAGAGTCTGAGGACAAGGCCTCCACCAGCCAGCAGGAGGCTGAGGTGCTCACACCACCCCTTTCCACTCCCCCGGGCCGGGGATGGAAGGTGCCGGTCGGGTGTGGAGGAACAGGCTGGCAGTCTCCTACCCTTTAGGGGAAACTCTGCCATGACCCAAGCAGGCATCTCCCAGCCCCTCAGCCCCAGGAGCTGGGCCGGGGATGGTGCTGGGAGAGGACAAAGGATAACATCCGCGATGGAAATAATTCAGCACCCGCCACACAGGCGGCCCTCGCACACTGGTCCATGCATTACGCGCACCCTGTGGTCCCTTCACCCACCTGTGGGTCAGACTCAGGCCCGTCCCCGCTCCCTGGATGGGATCCCAGCGTGGGAGTGGGGTAGGGAAAGAGGGCTCCAGGTTCTAATGGCAAAGCTGCCATCTGCCCTGAGATCCGGCTGCGATGCCTTGGGATACATACACGGAGCTGCTGGCTGTGAGGGGTTTGGTCCCTACGACGGGCATGGGGGATGAAGACACACATCTTAGAACTCCAGAGTCACAGCCACCTGCCCCGTCAGGGCCATCTGAGGGAGCAGCAGATTCTCACCTGCATCAGGCTGTCAGGCAGCCCCCACTGGCCGCAATGGCCAGCCCTCTTTAAATTGTCATTGCCCCCTTTTCTTGGCAAATGTGCATCTAAATTGGGAGAAGGTAAAAGAGCTGGCCGTGCGGTAAATATGCACAGATTGCTGTCTGCAAGGTGGGGAGAGCTTGGGTGCTGCAGTCCAGCTCTGCCTCGAACTTGCTGTGCGACACTGGGCCAGGCTCCTAGCCTCTCTGAGCCTCAATTTTCAGATACAGCAATAGGAGTCATAAGCATACCAATGGTCAAAGCGCTACTGCAAGGATTTAATGAGATAATGCCTGTGGAAATGCCTGCTTGGGGAAGGCAAGGGGGCAGAGTGACAAACACAATGCCTGGGGACAAAGAGAGCCAAGTTCGAATCCTACCCAGTGGCTTACCAACCGGCAGACCAGATCTCTGCACGAACAGGCTGCAGATGCAAGCACAGACGCACACAAACTCAAAGCCAGAACCACAGGGACACAGAGCGGTCGGCCCCCAAAGCGATCCTGTGCCTGCCCTTAGGGGTGGGTCCAAAGCAGCCCAGCCCCAGGTCCCTTGGGGTCCCCAAGCTCTGCGGCTTTGCAGGAGTCAGGGGCTCTGGCTGGAATCCAGGCTGGCTGCCTCTCTGTCCTTTCTCTCTCCACATTGGGGAAGGCATTTCCTCCTTCCCGGGGCCGGCGGGTCAGGTTTCCACCCAGATGGAAAGTCCCACCCAGGGGCCCCCAAAGGAGAGCTCACCATGGAAACTCCATGGGGCGCCCGCCAGACACTGGGGCAAGTGGCCACTGGCAGGCCTTCCCCGGGCCAGGCCCAGAGCCCCGCCAGCTGGGAGAGGGGGCATCAGAGGGGCTCCGGCTGGATTTTCCATCTCAGGCACAGAACAGTGTTCATCCTTAGACACAGAGCCGAGCTGGCTGAGCGTGAGCACGCCTGGGTAAGCACGGGTGTGTCTACGGAGAGACCCTGAAGCGGGAGCCCGGCCCTGAGTCCTCTCAGCCTTCCGGAATGTATTTCCCTGTGTCCCTCCTGGAGGTGGGACTTTACTGAGAAAGGATGAGTACATACAAGAATCTTGTAAAAAGTGAATAAAGGTACCTGTTCTGGATGAAACAGCTTGTTTTGGGTGCTGCTGGCTCAAAACCCTCAGGCCCTAACCCGCTAACCTCAGCCTGATTATAATCTGAGCAGAGAAGGTAGGGACCCGGTCGCGGGGCGAGGTGTCTCCCGTGCTGCCAAGCTCCAAACACAAAGATGAAACAGAGCTGCCCAAACTGTGTTTCAAGACTCCACGAGCCGAGGATAGGCAGTCCTCAGAAAAGGGACAGGGGGTGTGTTCCCATTGTGGGGCGGCAGTAACGAACCTGACTAGTATACATGAGGATGCGGGTTCAAGTCCCAGCCTCACTCAGCGGGTTAAGGATCCAGTGTTGCCGTGAGCTGTGGTGTAGGTTGCAGACGCGGCTCGGATCCTGAGTTGCTGTGGCTGTGGTGTAAGCTGACAGGTACAGCTCCAGTTCAGCTCCTAGCCTGGGAACTTCCATATGCCACAGGTGCGGTCCTAAAAAGACAAAAAAAAAAAAAAAATTGAAGAGTCCTCCCCACTTAAACCGAGGGCTCTCTGAGTCCCACATTAGGACCCATCTGATTGCACTTAACTAGGCGCTGAGGAAGGCAGCTGAGCAACTGCCCCAGGATGCAGCCGGTCCGAGTGGCCCCGTCCTTGCCCGGCTCCCTCCAGGCTGCACTGCACAGAACCCTTCGGCTGGGATGTGCACTTAGGCCCTGAGCATTTTCCAGGTTCAATTTAAGAAAGAACTCCAGGAAAGATGTTTCTGTGCCATGTGCCGGATTGTTACTGAGACAGGGCTGTTGTTTGTTCCATGATTAATGAGGACCCACACAGTAAATTCCTTAGCATTTAGTGCCAGGGAAAAACATCTGTCTGAACCAAGTACTTGAAGCAGACAGAGGCAGCCACACGGCCCTTTGTGCTATTTCTCTTTTGGCCTAGGCTGCCAGGAAGCTCATCTGTACAGCGACGCTTACCTTAGGCTTCCAACACGATTAGTTCTTTCATCATTTTTTTTTTTTGCATTTTAGGGTCATATGGAAGTTCCCAGGCTAGGGGCCAAATTGGAGCTGCAGCTGCTGGCCTACACCACAGCTCACAGCAACGCTGGATCCTTAACCCACTGAGCAAGGCCAGGGATTGAACCCACATCCTCATGGATACTAGTCAGATTTGTTTCCACTGCACCACCACAGGAACTCCTCATCAATTATTTTAGCAGCCCGATGGCACATAGGCACTTCACCTTGTCTTATTAATAGTCACCAGAGTTGGCTTTATTGGCTGCTTGCTGTGCGCCAGGCACCATGCAGAATGCACATCTACGCTCTCACTCATTCTTATAACAGCGCCACGAGGTACGGCTCCAGTATCCCCACTTTACAGATCAGGAAACTGAGCCCGGGGAGGTGAGTGAGTCAAGTGCATATTCACAGCTAAGAAGCCAACAGTGTTGCTGTGTGTGCGCTCCTGCTCCCTGTTTCCTCACTAGAAGGTGAGTCTGGAGGGCACGGGACCGCTGCGTCTTTGTGGCCTAGGTGACACAGACACACACCTGATAATTACATGACAAGAAAACTGCTGGTGAAGCCAGGACTGAAACAAAGGTCTGTTTGCTTCCGCCTCCTGCAAAGCTCCATGTCTTTTCAACCTCATCCTACTCTTAACCTTAAACCTACCCTGAACCCTAATAATACTAAATCTAAGCTAACTTCTAGCCAAATCCCAGGTGAATTCACCATGACCAACCCAGTGCTCCGTGCCGTCTTGTCCTCGGTTCTGTGGGACAAGCACTCCAGCCACAAAGCCTCCAGGGCGGGGGACAGCCTCCCGAGCAGATGGTGGAACATGTGGGGTCTGCAGTGGGACAGGTCAGCAGGACAGTTTCAGGTTCCCCCCGCCCCCCCGGGAAGCCTGGGCAGGCCTTGACCAAGCAGGCACAGAGCAGGGAATCGGGGCGGGGGGAGGTGGGGGGCAGGCAGGCCCCGCTGGCCCCGCTCACAGAAGCAGCTCCTCTGGCCTGAGAGGGCCAGCCCAGCGGGTGGCGGGGGAGATGCCCTGCCCCGCTTCCTGCCCACTGCGGCTGGCCAGGAGCCCCGCAGCCAGCACAGGAAATAACAGGGGCCCCCAGAGGCCGCCCAGGCAGGCCCTGCTCCCAGGCCGCCCAGGGAGGGAAGGAGGCCATTGTCGGCCTTTGTTTCGGTTTCCCCAGCATTGCCCGGGCTCCCGGAGGCCCCTGGGAGCTAACAAAGCCTCCCCCAAACCTGCAGCTGTCCAGCCTCTCCCAGCGCGACCCTGGGGACGGGCCCGCCAGGCCCCAGGCTCTTAAAGCGGCAGGTGCAGAGTGGAGACGAAGTCCCGTCCAAGTCGGGGGTGGGGCACACGTGGGCCCGAGGAGGCCGGGCAGGCACACCGACAGATGGGCGCTGGGGTCTGCCTCTGCACCCGGGGCCGCCCAGAGTCGGGTCCAACAGCAGGGGTGCGGATCTCTGGATGGAAAGAATGGCTGAGGTCCTAAGTGCACAGCAAAGGGACCGAAAGCAAGGAGGCAATCTGGACATCTTGGGCGCCTGCCTAGGTGGGGAGAACTGTCTTCATCCTTGAAAAGAGACATCCCAGAAGCAGCGCTTTCTGCTCATTTGCAAGCCGAGGGATGTGGATGGGTGTGTGGCGCACGTGCGTGCAAGTCTATGCATGTGTTCCTGTTTGTAAGCATATGCATATGTGCCCTGTGGGTGTGTGGGCGAGTGTGAGCATCCATGCACACTCATACGCATGCGTGTGCACACTTGTGTTTGTGTGCATGTGCGTGCACATGTGTGCAGGTGATTGTGCACGTGTGCTTATGTTTGTGAGCAAGTGCGTATGAGTGTGTGTTACACATCACTGGGGAAGAGCACTCCCTCCCAGGCTTGTGCCCATCAGCCTCACTCGTTCCCAAACTGGCCCTGGCGGCCTCTCACTAGCGATGTGTCACCACACGACGTCTTCAGGGCTCCTGGCACATCTTCAGGATGCCACCCCACAGAGACGATATTACATCCCCACTGGGTCCCAGTCGCCGTGAATTAGCAACTACAGAGAGCGGGCCCTGGACTCAGACAAAACCAGCTCAGGTTCAAATCCTGCTCTGGCCCAGCCTAGCCATGGAAACCTGCAGCCGTCTCTCAACCTCTCTGAGCCTCAACTGCTCATCTGTGACGTGGGAATGATACCACTTCCTAGCACCTGCGGTTAAGGAAGGTTAAATGTGCACATGTCAGGAGCACCCCCCCCACACACCTGGCACCAGTGAGTGCTCACTAGATGGCTGTTTTTTTAATTGGATTGTAATTCCAGATCTTATCATTATCGTTACTGAAGATACAACAGTGAGCAAAGAAGGCACTGCCCCTGTGTCCACAAGCTTGTAGCGTTTGGCAAGGCATTTAACCCTGAGAAGTAGAATAGCAGGAGCAGAAATGTCTCTGATTTACTGGATTCAGTATCGGTGTGATGTGCTAACTACTACCAAGTGTGGCCAGCAGCCTATCAGTTAAAGCAATCAGCCACAACAAAGGCAAAGAGAGTTATCAGCGTAGGCAAAATAATGTGGGGTTTTTTGGTTGTGTTTCTGTTGCTGTTTTGGTTTCTCGTTTTGTTTTGTTCTGGTTTTTTTTCATTTTTTAAAGTTTTATTTACATATAGATGATTTACCGTGCTGTGAGAATGTCTGCGGTACAACAGAATGATTCACTTATACACATATACATACCCATTCTTTCTCAGAATCTTATCAAAATAATGGTTTTTGGAACCAGACAGATAACAGTTAGCCAGGTTCAGCCTTATACACATATGGAGAGAGAAAAGAGAGAGAAAGAACACATACCCATACCTGCTGGCACGCTCAAGAATTTTAAGAGCGTGTCAGTTGAAATGACAAGCGCCTAAGCCCTGCAGGCTGCCCACAGCCCACAGCAGGACAGTGGCTGACACAGTGCTGACCATTCCCAACCCAGAAGCTGGGCCCAGCAGAGTGCCCGCCCAGGAAGCCAGGACCGGCCAAGCAACGCGATCAGGCTGACCTTGGCCACTTCCTACTGGGCACCAACCCACGGCTGCACTGTGGGTGCGACAAGCCCCTCCCAGGGAGGAGCCTGATCATGTGACAGCCTCAGGGCCATTGCCTTTCAGAGCAGACCCTGCCCACCAACCTCTGCCAACCCCCCCGCCGCCAGCCTTCTCCACCTGGGAAGCGCTCCACCAGCCAGGCTCAGCATCGGTGAGGACGGTCCCCTGAGGACTCAGTCCCACCCCAACCCTGCAAGAGGGTGAAGGCGAGAGCGCCTACCCACTGTGGCGATGCCTAGAGACCGTCAGTCAGGACAGGAAGAAGGAGGAAGTGGGGGGCATTGGAGCCTCTCGTGTTGCCCACACAGATCTAAGCTCCGAGCCAAGCTTTCCTCCGTGTGTCGTCAATAACAAGAATAAAAGTGCAGATTCCCACATGCCACCTAGGGGGCCAAAGCTAACCTACGAGCAAGTCCCTCACATAATCCTCACAATGACTCTAGGGAACAAGATGATTTTTTTTTTTCTCTTTAGGGCCGCACCCCTAGGCTAGGGGTCGAATCAGAGCTATAGCTGCCGCCCTATACCACAGCCACAGCAATATGGGATCAAAGCCACGTCTGCGACCTACACCACAGCTCATGGCAACACCAGACCCTTAACCCACTGAGCGAGGCCAGGGATCAAAGCCACATCCTCATGGATACTATTCGGATTTATTTCTGTTCCACCACAACGAGAACTCCCAGAAGCAAGATAATTATACCCATTTCAGATGGGGAAATAGAAAAGCACAGAGAGGTTAAGTAACTTACTCAAGATCACACAGCTAGTAAGTATTTTGACCTCCAACCCAGTTCTTTTCCTTTTCTTTCTTTTCTTTTTAGGGCTGCAACTGCATCATATGGAAGTTCCTGGGCTAGGGTTCAAGTCGGAGCTGCAGCTGCTGGCATATGCCACAGCCACAGCTACTTGGGATCCAAGCCTCATCTGCAAACTACACCACAGTTCACGGCAACAGCAGGGATCAAACCCGCATCCTCGCAGACACTCTGTCAGGTTCCTAACCCTCTGAGCCACAATGGGAACTCCTCAAACCCAGTTCTTGCTCTTAACAAAGTGAACAAAAATCTGGCCCTGAACTGCCAAAAGAAAATATAGATGAAGAGGCAGAAGGGAAGTTCTCCACCTTGGCAAACACTTGCTAGGTATCTCAGTTACCAAGCAAGAGCTGAGCTTCAGGAGCTCAGAGCATCAGACAAGGTCAGTGCCTGAAGGAACCAGCAGAGCAGTCAGGGAACTGGGCACAGACAGAAGGAACATCATAACCAAGCAGAGAGAAGGGCGGGCCAGGATCCGGGCAGCCCCAAGGTTCAGGGGCAAGTACAATAATTATGGCAGGGCTAACATGGAACGCTTCCTGGAGGAGGTGTCATTTAGGCTGAGCTTTCAAAGATGAGCTCCACAGGGCCAGTCAGGGCGAAGGTCAAGGGGAGAGGGCAAGAGGCCTTAACTCATCAAACCCTCTGTCCTCATTCGCCGAGGTGGTGTGCAGGCCAGCAGCTAAATATACTCTGGAGCCGAGTAGAAACGCAGACCCTTAGGCCCCGCCCAGAACGGCTGCATAACCTGCATCTTAACAAGACCACCAGAGCTGCCTGCACATTCAAGTGGGAGCCGAGCCTGGATGCCATGGAGAGACCTCCCCAAAGTCCCGAGGAACAATGTCATCATCACCCCAGGCCCATGCCCACATAAATGCCTGACTGTGGCCCTGGTTTACAGCCAGGCTTCAAGTCACCAAAAACCTGCGGATTTCCACCATCCACCAATGGGGTCCTGGACCCCAGGGAGCACCTAAGGTTGAAGAAAGGAGGACCAGCCCCTCCCTCATGACAGTCCTCTTTACTGACGCCCCCTGAAAAGCCCAAGAGCACCAGGAGAGGAGAAGGGGGACCCCAGGCTTGTAGACAGAGAGCACCCAGTCAGCGAAGCTGGGAGCAAGCAGGCGACCTTCCTGCAAAGAGCAAGGGTGTGATGGCGGAGCAGCTGCTGTGCGCCAGCTGCAGGTACAGGACAAATGACAGAGTCCCTGCCTCTGAGGAGGCTCCCAGTCCACCCAGCGTGGTGAAATCAACCAGACAAGGCTACTCTGTGGTTTCACTCCGCCGAATCCTCAGCCAGGTGGGGGCGGGGGTGGGGAGGGGTCAGGAGAGCGACGCCACATACACGTACACTCCCTCGAACGTACCCTGGGCACCAGCACGTACGTGCACACGCTCACATGCATGGCAGACACGGCACAGAGGACGCGACGTACAGAGCAGCCCGGTGGGGGCCCCTGGCTGGCCCAGAGCCAGCGGAAAGGGTGGGTGGGCAGCGGGCTCAGGTCAGCCCCAGGGGCCCAGGATGCAGCAGAGAAGGGCTCAGAGACACCCCCGCCCCGGGGCCCCTAGGGGTTTTGAGTCTGGGCTTTGGCACTCACGCCCACACACACACACACACACACACACGCGAGTGCATGCCTCCATGTGCACACAGGGCACAGACGCCCTACCTCGTGGACTGCTCACCATGGTAACAGAGTGGCCACCTCTCAGCTCCAGTCACCACCTGAAGGTTTCTGAGGCCTCCTGTGCTGGGGAGAAGCAGCTCTAACAAAGGCGCAGCCCGGCCCAGCCTGGCCGGGGGTCCACGGTGCAGCCCAGCTGGCGCATGCCTGGCGCGCTCCCCCGGTGAGCTCGGGGCCACCGCATCTTCCTACCCAGCCTGCCTGGCTCCACTCAGCTCAACTCCCCACAGACGCCCCAGCCCGAGCTAATGAGAAACTCCCCAGCTGGCCCCATATAAAAACGCATTTCATAAGTCTTTAAAATGCTAGGAAATTCGACATCTACTTAGGACTTTTCTGCTCCTTTAAAATGTCCCCTGGTCCCCGTCAAGGAAATGACTGGGTTGGGGGCTCCAGCACAGGAGGTGGACAGCACCAGCCAAGCCGGCCGGGAGCCAAGGGGCAGCTGGCAGCTCCTGTTGTCAGCCCTGGGATCATGGGGAAAGGGGTCGGGACCAGCCAGGGTGAGACCGCCGCTCAGGCAAGAATTCAGGGTGGGGGACTCTGGGGGAGAGGTGGGGAGAAAAGAGAGGGAGATGGTTTCTCCAGTTTTGATTTGAGGATTGAAGAAAAAGTTAAAAGGTCCTGGGAGACCCCTAAGGGAAACATCAAAGGTGGAAAAGCCCATCTCCACAAAGACGTTGGTCACAACATTGTTTACGAGAGTCCAAGACCGAAAGCGGTCCAGGTGTCCAGCAGAGGAGGGGCAGCTCAGAAAACCGATGCCCATCCACCCAGGGACCGCGATGCGGCTGCTAAGAGGGAAGGATACACGGATCTAGAGGTCCCTAGAAGCCGAGGGCTCATGGGGGCCACACGGAGCCCGCCGGGGCATTCATCCTGCACTTCGTCTAGAGAGAAGGGTTTCATACACGGACGGAGTTGGAAAACGGGCCAAGGGAAATGTCACCAGCAAGTGTGCAGAAGCACTAGGCTGTGGGTGGAGTTTCTGTGAAGGAGCCGAAATAATAAATACGTGCTCTAGGAAAACACAAGCGGGGCGGGGAGGCAGCCCTGAGAATGTTCAAGAAGTGCAGGCTGGGTGGCACAGAGGGGCCTCGACGCCCTGCCGTGAACGGCACTTCCGTCCACTTCACTGGGTAAAACGTGGAGGCTGCTACCTTTGTCCATGGTGGGGGCACTGGCCGCCCGTCCCAGCCGTCGGCTTACCCAGAGCCAAATTAAAAGGCAAATGATCCCTGCATGCCTCCCCACACCCCCCTCAGGCGCCAGACACCCAGATGCCACGCTACTCTCCCGGCTAAGCAGCCTCAGAGCCTGTGGCTCTAACCCGGCACCCCCTGCAAACTGCACACACACCCCCTATCCAGGGATGGTCGTGAGCAGGGGCCCAGGCGGGAGGCGGGCTGGGGTCAGGCGGGTGGGAGTGTCGACAGAGAGCCTGACCCACAGTGTTTTCCAGACCTGGCCTTTGAAGATGGGAAATGTGGACAAGGCCTTCAAAACAGGCACCTCCTCGCCTTCCGGGCAGCAAACCAGGAGGCCTGGCCCTTGTTAGACTCTTCCACGTGACCTCGGTGGGACCTGGGCACTGAGCCAACCCCCCTTCCCACGCCTCTGGATCCCTTCTGCAATGAAGAGCCTGGACCAACTGTCTCACAGGCAGATCTGCCCTTCACAGTGTTAGGCGCTATATTCATGCCAGAGCTGCCTCGGTTCAAATCCCAGCTCTGCCACTTCTGGACTGTGTGACCTTAAAGCAAGTCACTAGCATCTCCGTACCTGTTCCTGTAGGTGAAAAGCACGGAGAAGGAGGCCTGGCCCCTAGAAGTGGCTCATAAAGGGGAGTGACAGTTTCATTCACCAGGACAATGAGGCCTGTAATGCAGCAGGAAGGCCTGAAGCTCTGATCACACCAGTAAGGTCTCAGGCTGCTAGGCCATCACAAACAACTGATTACATACAGTGTTTCTCTCCAACCACAAGTGTGTGTGTCACTGTACCAGAAATAAACCTGGTTAACCTGCCCAGGCGTTGACAATGAGTATTGTCCAGACTACCTCCCACTGCATCATCAGCTTGGTTCAGAGCGGCCATATTGGAAGGAAGCCCAACCTGTCCCGAAACCTGGTCCAGGGAGGTGGGAGGTTCTGGTGAGACTGTGATTAGACAGCTACAGAAAAATTGAGTCCTTTCATCTCCCAGATCAAACTTGGTGGCCAGGGGAAGGGAGGCAAAGCTCAGTTTGGTTGGGTCGGTTCCCTGAAGCCCCACTTTGTTAGGATCACGATCGTCCCGGTGCCTGCCCCTCAGAGACCTCGTTCCAAAGGGCTGGCGGGAAGAGCGAGGCAACCCTGACTGGAGGATGGGTCTCCCCTCCGAGCTGGGCTGGAGGCAGGTAGTGGGGAGTCAGAGAGTCCTGGAAGGTCAAGCCTAAGCAGTGGCCCCTTGGTAAAAACACACTCGGGGACCTTCTAATGGTGAGCATGCTAAAATTAGCTGGCAGGACTTTCTCTGGCCTGAACAACATTTTTCAAATAGATGAACTGTCCAAAATGAGATACCACAGCACACCTGGGAAGGCTAGAAGCCACCACCCCCCCAAAAAAGGAAAATTACATGTATTAACGAGAATGTGGAGAAATTGGCACCCTCATACAATACGTCCATAAGCTACTTTAAAAAGAGATGAGTTGCTATCTCATATCAATTTTTTTAACTATTGATTTCATATGAAAATCCAGCTTTCTGGTTTCTCATTTAAAAAGTCAGATCATGTGGCAATTGTGGGCCCAGGTGCCCAGGTACAACTGGCTGGCACTGAGAGACAGATGCACCCCCCCGCCACTGCCCAGCAGCAGGGCCTGGGTCATAGTTCACATCAGCCTCACCGGCAGGGGGTCTTTGAGCTCGGGACCCCTGTGGGGCTCTCACAAAGGACTCCCACATTTCTTAGTTAGACACCTCAGCCTGACAGGGGAGAGAGGAGAGCTTGGGCGTAACCCCTGAACCCCCCTGAAATCACATGCAAAAGGCTCTGTGTGTTTGGGAAGAGAATTCCTGCCACTGGATGTCCAAACGCGTCTGTGGCTCAAAACAGGTTAAGAATTTCTCCTGCGTAAACTGTCTCATTATAAGGTATCTTATGGATGAGGGAGAAAAAAAAGGATACAATGGGAAAGGATTTAAAATTGCACACCTACTGTACAGCACAGGGAACTATATCCAATCACTCGGGATGGAACAGGATGGAAAATAATATGAGAAAGAGATGTATATATATGCATGACTGGGTTACTGTGCCGTACGGCAGAAATTGACATGACACTGTAAAATCAACTATACTCTAATAAAAAAGAAAATGAAAAAAAGGAAATCGCACACCTCTGAGGCACACGCACACCTGGTCTCTGAACACAGCGCTCCTTCCTCTGGGCTCCGCTATCAGCAGCCTGATATTTGCCAGCCAAGAGGCCAGAGTGGGCCAGCAGTCCCTCCTCCCGGGACCCCCTGGCCAGGCTGGAGAATTGCTATGCGCTGATCACTGTGCTCCCCTCCCTGCCAGGCCAGGCCGGGCTCTCTATCACTGTCAGGGTCCCAACTCAGGGGCACAGACGGGGCAGGCCAGGTGGTTCCTGGGAGGCAGGTGGGGATGACCACGGGGTCCCCATGGGCAGGGGAGGCCACTGTGCATTCTGCTTCTTTATTGGAGTTCTCCATCACGCTCCCAGGGCCTGGAAAAGCCAGCAGTGGGAAGCTTGCACCCCAGGCAGGCTGGGTCCCCACAAAGAGGAGCTGCCTGATGCTCACAGCTCTGCACCCCTGGCAAAATGCTCTCAGGCCACACTCTTCAGCACACACTGCGTTCCTCTACTCTGATGAGCTGAAAGAGCCTCAGTGGCCACCTTGGGCCCTGCGTTGCCAGGGACCTTCCTAAAGCCCTCACGATGCCTTCGGATCCCTGCTCAGCTGGCCTCCTCCCCGGGTCAGGTGGTGCAGAGGTTAAACCCCAGGCTCTGGCCACAGGAGGAGGACTTGGGTTCGAGTCCCTGCTCCACAGCATCCTGGCTGGGGACCGTGGATCCACTACTGTACCACTCCAAGCCTCCTGCCCTCATCCGCCAAATGAGACGGCAGCTCTCAGTACCGGTGCCAAGGGTGGCTTGGGGAGGCTTTGCTCCCCCATAATCTTCTTTGGCACCTGCCCCCATTCTCAGATGCAGCCAAGTGACATTTTCTCGGCTTAATGAAAAGCGTTATGCTAAAGCAGCTTCAACCAGGCCTTTGGCCCTGTCCTCTACCAGATGGCAGCCCCCAAACCAGCCCACGGAGAAATTCTGGAGCTGCTGCTGGAACCAGCACCCACCTCGCAGGGCCGTCATGATGGCTCCGTGAGATACTGGAGGGAAAGCGCTCGTTCCGTGCCTGGCACATCCCAAGCAAGTGCTCCCTAAACGTCCAGGCCCCATGTCCGGGGCCACCTCCCAAACACACGTCATCCTGCCACCCGGGATTCGCGCCATCTCACAAGCCCTGTGCTTGGGGAACACAAGCTGACTTTACTAGCCCAAGTCCGACAAAACTGGGAACAGAAATTTATCACACACTTGCACCATAAAAAAAAAAAAAAAAATCACAGAAATGGGCCAAAGAAAACAAAGCAAGCCATTGCCTGGCTGTGGATTATCCAACGCCCGGGACGTTCTGGCCTCCGTTTCCCTAGCTCCGAGCAGACGATCCAGAGTTGGCTGGAACCGTGGAGTCCCTGAGGGCCGGAGGGACTCATAAGGAGTCATGCACCTCTTCGTGCACACGTATGCAGGGCATGCTCAGCTCTTGGCTAGAAAATGGCCAACCCCACAACCTTTGCCACCTCTGAGTACCCCGAGAGGCCCTGAAGCTGGCCATTGCACGATAGCATCAGAGCCTGGCAGACCACAGGCCCCCACCCAGCACCTTGGCCTCACCCCTGCCTTCTGCAGACCAGCCTCAGGGATGCAGCCCAGGCATCTGACGCCCCCTGCACAGGGCTCTCCATCCATCACAACACCGCCAGCACCCTCCTTTGCAACCCACCGCGGCCCGGCCTGTCCTCAGCACCTCCGGCACCACTGGGAAAGCAGCTGGGAGGGAGGACTTTCTAGGGACGTGACCGGGCCGGGCGCTTTCCTGGTGCGGGGCTTCGGAGCGCCGTGGGGATCCTCTTCCAGGCTGGCCGCAAGCGTGTGCGCAAGCACCCCACACCTGTCAGGATGGAGGCGCGATGGGGTACGGAGCTTGATAACCTCGGTGTACTTCCTCCAACCATGGGGAGCGCGTCTCCCTGGCACAGAATGAGACAGGACAGGGGCTACACAGCCCCCTCCCGTATCCTACCTGGTGCAGACCCCGAGGCTTACCCTAACTCTGGACCCTCCTCCAGGGTATTGGAGCATCTCCCCATTCTGGCTTCAGACAAGGCTCTGCCATGGAGGGAGCCCCTGTCACCAAGAGCCAGGCACCTGCAGACACAACAGTGCCCAAGCCTGGGTCGACCGGGACCCAAGCCCGACGCTTCGGACTCTGCAAGCAGCACAGATTCTGCTGCAAAGAGCACCAGGCCAGGAGTCTGGGAACCTGGGCTCCACTTCCGCTCGGTCTACACCAGCAGTCCCCTCACTGCGGTCATCTGTGAACCAGCTTCACGATTTTTGCTGCATGCAAGCCTTATGTCCTGTGACTTAAAACTTGTCAGCTCAGTTTTGGCACGTAAACAACTTCCGCATCACCTGCAATCACACGTGGCCCCACAATCACAAATTCGATGTGTAGCCATTGGAGTGTTAAATACGCGTACTCCTGGTGCCAAGCACCACGTTTTTGCAACTACTGGCCCAGAGCCTATCTCCCACCTTGCCTCAGTTTCCACATCTAAAAGAGAAGGAGGCTGGACTAGATGAGTCCCTCAGGGGTCTTCTCAGCCCCAAGGTCCTCCCCCCACCATGGAGCCGGAGCTAGCTGGTCAGGACCCTGGGACAGGGGACCAGGCAGGAGAGCCCGGTGCCTGCCCGACAGGGAGCCAGGGCCCCACTGCCGAAAGAGGTGCTGGCTGGCTGCACCGCCAACAGGAGAGACGCTCCCTCCACTCGGGCGCTCCCAAGGACCCCAAGCCACTTCCAATCCCACACTCCACGGGCAGCTCCCAAATACAGAACTCTGCCTCTTTCATCCGCCTCTTCTTACAGCTGGGGAAACCGAGGCACGGGATGGCACTTACGCCAGGGCAGAACTGAGCTGAAAATCTAAGGCCCCTGGCTGCGGAGTCACCCCACCCCGTGGCCACACACCCCACCCATCTGACATTCCCCTTTCACCCCCTGGGGGCACGGGCTCAGCTCTGCCCACCCAAGAGGGCCGTGCAGCCCCTTCCTGGAAGGGGAATATAGGAACTCTGATTTCGACTGGAGTTTAAAGTTCCCGTTAAAGTGGCTTTCGGGCAATCCGGCGGGAACGAAATGTGCAGCGACGCCCAAGGCAGGTATTCCCAAAGCCTGCAGAGTGGGGGTGTGGTGGCCCAACAGAATGTGCCCACAAGACAGAAATACGGCCCCCCCGGGGGACTCAGGCCGTATTAGTCTCCGTACATAATAGATTTTATTGACCATATGGAACCGATATAAAAAGCGTGCTGCACAGGGTAGTCTAGACTGGAGACAGGGATGTGACACAAAGAGCCCGATTTCCATTACCAGCTGGGTGGCTCTCTGGGTTCCTGAGCCGGACCCTTGGGACGCCCACCAACTCTCCCACCAGCCCCTGGGCACTTACCTGATGCTGTCACGGAGGAATCCCAGGCCAGCGAGAAGTCCGAGGCCTCCCCCTCTTCAACTGAAAGAGAGAACAGAGAACGGGCCGGTAAGTTTTGAATCTGTGCAGACAGGTCACCGGGGTGGGACCCAGGGCAAGGAGGAAGGATCGTTTGTGGGGGTCCCTACAATACCCATGATCGGGGCGAAGGGGTCAAGCCTTACAAAGAGGCCTTGGTTGGTTTCACAGAAATGTGAAGTCATCAGAACAAAGCGTCAACAGCAAATAAGTGCTGTTATCCATACGGTTCCCCCATCCCTGTGCCTTTGGCAGACATCACCAATCAATGACAGCACTGCCTCAAACCAGATACAGCATCAGAACCTCTCTGGACCCAGCGTCCCAGGCCATGACTATCTATAATCAGACACCCCCTCAAGATAAAGCCATCTGCCACTCACGGGAATATTAAGCGAAGACTCGGACCTCTCCCTGAACCCCAGACCTCATCCTCCTACCAAGAGCCCCTCAGACCACCACCGAGATGTGAAGTCTTTCTCAGTTATTCCAAGAAGCAAACCCAGTCGCTCTCGGAGGTTGGCAAGGCGAGGTGTGCTGTTCTCTACACTAAGAGCTGCAGACAGACCTCAGGACACGCGGGTCAACGCTCTCACGGTCAACTGTCCGGGGCTGGTGACGTCAGAGAACAACTCACCGCTCCACTCCATTCCAGAGCCCACAGAACGAAAACCAGGCTGGCGGAGGTGGAGGCGGAGGCCGTGCACGGGAGAAGCGGGAGAAATTCTATACAGCATAATAAAGCTCTTGTCTTGGAATTAATCCCAGTCTGGGGCACGTAATAATATTAAAGCTGGGTTATGGACTTTGTAAAATGGAACTTTGTTTAAGCCAGAAATGTGCATACACAGTATTTTTCAGATTTAACAGGCCCTTAAGTTCTGCACACGTGCAGGCTGAAGCCACCACGTACCACCCAGTTCTCTGCGCTGTCGCTGTCACTGTCCCTACATGGACACACACTGTGAGCCAGGCACTGCGCTCAGTGTGTTTAATCCTCGTCAACAGACTTGGAGAGGTAACGTGACATGCCTGAGGGCCCACGGCTAGAAAGAGTCCACGCAGAGTTGGGGCTGAAACCCAGGGCTGTCCGCCTCAAAGGCTGCTCCCGAAACCACCACAGACTGAGACACAGAAGATGTGGTCCAGAATCCTAGCAACGTGGGTCTGGAAGGCAGCAACCTAACCTAACCCAGAAACCAGGTACACAGCACGCTGCGCAGCAGAGCTGGGAGAGGAGCAAGCAGGCTGGCTTGCTGTCAGACACTGGGTTCGAAGCCCGATTCTGTCTCTAACCAGCAGCATGACATCAGGCAAATGGTTTAACCTCTAGGCTTCAGTTTTCCCATCTCCAAAACAGAGATAAAAATAGTACGTCAAGTTCCCTGGTGGCTCAGCGGGTTAAGGATCTGCCGTATCACTGCTGTGGCTCAGGTCATTGCTGCAACACAGGTTCAATCCCTGGCCCGGGAAGTTCCGCATGCTTCAGGCGCAGCCAAAAAAGAAAAATGGGGAGTTCCCGTCATGGCTCACTGGTTAACAAATCCGACTAGGAACCATGATGTTGCACGTTCGATCCCTGGCCTCACTCAGTGGGTTAACGATCCGGCATTGCCAGGAGCTGTGGTGTAGGTCGCAGACGCAGCTCAGATCCTGTGTTGCTATGGCTGTGGTGTAGGCCAGCGGCTACAGCTCCGATTAAACCCCTAGACTGGGCACCTCCATATGCCGCAAGTGCGGCCATAAAACGACAAAAGAGAAAAAAAAAAGAAAAAAAGTGGTACCCAAGCCACAGGGTTGTCAGGAAGAATCAATGAGCTAATGGCTATCATCGGCTGGTACAATGGCTCAAGCACTCAGGTGGGTTTGGTCCAAGCTCAGAATAGCTCTTGGAATTAACAAGTCCTGCTCTACGTGGCTCTGAACCCCTTCATCTACCTCTTACGGGTCTTACTCCCCAGTAGAGCCTCACAGAGCATGTTTTCTTTAACCTCCAGGAAGAGCTCACCCAAGAGGGCACATCCACGTCACTAACCACAGGCCAAGGTCTCGTCCCCCTGTTTGTGTTCTGAGAGCAGGAACTCGGCATCAAGGCAGTGAAATGCAGAGGCGATCAGGGTTGGGACCAGAGCTGTTGTTTTACTTAGCTGCTTACAGCTGGGGTGGGGTTTTCAAATATGCAGCTTTGTAAATACGAATCAAGACCTTGCCGTCAGACCAAATTGATATTACTCGCTAAGCTGATTCCAGCCAGACAGCCTCCGAAACACAGGCAGATAACACTGTAAGTGATCAGAAGCAAGCCATGCGTGACAGCAGCAGTTGTTAGCAGCGCTCACGGCCACACCTGAAAATCTGTTTCCTTCACAGTTCATCATTTACCTGCCTGAATATAGAATACACACTGCCTCTATTGAGAGGTTGCCACCAGTTGGTAAGGTCACCATGCTACCATTTCAAAGGACACTTTCAGTAAGGTCTGTGTAGGTGTGGTCATGTCAACCACAAGGACAAAGACACGAAGGCATAAGCCTAGTTCTCCCTTTATCCTCATCGTACTCCAGTTATCAAGGCAAACAGTCCCCACTCTTGGGTCCATCCAGTGTCCTCTGGTTGGGAAGTGTGACTTCCCAAGTCACTGAACTGGAGGATGTCCCCAAAATGCCATATCCTTCCCTCTGTACGTGATGGCTTCAGCCCCCGAGAGGAGGAAGATGAGGAAATGCCTGTTATTCTGGAGCTCTTGGGAAGCTCCAAGGCTTGGTTCCTGCGGACCCTCAGCCCACAGAGGTGGGAAAAGAGGGGAGTGATCCAAGGCCAGCTGGCTGGCGACTTTCAAAGTTGCAGACCCACTATGGGCAAGAGGCCTCTCCAGAACCGCATTGCTCACAACCGACTCGCCAGGTGACATGGGCATGAATGCACTTTCTTTTCTTTTCTTTTCTTTTGGGGGGGCCACACCCGTGACATATGGAGGTTCCCAGGCTAGGGGTTGAATCGGAGCTGTAGCTGCCGGCCTACGCCACAGCCACAGCAACTCGGGATCTGAGCTGCACCTGTGATCTATACCCCAGCTCACAGCAACGCCGGATCCTTAACCCACCGAGCAAAGCCAGGAATCGAACCAGTATCTTCATGGGTACTAGTCAGACTTGTCCCGGCTGCTCCACAACAGGAACTCCTGAATGGACATTCTTACAACCACTGGCATTCACCCCACTAACAGCCCACCCCCTGGCCCATATTTTGTTTGGAAGGTATAAATACTCCATCCTTTATATATTCCTGATGAGAAAAAATAATGCCCAGCCCCACCACCACGATCACAAGGCTCTCTGCCACCCAACACTGTGACCATGAGCAGGCCCTCCGCCCCGCCAGCTGGCCTCTGCTGTCTGGGCTGGTCTCTTCGACAATAAGATAACTGGCAGGAGCAGCGGGCACAGAGGAAGGCAGGCTCCCCGACAGCCAGAGCCAGGCACTTGCCAGTGGGCCTGAGGCATCCGTAAAGCAGAACTCCGCTACAAAAGCATCATGAACACCAAGGGGTGAGCATCCCAGAGAAAACCTGGTCAGCACGACGGCCAGGACAGACCACACCCTAAAGGGCTGCCGGTCAGGCCAGGGGAGCTAGGGGGCTTTCTGGAGACGTCCCCAGAAAGGCATATGGAAGTTCCCAGGCTAGGGGTCAAATTGGAGCTGTAGCCACCGGTCTACGCCACAGCCACAACAATGCAGGATTCGAGCCACGTCTGCGACCTACACCACAGCTCACGGCAACACTGGATCCTTAACCCACTATGCGAGGCCAGGGATCGAACCTGCATCCACATGGATGCTAGTCAGATTCGTTAACCGCCAAGCCACGACGGGAACTCTTCAACCTCTAACTTTCTACCGTATGAGCTACTTAGCACCGCTGAGGCCAAACCACCCCCCAACACCCTGCCCAGTCTCGAGGGGAACACAGAGGCCCCCACTCCTGTGAACAGTGGGCATTTGTAAGCACAGGGTGGGTGCGCAAGGCCAGTGTGTACACAAAGGGAAGGGGTGTGGGAGGAACTGTGTAAACACGAGAGGGGGCAGAGGGTGGGTGTGAGCACACAGGGTGGTGGGGGTGCGACAACAAGTGTGGACACCCCGAGAGAGGGGATACAGGACGGAGTGTGTACGCAAGGCAAGGGGTGCAGGGCCTGCGTTCGCACTGGGGCACACACAGAGTATATCCACCATGGCTCCTGGCTTGTGTTAAGAAAGATTCTGAGGAGTTCCCGTCGTGGCACAGTGGTTAACGAATCCGACGAGGAACCATGAGGTTGCGGGTTCGAACCCTGGCATCGCTCTGTGGTTAAGGATCCAACATTGCCATGATCTGTGGTGTAGGTCACAGATGCGGCTTGGATCTGGCGTTGCTGTGGCTATGGTATAGGGCGGCAGCTACAGCTCCAATTAGACCCCTAGCCTGAGAACCTCCATATGCCGCGTGAGTGATCCTAGAAAAGGCAAAAAGACAAAAAAAAAAAAAGCAAAGACTCTGAGGAGTTCCCATCGTGGCGCAGCGGAAACGAATCTGACTAGGAACCATGAGGCTGTGGGTTCGATCCCTGGCCTTGCTCAGTGGGTTAAGGATCCAGCGTTGCCGTGAGCTGTGGTGTAGGTCGCAGACGTGGCTCGGATCCCGCGTTGCTGTGGCTGTGGCGAAGGCCGGCAGCTACAGCTCCTGTTAGACCTCTAGTCTGGGAACCTCCATATGCCGCGGGTGTGGCCCTAAAATGACAAAAAAAAGGAAAGAAAGATTCTGAGGCCCTCTCAGGGCTTAAGACAGATCAGGACTCTGCGTTCTCTCTGTTCTGGGATCACAGGTGTGGGTGGCTGACTGCGCCAAGGGCCTGTGCCCCTGTGACCCCCACCAGATGCTGTCTCCCGGACCACAACCCCCCAACCCTGGAAGTGCCCGCAGCTGCCCCCACTATGCACCAGGATGACCTTGCTACCGTCGGGGAGATGCCAGTTAGACCCAAAGCCTGTGTGTGCTGGGCCTCTGGACTCTGAGGACCCAGCACAGGGGCAGGTGGTGCTGGGGGGCACCTGTATAAGCCGCCTCCCCAGTGCCATCTGCTCCTGGCCTATGGTGTCCTCTTCCCACGGTGCCCCATGGCCTTGGAAGTGTGGGGGAGATGGAGCTGGGGAAGGGAACAGAAAGGAGAGGCAAGGGGCTGAGGTGGTGGGGCTGGAAAAAGAGCCCCAGAACCTGGCAGTTGAACCGGGGCAGGGATGGGGCCCCCCCGGGGGGTGGTCAAAGTTAGGCAGGACCTGGGTTGATAGATGAGACGTGGGGAAGAGGCGGGAGAGCTCAAGCAAAAGGGCTAAGGCAGGCAGTGTCAGGAGATGAACGTGAGAGAGAGAGGCACGCAGCAATCCAGGGGCCTCCAGCAGGGCCAGCAGGCCCCCTTCCCTACCCTAAAACCTACACTGGGACCAGCTGTTCAGACTGGCTTCAAAGATCTGAGAAGGCTCTGCCCTTGACTATAAGCTAATGAACATATATGCACATAGGCACTTTTCTGGGGAAAGGATCCATAGTTTTCATCAAAAATATCCAGACCTGGAGTTGCCGTCGTGGCTCAGCGGAAATGAATCTGACTGGTATCCATGAGGACGCAGGTTCGATTCCTGGCCTCGCTCCGTGGGTTAAGGATCCAGCGTTGCTGTGACCCGTGGTGTAGGCTGCAGACTCGGCTCAGATCAAGTTTCTGTGGCATAGCTCCAATGCAGCCCCTAGCCTGGGAACCTCCATATGCTGCAGGTGCGGCCCTAAAGAAATATATATATATATATATCCAGACCCCCCAAAAAAGGGTTTTATTTCAGGAGAGACTTCTCAGCTGGCCCCACCTCTGGCAGGTGTTCCTGGGCTCTTAAGGGACCTCTCCTTGCTTTACAGGCTTTGGCCCCCGAGGTCATCTCACCCTTTGGAAAGAGCTGGACCCACCCTGATCTGACAGAGGCTCCCTAGAGGCAGCCCTGCCCCAGGGAGGGAGGGGGTGAGTCAGGCCAGAGGCACATGGCTGCCTCTCCTCAGCTCCTCGTTGGGGACACCCTCTTGCCCACACCAGGCCAGGGCCCAAGAAAGCAAAAGACACACTGAGAGCCAAGATGCTCACTCTCAAGCATGAAATGAAGCATCACTCCTGACTTCGTCCTAAGCAAATTCAAGGAATGGAAGAGGTGAAGCAGGAAGGACTGTTGCATAAGGCTGTGTAGGCTGTGCACTGCACAAGGGGCCCAGCAGAGGTAGTGAGAAAGGGTTGAAATTCAGCCCACACTTGCATGCCCAAGTGCAGCCCTACAAAGCAAAAAAAAAAAAGGGAAAGAAAGAAATTCAGCCCACAGTCTGTCCACTAGACAGTGTGTCCTATGACTACCCAGAGGAAAGGGTACTGGTGCTTTTGTACAAAGGCACAGCCAGCCTTGTTTCTAATTCTCCCAGATGAGCCGTAACGCACAGCCCATGACCATCTCCGGCATCAGGCTTCAGGACCAAATGACCAGGGTTGGGGGCAAACAAACCCAACCAGTAGACCCACACTTTCCAGGCTCCTCGCCAGTGGTGACGGGGGATGGGCAGCGAGTGGGGGCGGGGCGGGAGGAGTCATGGCACAAAAGAGTGCAGGCTCTCTTCAGCTAAAGCTAAACCAAAGATCCCCAAAGCCAGCACCCTGACACCGACCTCAGACCCTCAGAGGGACCAAGAGCTCACAACAGGGTCACATCACAAACCCATTTATTTAACTCCATGAGTCCCTGGCCACGTACTGAAGAGA
Source organism: Catagonus wagneri (assembly GCA_004024745.2). Lineage (NCBI taxonomy): Eukaryota > Metazoa > Chordata > Mammalia > Artiodactyla > Tayassuidae > Catagonus > Catagonus wagneri. The sequence goes on from PVHT020000179.1 coordinate 1,315,157, forward strand.
GAAAAAAATTAACTTTTTTTTTTTTTTTGCTTTTTATAGCAGTACCCTTGGCATATGGAAGTTCCCAGGCTAGGGGTCAGAATTAGAGCTGTAGCTGCTGGACCTACACCATAGCCACAGCAACTCAGGACCCAAGCCTTGTCTGCAACCTATATATAGCAGCTCAAAGCAACGCTGGATCCTGAACTCACTGAAGGAAGCCAGGGATTGAACCCCTATCCTCATGGATACTAGTCGGGTTCATAACCCACCAAGCCACAACGGGAACTCCCAAAATGATTTTTTTTTTTGTCTTTTTAGGGTCACATCCGGGGCATATGGAGGTTCCCAGGCTAGGGGTCAAATCGGAGCTGTAGCCGCCGGCCTACACCACAGCCACAGCAACGCGGGATCCGAACCACTTCTGTAACCTACACCACAGCTCACGGCAAAGCCAGATCCTTGACTCACTGAGCGAGGCCAGGGATCAAACCCACAACTTCATGGTTCCTAGTCGGATTCGTTTCTGCTGCGCCACGATGGGAACTCCTCCGAAATAAATACTTTAAATGGTGCGTTTTCCTCAACTCCCAGAGCAGGGATGCGAGGAGGGGAGAGACTCTGTCCACACACCCTGCCACCTGAACACCTCACCACCAGAAGGATGAGCCTAGGATTTAAAGAAATCTATTTGGGGACAACATGGCTCTTAACCGGAAGTCTTCTGCCCCCAGATCCAGCTCTTAAAAAAACACACGCAGTCAACAAGCGTTATGTTCCAACATTGGAGGAAAAACGGTAGCACAAACTCATCGAGTCATGGTGGGTCTCCAAGTCAGCTACACACTTTGAAGGCAATTTGGGCAATATTTGACCTTCCCCTTAAATGCCTACTATAGAAACAGCAACCACAGAAAGACGCCATGTTTCTGAAATGTTTGTATAAACCCTTCCCCTGGCCTATCGCAGGCAGAAGGGCAGAAGCCTAGGTCTCTCTCTGTCTTCCCGTTCTCTCCTTGCCTTGCTTCTCTACAAAGCAGGGAGCACAGAGGACACCAGGATGAGTCCAAGAACTCCAAAAAAGAAGCTGGCCCATCAGGGAGTTCCCGTCGTGGCTCAGCGGTAACAAATTCAGCTGGTACCCATGAGGATGCGGGTTGCATCCCTGGCCTTGCTAAGTGGGTTTAGGATCTGGCATTGACACGAGCTGTGGTCGCAGATGCGGCTCGGATCTCTCCACTGAAGGAGGTGGTATTCCTGAAGCACACAGCTCAGGGTAAATACGCAGTCACCATTAGCACTACTGGGATAACTCAAGCTGCCCCCACCACCTCCAGGCTGGCCGCCCAGGTTTCACTATGCCTATAAAGTTGGGAGTTCCCCAACAAGGAGATCAAGTCTCCTGCTGAGAGTCACCTGCAGGAAGGGCTCAGCCAGGGTCATGGATCTTTGGGCATCGCCGCCTTCTAGTCCCCACCCCAGTGCGGAAAGGTGTCCCTAAACATGGGACCATCTGAAGTTCACAGCCCAGGAGCTCAGCTGCTGTGCCGGCTCATCTCTCTCTCCCTCCCCGATTCCCCCAGCAGCACCCCACACGCCCCAAAAGAGAAGACAGAGAAACATCTGCAGAAGAAACAGAAGACACAGTCCCAGGAGAATCTCTATTTTGGGCAACCTCGTAGCAATCCAATTCC